>JAJKFI010000033.1:531899-583282 GCA_029204185.1 Lerista edwardsae
TGTTTGGAGAAGAAGGAAAATGGCTACTGGTTTTTTTGCTTGCTGTCTGTTGATGCCTGAGAATAATTACTGGTAAGTAAAATTGCTCTGTTTTTTTCTAACGCCCCCCAGCTTTCTGCTTCTTCACCCAGCCCCTACCCAAGCTGCTGTTAAAGCTTTATTAACCTCTATTGACTCATGTATAAGTTGATCCATGTTTTCAGTGTCCATTTTCAGGCATAAATTTTTAGACCTATACATGAGTATATACAGTAGATGCTTTGGGGGGGGGGCAGTATTCTTGTTACTGGGAATTTTTTTTAAAAAACCAACTTCTTTTTTGCCATGCCTCTTGGGGCTAGCAGTGAACTGAACAGAGCTTGAAAAGGTGATCACTTTCCCACTGGTTATTTCCCCCCCCCACACACACACACACAAAATGTGCCTGTGTTGTGCATTCTGGAGAAACAAGGCAACCAATATGAGTGAGCACGTCAAACACTGCTGGTGGGAGAGAGGCAGCAAGCCAAAAAAAGAAAAGAGGAAGTTGTGACAATTATATTAACAGCGCAATCCAGCGCTATGTGCTTAGTGATGACGGGGGCACCAAGCAGCAGCACCCCCCGTCAGAGCTAAAGGTCTGAAGCTGATGCTACTCATAGCGTCAGCTTCAGAGTGCCAATGGAGAGCCACTCTTGAGCTGACCAAAGGCGGTCGGCATGAGGGAAGCTCAGTGCTGGGGCGGCATGGGGATTGGTGGGAGGGAGGGAGGTGGGGGCAGGACTTGGGCGGGACGTGGGCGGGCTCAGGAGGTGGCAGTATGGCCACTTTCTAAGCCCGTCCACAAGGCCATGTGACTCCGATTCAGGCCACGTGGTCTCCTTGGATCTGCGCCCACTCTTTAGTGGGTGCAGATCCGAGGAGCACATAGGGGAGACTGGAGTCTCCCCTATGGTAAGGGAGTGCACGCCTCTCCACAGCTCCAGCCTCTCCTAAACAGCGCCAGTCCGGTGCTGTTTAGGATTGTACCCTAAATGATAAGCATCAGGTTTGCGCCACTTAGAGCAAGAGTTTTAGAGCGCAACCTGGAGTTAGGCCGGCCCAAGTTAAGCCAATTAAGTTTGTTCAGCACAAGGGACACCATAAAGTATGTTTGGACCACTCTCAGGGCACAATCCTAAGCAGTGCTGGATTAGCAAGGCCGGCCGGCCAGTGCCAAATCCAGCATTGCTTAGGATGGGCTGGAGCCTTCCCGCGGCAAAGGAGCATGCGCTTGGATCTGCGCCTGCGAAAGAATCAGGGCCACACAGCTTCACTGATGGGCTTATGATGTGGCCATAGGGCTACCTCCCAAGCCTGCCCAGGTCCAGCCCAAGTCCTGCCTCCCCCCTCCCCCCTCCCCCCTCCCCCAATCCCCATCCTGAAATGGGACAGAGAATCCCTTGCACCGACCGTCTTCAGTTGGCACAAGGGAGGGTATCCGTCGGCGCTCTGAAGCCGATACTGCGAGCAGCATTGGCTTCAGAGTTGGAGCGCCGACGTGGGGGTGCTGCTCGGCGCCCATGTGCCGGCACTCCACCCCTTGCATCGACGCGATGACGTTGCATCAACGTAAGGGGTGCACTAGGATTGCGCTGCCCAAGTCAGAAAGGCCAGCACACAGACATGCACCATCCTCCCTGACTCCGAGAGTGGTCCAAACATGCTTTAGGGTGGCCCTAGTGCTGGCCAAACTTTGCTGGCTTAACTTTAGCTGGCCTAACTCCAGGTTAGGATTGTGCCCTGAAACTCATGAATTGGGCCATCATAGGAAGAATCCAAAAATTGTTTAGTGCCTTAGCAGACCTTAAGTTAGAATTGTTTAGCTTTTCTAGAGCAATTCTGTACTCTAATTACCTTTTCCCCTTGGCTGATAATACTGAAGGCAAAATGAATAAGGTTAGTTTCTTGCGTTTAAATGCTAAAGTGCTAAAATGAAAGATGATGGTATGATACTTTAAAAAAGAAAAACTAGATAATATAATTTTCCTGTAGAAATATAACAAAAGTTCACACATGAGAAGTATCTCCATGGATTCAGTCAATGAAAGAGCTATTCACCATTTTCCAAATCTAAAACTAAAGGAATAGTAATTATAGTAAGCTTCACTGTACCTTTTGCTATCAAAGAGGAAATAAAAAATAAGGAAGGCAGATGTATAATCTTTAAAGGGATGAAACACAATGAAGAGGTAAATCTGATCCATGCGTATGTACCCACTCAAAGACAGGACCATTTTCAGTAATATTTTGAACAAATTCTTACCTTCCTTGAATATAAAATACTGTAGTCTTTTATGATGGGGGAACTTTGAATGATGTGTAGTTAATTCTGCATTAGACAGGAAGCATTAAAGCAAGAATTCTAACACTAAGGGCGCAATCCTAACCAACCTTCTAGCACCAGGGTAAGAGCAATGCAGCTCCGAGGTAAGGGAACAAACACCCCTTACCTTGAGGAGGCCTCTGTGGCTACTACTCCACTGCAGAATGCAGCACATGCCCCATTGGCACAATTATGTCAGTGCTGAAAAGTTGGTTAGGACTGAGCCCTAAATTACCATACAGCTTTTTTTAGAACAAGCTTTGCACCCAGTCAATATCTGGCAGTTCTATCATTTGAAATTTGAGAGTTTTCCTTTTATGCAATTCCTAATGATATTTATTCTAGAATGAAACTTTGTTTCCTCAATTCTAGTCCCTGCAATGAATGAATTAAACATGGATCAGATGAATTTATCTGGCAATGGACCTTTACTTCTTATATGGATAACTGATCAGAAAATAGCTAAGGATACAATCCGAGGAGCCCATATACCGCATCCCAACTCCACCCCCCTCCCGGTCCGCCAACCCCCAGGTCAGAAACGCTCCTTCTCCCACCCTCCCCCTGCCCAGAACCGCTCTTGAGCCAGCTGAACTTGACTGGCGCGGGAGCAGCACAGCGTGGGCTTTGGCTGGCGCTGTTGGGCCAATGCCGCTGCTAGCATTGGCCCAATGGCAGCAGTGCTAACATGAGGGTGCTGGTTGTCGCTCTCATGCTAGCACTGCTGCCATTGGGCCAACACTAGCAGGCAGCGTCAGCCCAACACAGGGCCTTAGATTGTGTCCTTAGACATTTTAAATACCCCAAAGGCGTTGTTTTGTGTTTTTATGTATGTGTTTTTAACCTACTTATATGCCTTTGTTTGACCAAATACAAAGAGATCTTGTTATGGGGTCTGCAGGTGGTCAGGAAAAATGGGCACTTTCAAAATGATTACCTGAAGAGATTATCTAGAAAGATTATGTTTGAAAATGTGCCAGTTGTGCCAGCTCTAGCCACTCTTAAAGGGATAAAGGGATGTTCTTTTCCCTCTCTCAAAACACCAGAACCAGGGGGCATCCGCTAAAACTGAGGGTTGGGAGAGTTAAAACAGATAAAAGGAAGTACTTTTTTACCCAGCGGGTAGTTAATCTGTGGAACTCTTTGCCACAGGAGGTGGTGATGGCATCTGGTCTAGATGTCTTCAAGAGGGGTTTGGACGGATTTTTGGAAGAAAAGTCCATCGTGGGCTATAGGCAATGATGGATTGTGCAACCTCCTTACATTAGCAGTAGGCTACTTCAGAGTAGTGGGTGCAAGGGTGCAAGCATCTTGTTGACTCATGCCTCCCTGGGGCACCTGGTGGGCCGCTGTGAGATACAGGAAGCTGGACTAGATGGGCCTTTGGCCTGATCCAGCAGGGCTCTTCTTATGTTCTTATGTTCTTTTTCACTTTCCGCCAGAGGTGTTGCGCCCATGCAGTGTGTGTTGGACCTGCCATGGGCGCTGCCAAGGGAGGTGGGCTTGCCAGGGGGGAAAAGTGGTGCGCAGATTGGCCTTCTCGCCTGCCCATGCCTCCGTTTCATTCCAAAGTGGAGAAATTCCAGAAGCAGGGGCCTGGCGAGACTGCATGAAGGGCACAGTGAGGTCTTCCATTGCTGCCCCACCCCAAGCGCAGTCAGAGCCAGCTCCAGCTTTGCTTTCTGCCATGTGCATCTTTTTCAATTGTTGTAGCATTCCACGGAGAAAAGTCCACTTGGTAAAATTCTCCTTTCTATGCAACTCTTAGGAGAACTCTTAGGATCTGGACTTAGATTTAGATTTAGACTCTAGATTTAGATTTAGATTTAGATTTAGATTTAGATTTAGATTCTAGATTTAGACTTGGGGATCTATTACTGAACAATATTTTAAAAGCTCCCCCCCCCCCCCCGAAAAAAAAATGTCAGAAATGAAAAAAAAAATTTCAGCTGCTCTAGTCCTCTCCTTTCTTCCCCATTGACATTGTTTGGGTCGTACATCAGAAGGATTGTCTCGCTGCAGTGATGTATGGAACTAATCTATCAAGAAAGCGCTATCTCTCGGATGATGTATTATAATAATGCATCATTAAAACACCATTGATGCAGGTATATATTACTCAGGCTTCCACTAGCTAGCAAGAACCCAAGCAGGGGAATTGAGCCATATTAACCTATTAAATCAAAACTGTTTGAATCCAAATCAAACCTAAAATACAATTAAGAATAAGACTTGCTTGGCCAAGAAACACTGAGATGCAGGAAAAGGCACGAATCCACTGTGATGAGTATTTGCAACCTCTTGGTTTTAGAAGTTGGAAGCTGGCTAGCTCAGAAAGCCAGGTGCAAGGGAGTGGCAACAGGAATCCTTGTTCAAATAGGAATCAAACAGGAAACAAGACATCTTGTTGGTCCCTGAGGCATCTGTTGGGTCACTGTGAGGTACAGGAGGTTGGACTAGATGGGCCTTTGGCCTGATCCAGCAGGGCTCTTCTTAATGACATCACTGCCCCGGGTGCTGGGCAGGAGGCAACAAAATGGCAACCGCTGTATCCAGAGGTTGCCAAGGTACCTCTGGCATCTCTTCAGGGTAAGGGAGCATTTCCTCCCTTACTGTGAGTGATGCCACTGTGGTGTCAATGGGTCTCCTTGACTCTGTGCCCCTAAGGCACTTTTGCCCTGGCATCTGTTGGCGCAAGAATGTGCTCCAACCCATGAAGGCCAAATCTGGCCTCTGTGCTACTCCAGGTGACTGGGAAAGTACTGTCCAATTTTGGCCTGTGCAGGGTTTTGGGGGGGGGGGGAGAAGGCAGGGGAAGATGGAACTGGGTGATGGGAAGGTGGGGGAAGGAGGGCCCATGGGTGGATCGGTCTGGGGTGGGGGATGGAGCCAGGAGCCAGCACTTAGGCTGGATCCTAACCCCCATCCCAGTTGGCCCTACACTGGCTATCTGAGTAACCCAGTAAGGGTGGATGGGGCACTACTTGGGGTAAGTCCTCCCTTACTCCAAGTTGCACCACAGCTGCCTCCTAACCAGGACTGGACATGGTAGAGGCCAGTTAGCCTACCTATTCAAGCCCTGGTTGGGCTGTGAGAGAAATTCAGGCAAGGTAGAAGAAAATGTTCTACCATTCATCACTCCAAATGGCCTGCTTCATTTAACCCCTTCCCCTATGGCAGTGTATACTTTTGCATATTCACTGTGAAAGAGAATAGGATTCACTGACATCAGATGCTGTACCATTGGACGTGGTCAACAAGGGACATTGTAAAGTACATTTGGACCACTCTCGGAGTCAAGGAGGCCGGCACACAGACGTGCGCCATCCCCCCCTGACTCCGAGGGTGGTCCATGCACGCTTTACGGTGGCCTTTGTGCCGGCCAAACTTTGATGGCCTAACTGTGCCGGCCTAACTCCAGGTTAGGATTATGCCCTCAGTTATATAGGCCTTCACCCAGTGGTGTCATCTACAAATAAGGAACGGGAACGCTGGGCGGGACTTCCGCGGGACTTCTGCGTGATTGGCTGCCGCCCGTCCCATTCCGCGGCTGCCCTGTCCTCGGGGGGGGGGTGCCTGCTTGCCGGGGGAGACGGGGGGGCCGCCGGAGCCTGGGAGAGCAGCGGTGGGGTGTGCAAACTGGGGGCAGCCCCCCCAAGGCCAGGGCAGCTGCGGAACGAAACGGGTGGGCTGCCAATCACGCGGAAGTCCCACCCAAGTCCCACCCAGCGTTCCCATTTCTTGTTTGTAGATGACACCACTGCCTTCACCTGCAGTCTGAAATGTTACTGCCCACATACCACCTCAATGGACATAAAGCTATTATTGTCAGCAGCAACAGAAGACAAAGGTTTCTCCGGGTTGCCAGGGTAAATCTGTTACCTCTTATGTAATAGAAGGAGGTGATTCACAATTCTGCTTTGTGCTTGATTTGTCCAGTTTTGTGTGCACAGCTGGAGCCTTCCTTGTCTTAGCCCTTGCTAGGCACATCTCACTCTCCTGGTGCACCTCTGCAAGAAATCAGGCATTCTGTTTCATCTAGGCCCACCACCACCCTCGCCTTTCTCTAACTCATGGGCTTTGTGCACAGGATATAATAGATTTCAGTGTTTCCTTTAGCTCTGGTTTGATCATCCCGCAAGGGAAATTAATATCAGAATTCCCTTTCTTTGCTCCTGAATGTGATGTGTGCTGCAGTCAGTTGCAAAAAATAACCAAGCAAAAAAAAATATCTGAAGTAGGTTTTAAACGTACAATACGTCACAAAGACCACAATGCAGTATTGCTCGGATTTGTAATAGGTGAATCATATTTTTACACCCCAAAGAACAGTATGTCTGTGCACACATGCATATGTGCATGCATGCCTGCCTATGTTGTATGGTGGGCATCAGAGGCCTGCCAGGTAGATCACTGGTGGAGTACCCACTCTCATCAGAGGGCCCACTTAACCAGACCCACGGTTGGCCCCTCAATCCCAGTGGCAGTGGTAGCACCCAAAGTGCCATTAGGAGGCAGGTACGGGTGCCATGAGGAGTCCAATGCTAGACTTTGTTTCAGGTCCCTCAGCAACATACCTCCAGAACTGAGTCAATGGGTGACCTTGACTAAGGGCAAGGGATAGTGCATTGGGCACACTTGGGTCACTTTGGATGAAAGGTCCTGGAAGGGCTATCTGGATTACCTGCTCTCATACGAAACTGGTTGGAAGGAAGCCCACCCAGAGCCTCGTGGGAACCTTTAATTAATTATTAAATTGTTTAAATTTATTAATTTAATTCTTAATTAATAATTTCTCATGTTGCAATTAGTGTTTCACTATTGAGGCTCAACACATGGTTTTGGAATGACAGCCATAATGGAGGATAATAGAAGTTCAGGGACTGCTGGAGGGGAGGGGGCAGTATGGGTTAGGGAGGGGAGGAATAGGGAAGAGTTGGGGTAGAATGGGGCAGATCACAGCCTGGAAGGGGGTATTATTGGTGCAGTAGCAGCACCGAGATCCTACCTCCCTTCCATCTTTCCAGATCTATTCAGAATTTCACTAGCAAAATCACTGGTGCAGCCCTGAGAAGGCCCATTCTAGCGTCAGAGGTTTATATCTGGGTTAGGAAATAAATGTACCCAGAGGAGGTGTGGGAGGGAAAGAATAGGGCTGGCACCTTAGTTTATTTCATAATGTTTAGTGCTGGCATGTAGGATTAGCATGCCCAAATATTTAAATCTGCTCTGACTTGTAAGGCTTTCTAGACTTCTAACAATTGTTCATGCTTTTCTTTGCATGTTTTCTCTCCAATTCAATTGCAGTGTTCTTAAAATGAAACTTGAATTCTTCCCAACATGTGATGCATACTCAACTATGCACTAAGGCGAAAGTATTAAGACAGTCTCTGTTTTTTCGAATTTCTTTCCTAATACTTCCTAATATTCTGATGGCTGGTTAGCCATAAAAGCTGCTCTTTTGAGTAAATCCCTTCCTTTAAAAACTCATTTCCAGAGTACTTAGTATCTCAGAATGTTAATGGATTCTTATAGTGATTCTATTATACCAGAGGTTTTCAAACATTTTAGCGCCAGAATTCATTTTTTAGAATGACAGTCCCACCCGAAGTGATGTCATGGCTGGAAGTGCCACCATTGTGACACCAGAGCCTGCTGCTTTCCTGAGAGCACAGCACTAAGTTGGGTTATCAGTGAATCAGAAAGAAAAAAGCCTATTTACAACCTTGACAAGAGCAAAATAAACACCGAGCCCTCCTTCTTTTCAGAGTCTCATCTTCCCAGAGGAACTGTAAAATCAGGGAATAAGAGGGCAGGTCCTCTTATGGATTAAGAATTGGTTGAGGACCAGGAAACAGAGAGCGGGGGTCAATGGGCAATTTTCACAATGGAGAGAGGTGAAAAGCAGAGTCCCCAAGGATTTGTCTTAGGGCCGGTGCTTTTCAACTTGTTCATAAATGACCTGGAGACAGGCTTAAGCAGCGAGGTGGCCAAGTTTGCGGATGACACAAAACTTTTCCAGGTGGTGAAAACCAGAAGGGATTGTGAAGAGCTCCAGAAAGATCTCTCCAAATTGGGGAAATGGGCAGCACAATGGCAGATACGTTTCAATGTAGACAAGTGTAAAGTTGCACATTGGGGCAAAAAAATCAAAACTTCACCTATAGGTTAATGGGTTCTGAGCTGTCTGTGGCAACTCAGGAGAGAGATATTGGAGTGCTGGTGGACAATTCGATGAAGGTATCAACCCAGTGTGTGGCAGCAGTAAAGAACGCCAATTCCATGCTTGGGGTAATTAAAAAAGAACAAAAGAGCCAATATTATTATGCCATTCTACAAATCGATGGTAAGGCCAAATCTGGAGTATTACGCACAGTTCTAGTTGCCACATCTCAAAAAGGACATAGTGGAACTGGAAAAAGTACAGAAGAGAGTGAGGAAAATGATTACTGGGCTGGGGCACCTCCCTTCGGAAGAATGATTGCAGCATTTGGGGCTCTTCAGTCTAGAAAAACGGCGCCTGAGCAGGGACATGATTGAGACTTATAAAATTATGCATGGGAGAGATAGTGTCGACGGAGGGATGTTCTTTTCCTTCTCTCACAATACCATAATCAGGGAACATCCACTAAAATTGAGTGTTGGGAGAGTTAAAACAGTTACAAGGAAATACTATTTTACCCAGTGGGTAATTAATCTGTGGGACTCCTTGCCACAGGAGGTGGTAATGGCATCTGGCCTGGGTGCCATTAAAAGGGATTGGACAGATTTCTGGAGGAAAAGTCCATCGTGGGCTGTAGGCCATGATGGATGGTGCTACTTCCTTACATTAGAAGTAGGCTACTTCAGAATGCCAGGTACAAGGCAGTGGCAACAGGATGCAGGCATCTGTTGTCTCGTGTAGCTTGCAAATGAGGTTTTCCACTGGAAAAAAAAGTTTGAGATGCAAGACATTTTCCACTGCAGGATTTGAAACCCAAAACATTTCCTCTGGCTGGCACATGTACAGTATATGCATATTTCTATTTCATAACCAGCTTGAAACTAATTTTGCTTGTTTGGGGAAGGGCTGGAGCTCAGTGGGAGAGCATGTGCTTTATGTGCATCCACATCCTAAGTTCAATTTCTAGCATCTCCAGGAAGAACTGAGAAAAACTCCTTTTGAAACACTATTGGCCAGCATTTCTCAATGTGGTTGAGACAACACTCTACTTTGTGTGTGTCCACCTATCTTGCATTCCACTGGAAGTAACTGGTGATGACATCATTGCCAGTTACTTCCATCTTGGGACGCCTAACGAAACAAACACCAGTAAGAGGCTCAGAGCATATAGGAGGGCTTTTTCAGATATGCGAACACTGTGCACTAGAGCTCTGCCTTCTAAACCACACGGTTCCTAGGCAGAGACGTCATCCGGGCGCGCCAGGAACCGGAACGCCCGGATGATTGGCAGCCCTCTGCCCCTATGGTGGAGGCCAGCCACGCCTCCCTGTGCCTCCCTGCGCCTCAAATCGCTCCATTTCAGAGCGATTTGGACACGCGGGAGGGCGGGAGGGCCCAGGAGCAGCTCGCCCGTCCTCAGGAGAGGCAGCGCGGCCCGGGCCCGTCCGCGGAACTGGCGGAACGGCGTACCAGGCTGTTCCGCCAGGATGACACCGCTGTTCCTGTTTGACTTTGTTACCTAAGAACATAAGAGCCCCACTGGAACAGGCCAAAGGCCCATCTACTCCAGCTTCCTTTATCTCACAGCGGCCCACCAGATGCTTAAGGGAGCACACAAGACAACAGGCTGCCTGCATTCTGTTGCCACTCCCCTGCACCTGGCATTCTGAGGTAAATTCTGAGGTAAACACACTAGTGGCTAGTCAAGATTCTCTACAATATTTTTCTTTGACAGCCATTGGAACCAGATGCTTCTCTTCAGACGTAGGAACATATGAACAGCCCTACTGGATCAGGCCAAGGGTCCATCTAGTCCAGTTTCCTGTATCTTATAGTGGCCCACTAGATGTTCAGGCAACACCCAAGACAACTAGATATTTGCATCTCATTGCCACTCCCCTGCATCTGGTATTCCAAGGAAGGCTATTTCTAAAATAAGGAGGATGCACCTATCATGGCCTGTAGCATGCGATGGACTTTTCCTCCAGAAATCTGTCCAATCCCCTTTTAAAGGGTCCTAGGCTGGACGCTATCACCACTTTCTGTGTCAAGAAGTTCCACAGATTAATTACCTGCTGGGTAAAAAAAAGTATTTCCTTTTGTCCATTCTAACTCTCCCAACATTCAATTTTAGTGGATGTCTCCTGGTTCTGGTGTTATGAGAGAGGGAAAAGACCATCCTCCTAACCACTCTCTCTATCCCTTGCATAATTTTGTATGTCTTACCTCAGTGCAAGTCCCGGTAAATGCTGTCTTCTTCAGCTATACAGCCATACCAAACTGTAAGCTATTTGGCTGCCTTATCAAAGCTGCTCACTAGCTTAATTGATAGCCTTTCTTCTTGGCACCCAAATGACAGGCTCCTTTGAACTCTAGGGTGTTATCTGCATCTGACGCTCTCCTGCGGGCAACAACCAAGCATCCATGGGAGCGCAATGATCAACTTGCCTTTTAACCACCTGATGCTCGCTGAGGCTTTGATCCCATATAGATTGCCGGTTGCTGGAGGGATACTTCTGCATGCTCCCCTCGACTTTCCAAACTGTTAATCAGCCTGCTCTGCAGTCTGCTGCAGAGTTTGCTTTATTAAAGCTTCCTGCAGCCTTTTTGTGTTCACTGGCACAGGCATAGAGAGCAAGAAGCAAACACTTAACAAGTGCAGAGCACTTAGTGCTGCATTGCAGAGTTTACTGGCATGGCAGCACAGGGGTATGTAGCCTGCCTCCTCTAGGCCCCCACCCTTCTTCTTCTTCTTCTTCTTCATCATCATCATCATCATCATCATTTTTCTGGACATTGCTCAGCGAAAACGTTGGCTCAGCACGCAGCAGCAATGAATTCCATGCTAGAGGTCAACAGAAAAGGGATAAAGAACAAGATTGCTAATATTATGTTGCCCTTGCCCACATCTGTGGTGTGGCCACATGTGCACATTTTGGGTCACCAGTCCTCAGGAAGAATATTTAAGAGCTGGAAAAGGTGCAAAAGAAGGCAGCCAAAATGATCAGAAGGCTGGAACATGAGACAAGGCAACAGTATCTGTGGCGTATAAAATTATGCATGGTATTGAGAGAGTGGAAAGAGATGTTTTGCTCCCTCTCTCACAATAGCAGTAAGAACATGAAGAGCCCCTGCTGGATCAGGCCAAAGGCCCATCTGGTCCAGCTTCCTGTATGTCACAGTGGCCCACCAGATGCCTCAGGGAGCACACAAGACTACAAGAGTCTTATATCAACACATCCTGAGTCAACACATCCTGTTGCCACTCCCTTGTACTTGGCATTCTGAGGTATGAGATAAACACACAGGTCAAAATTCTCCACCGCATTTCTCTTTGATAGCCACCAAGACCAGATACTCCTCTTCAGACATGTACTAATAGGAACAGCCCATGGATCAGGCCAAGGGCCCATCTAGTCCAGCTTCCTGTATCTCACAGTGGTCCACCAAATGCCTCAGGGAGCACATGTAACAACATGATGCCTGTGTCTGTTGCTATTCCCTTGCATCTGGCATTCTGAGGTAAATTTCTGAGGTTAAATAATAATTTGCAACCCAATTTGGGCCTTAAGAACATAAGAAGAGCCCTGCTTGATCAGGCCAAGGGCCATCTAGTTCAGCTTTCTGTATCTCACAGTGGCCCACCAGATGCCTCAGGGAGCACACAAGACAACAAGATGCCTGCATTCCATTGCCTCTCCTCTGCACCTGGCATTCTGAAGTAGCCTGCTACTAATGTAAGGAGTTTGCACAGCCCAGCATGGCCTACAGCCCACAATGGACCTTTCCTCCAGAAATTTGTCCAATCCCCTTTTAAAGGCACCTAGGCCAGATGCCATCACCATCTCCTGTGGCAAGGAGTTCCACAGTTTAAGTACCTGCTGGGTAAAACAGTATTTCCTTCTACAAAATTATTTCCTTTTAAAAAGTATTTCCTTTTTAAAAAGAAGTGGTTGTCCAATAAAAGCAACTGGTGGAAGACGGAGGCTGGACAATATACTTCTTCATGCACTGCATAACTACTCTGTGGAATTTATTATGGTAAAATGGTCACTAGCTGGTTGGCTTTAAAAAGGATTTGGACACATTCATGGTGAGCAGGCCTATCAATGGCTTCTGATCATGATGGCTATGTGCTACCACCAGGTTCAGCAGCCTGTGGATACCAGTTGCCAAGGAGCAATGGCAGAAGAGGTATGCCTTTCTCTCCTGCCACCGTGAGAAACAGGATGCAGAACTAGATGGGCTTTTGGCCTGATCCAGTAGGGCTGTCTAAACAAAAGGCAATTAAGGACAAAAAAAACCCAGAGGAACTTGGATTTGCTTCATTTGTTAATATTTCTGGTTACCTGCAAATCTGTGAATGTGTGGAGTGTGCAAAATGATGGCAAATTTGTACTACCTTGCATATAAATGTTCCAGGGAACTAGAGTTTGGCTGGCTCTCTCAAAACATGTAGGAGCAAGCATTCATTTCCTGCTATTTACATAACATCTGCCCTGTAAATTGAGTGATACTCAGAGGCAGAGGAAGGGTATAGCCTGGGGCGCTGGGGGTGGCGGGGTGCCATTGCGCGGAGTCCGCAGACGAACCCGCGCACTGTGTGGCCCACCCGCCCTTCCTAGTGCTCGTTCCGCTCCAAAATGGAGCTATTCCGGGCGCAGGGAGGTGTGGCTGGGCGACACACAGGGGTGGGGTGATGTGCTGGGGGCGTGGTTTCATTGCCCTGCCATGGGCGCGCTCGGGGCTCCGTTCGTCCCTGGTGATACTTCAGGGGGGTCCTGCTCAATTTGTGATCCACCTTACATCTTGTCTATGTACAGTATGTCTGATGTTTATGTGCTGCTCTTTAGCCAAGGAATTCAAGGCACTGCACATAGCTCTCACCCTCATTTTAGCCTCACAATAACAATGATTTAGGCTAAGGTTTAGCTGAGCAAATGATGACCAGCCCAAGGTCACCCAAAGTTTTGAGTTCCCAACTGAGTAGGGATTCAAAACCGGCAGCGCAATCCAACGCTGCCCGTCGCGTCGACGCTACATCATAGCATCGACACGATGGGCTTAGCGCTGATGCAGGGGTGCCAACACCCCCATGTTGGCGCCCGAGCAACAGGACCAGTGCTGCATGCAGTCCCGTTGCACCTGCACCGAAGCCAGCCGGCATAAGGGAGGTTCCCTGTCCAGACGGACACAGGATTGGCAGGGAGGAGGGAGGTTATGGGCAGGATGTGGGCGGGCTCCGGATTCAGCCATAAAGCCAAATCCTAAGCCTGTCCAGGAGGCTGTGTGGCCCCGATTCAGGCTGCAAGGTCTCCTTGGCTTTGCACCTACTGTTTATCAGGCGCAGAGTCGAGGAGTGCAGAGTTGAGGGGAATCTGGAGCTCCAGCCTCCCGAACCCAGCCTTGGATTTGGCGCTAGCCAGCTGATCTTGCCAATCCAGCACTGGCTTAGATTGCGCTCTGGGTGTCCCTAGTTGTAGGGTTCAATCCTATGGTGCCCAGCGCTGGCAGTGTGTAAGATGCTGGAATAACTGGACCTTTGTTCTCTTCCAGGACTCTCATTATCTTCCTTAAGAAAAATAATAATGTATGCTTGGGATTTATCTAAAGGCCAGCCTTCTCATCAGTTGGAAATCCTGTAACAGCAGCAAAATCCTCTATTTTACAAAGATAAAAGAATATTTGGTCATAAAGTCTCTTGAAAAATATACTGCACATTATTGCAAGTTCAGTTTTAAAAAAGGAAGAAGTGATCTAGCCAAGTTAAATACCTTTAAGCCACATTGCTTTTGATGCAAAAATTAAGCAAATGAAAAAAAAAAACCCTCTAACATTTGGAGAGTAGTAAAAAAGCAGCTGAAAGGGAAAGTCGAAAAGGTCAATCTCTCCAGAGTGCAGGAAGATTATTTAAAACCAGAAACTCAGCTAGAATCACTAGGGCACAATCCTAACCAACTTTCCAGCACCAGGGTAAAGGCAATGAAGCTCAGAGGGAATTGAACAAACATTCCCTTACCTTTAGGAGTCCTCCGTGACTGCCCGCCAACTACAGGATACAGCACACGCCCCATTGATACAACTAAGGGTTCAATCCTGAGCACCCCAGCACAAGTGGTACAATCGTACCACTCATGCTAGTGTTGTAAATATACCACAAGGCATGTGAAGTGCAGGCAGTAACCTCTTATCCCTCGCTGCCCGGAGGCAGTGACATGTCACCAGCAGGAGGTAAGCCAGTGTTGCAGGGATTCTGGCTGGGGGGCGCGCAGCCATTTCTAATGGGTAGATCTGGGCTCCGGAGCCCAGGTCTACCTGTGGCTGCTTCTGGTGGGTAGACCTGGGCTCCCATGGGGGCGCACTTCTATTGGGTGCCCCGGGTGCCATTTTGACTAGGTCCGCCCCTGGGGGCGGGAGTTCCTGGGTGGGAAGAGGGGCAAGGCAGCCCTGTGAAGGATCTTATCCCCGGTGGCAGCCCAAGCAGGTCGACATGGGGCTGCTCAAATCACCACTAACAAAAATGCCGGCAGTGAGCCGAGGAGTCTTCATTGCGGGCGGAAGGGCGAATGTCCCCTTCTTCCAGGGGAGAACCCACTGGCTGCCTGGCTGCCACTGGATACGGCAGTAGCCTTTTGGCTACCACTTTGCCCACTGTGGCCAGGCAGTTCTGGATTGCGTTGTAAGTCAGTGTTGGAAAGTTGGTTAGGATAACTTCCTGAGTAGGAAAGGAATCATCTGGTCCAGGAGGATGCCTGCATTGCTCATGAGTGGAGTCAAAGAACTGATGAAAAACGAGGCTTCCTTCAGGGCACAATCCTAAACTGAGGCCGGCATAAGCGAAGCCAGCAAAGTTGGCCCCCGTAAAGTGTGTTTGGACCACTCTCAGAGTCAGAGAAGCCAACACACAGACATGCGCCATCCTCCCTGCCTCTGAGAGTGGTCCAAACACATTTTATGGTGGCCCTTGGGCTGGCCAAACTTTGCTGGCTTTGCTTATGCCGGCCTAACTCCAGTTTAGGATTGTGCTCTCAGACAATGGAAGTCTTGCCCAAATAAGAACAAAAAAAAGACACAAAGTATCCAATCCTACCTGAATCCACACACACCTGTGCAGAGGCAGCCGCACCACTGGAGAGTGTGCTTCATCCTTGAGGGTATCAGTCCCAGAGGGTTCCTCCAGGTGAAGGCATGCTTGCTCCCTTGCCCAGAGGTTAGCCTCAGCTGCCCTGATGGGTCTCCTTGGGCTTGTGCCAGCAATTTTGCTGACACAGGTTCTGGGTAGGTGGATCAAGGTCTGGATGTTGGCAGAGCTGCTACCACCGATATCTTCCTCTTCCCTGCCCATGTCACACTCCCTCCCCCTCCCTAATCCCCCTGCCCCATTCCTCCCACCACCTCCCTGTTCCACCCACCTCCCAACCCCCATGCCCAGGGCCGGCTCTAGCAGCGTTGGGGTTTAATGTGGGGCATTCCCAGTGATGTCATGCAGGGGGTACACGGGGGTACGCGAGTACTGGTTTCTAGGATTACAGCTGGCCCCGCCCATTCACCCGCCCACTCGTTGACTCCGCCCTCTGCAACGTTTGAATTTCCTGCATGTTTGAGTTGCCTGCATGTTCTCAGAGCCAGGCAGGCAGGCAGGCAGCGAGCGGAGCCTTTCCTTTCCTTGCCACTGAAAAATGAGTTGCTCTGGGGTTTTAACATGATGCCAGGCCTCCTTAACATGTTCTGGGGGTGCTGTGGAATACTGTTGCAACTGTTGGGTCAGTTTAAAATCATCTGAGGCCTCAAAAAGGGCTTTTTTCATGTCACTTCCTACCACGACATCACTTCTGGCTTATGATGTCACTTCCGGTGGGCGGGTCCCGACACGTGCCAATCAAAAGTGAGTACCTGTTCTTAAATCATTTAGATGACACCACTGGGCATTCCTGTAGGGCCCCCAACCCTCCCTGCAGGGCCCCCCCCATTCACCAAGAAGAGCTCTGTTCGTGCCATGTGCAAATCATGGCATGTGGAAGTAGTCAGTGGTGATATCATAACATCACCACCAACTGCTTCCAGGTGGCCCATTTTGGGCTGTTCAGAGGCAGAGGCAGGTGGGAGAGACCAAAGTAAAGCTGCTCTGCTCACCCCACTGACTTACAGCCCATAGAGATCCCAGCTGCAGCCAAAGGCAATATGCTCACCCTGCTAGTGCGGGGCCCCCTGAAGCGCGGGGCCCGATGTGACGACATTGGTCACATTGGCTTAAAGCCAGCCCTGCCCATGCCAACTAACCAGCACTTGGGCTCCCTCTGAGACAGCTATTGCCTTGCTGGCATCACTCATGGTTTGCGGCAGTGGTCAGGTTGTGATGTTTTGCAACTGCTATAAAGCCTGCTATGCTGGAATACAAGCAGTAGTGCTATCCAGCCGGTACGCTGGGCGGGACTTACGTTTGATCGGCAGTCCACCCATTGCGTCACGCCGCATTCCGCCGCTTTCCCGCCTGCCAGGGCGTGCGGGAAAGCAGCAGAATGCCGCGTGACGCAATGGGCAGACTACCGATCAAACGTAAGTCCTGCCCAGCGTACCGGCTGGATAGCACTACTGAATACAAGTTCCAGAGATGCAGCAAACCCGTAAGATTGGGCCAAAACTCTGGTGAAAGAAATGTAAGCTGACAATAGGGGATGTGTGAAAATAATCTGAGGAACATGGCTAGAATTGTCAAGGCAAACCGTAACAACAAACAATTCTTATTACCTTACATTAGGACTGGAAAGCACTTCACTTTGGCCCAAGCAGGCAAAAAGAAAAAGAAAAAGGACAGAGCTCTTAAAATTCTCCATCCAAGATAAAAGACAGACCCTACAAACCAAAGTAAGGCTGTGTCAAGCTGCAGTACCTGTTGCGGCAGAATGGGGTCACTGTGGAGATGATTAGCCAGTGTGGGAATGTTGTGAGAAGGCCAGCAGGAAAAAGAATGGGACCCAACCTTGAGGACCTGTCCAGGCTGGACTTACAATCACCTGCTGAAGCTCCATGTCACACGGCCAGAGGAGAGAACCACACTGTGAAGGCTACACCTGGGACTGAGGATTTAGTGAATCACAGAATACTGTATATTTGTAAAAACCCCATTGAAAAATTGTGGTTTAGACTAGCCTGCCCATGTAAGCCGCCTTGGGCATTTGCTTCGGCATGGAAAGGGGTGGTATAAATTCCTCAAAATAAATAAAAATAAAAAAAATCAGACATTTTACTTTTTTTATTCAAATCTCATACAGTTGAATGAGCTCAAAGGAGCTCTTTCAATGCATAAGTTTTAGCACAGCAGTTTTTCATAGTTCATTGGCACTTTGTTTTTAGATAAAAACGAAGAGATGAAATGCCATGTAGGTATGTTTAGTTTTCTAGTCTGAACTGGGCAAAGGGAGGAGAAAACTGAAATGTTGACAACCGTGCAGTCTCTTCTTGCACAGTCACTGGGTAATTGCAGAGTGTGTAGCTTGTAGTTACTGCCAAGGGATCCTTGTGTCGATTTATCATTTTACGCAGACATTTGGTGCAACCCATGTTTAAAATCTTGCAAAGCCAACAGATTTAAATTTAATATAATCTGTGAATTACAGACCTACTGGGGAGTAGCAGAGTGGGCCACGCTTCAGCAGGCTGTTCGCTTGCTAATAAGAAATGTTTTATCCAGCGATGCTTCCAAGCCATCTGTTATTGTACTTCTAATATCTTGTAATATTCCATCACATGTGTGCATGGGTCATTGACATTGCACTGATTTCTGCAGGGGATGTATGGATGAAATACCCATGAGGAAGACTGGTCTGGAATAAAAGTTGTGCCCCTATGATAGCCTTCAGAGAACCAATGATAGCTCTTTGGACCAAAAAGCCTAGGTTGTATTCATAGCATGGGAAGTCCTTCTTAGCTCCAGCAGCAGTTGCTTAAAAATGCAACATCAGCCTTGGGAAGATGATTGAAAGCAAGTGCTCTCCCTCTTTTTTTCAAAGCCGAGTTCTGAGCCATGCTTACCTCCAAATCAAGCTTCAGGCTGGGTGCTGAAGGTATCTCTCATCCAGCCTCCCAAGGTGAATACAGTCAGACTTCATTATCTGCTAGTATAGGGTTTGTTGTTGTTGTTGTTGTTGTTGTTCAGTCACTAAGTCGTGTCCGACTCTTTGCAACCCCATGGACCACAGCATGCCAGGCCTCCCTGTCCTCCACTAGCTTCCAGAGTTTACCCAATTTCATGTTCATCGCTTCGGTGACACTATCTAACCACCTCGTCCTCTGTTGCCCCCTTCTCCTTTTGCCTTCCATCTTTCCCAGCATCTAAAGAGTCCTGTCTTCTCATGAGGTGGCCAAAGTATTTGAGCTTCAGCTTCAGGATTTGTCCTTCCAGGGAGCAATCAGGCTTGACTTCCCGTAGGATTGACCGATTGGATCTCCTTGCAGTCTAGGGGACTCTCAAGAGTCTTCTCCAACACCAGAATTCAAACAAATCTATTCTCCGGTGCTCCACTTTCCTTATGGTCCAGCTCTCACAGCCATACACGACTGCTGGGGAAACCATAGCTTTGACTATGCAAACTTTTGTTGGCTGGGCTTTTTATTAAGTTGTCTCGGTTCGCCATAGCTTTCCTCCCAAGAAGCAAACGTCTTTTAATTTCATGGCTGCAGTCACCATCTGCGGTGATCTTGGAGCCCAGGAAAATAAACTCTGACACTGCTTCCATTTCTTCCCCTTCTATTTGCCAGGAAGTGATGGGAGTGGTTGCCACGATCTTAGTAAGCTAGGGTTAGGTTCCTGCATCCATGGTGAATCAAATCTATGTATGCTGGACCTGCAGAGACCATGATCTGAGTGTTTGGTTGTCTTTAAACATATTGGCTCTGTAAGCACATATTTCCAAAGAACATTTAGAAGTACAGGTTGAGTATCCCTTATTTGGACTGCTTGGGACTGGACGATGTCTGGATTTTAGATTTTTCTGGATTTCAGAACAACTGCATAAGTATAATGAGAAATGCTCTTTTCACTGTTACCCATACAGGTGTCTGCTGGCCTCTTTGACATTTTTCAGCAATGGCACATACCACAGAGCAGGGAATAAAATTTACAGCCTATATGTGGGAATGAGCACAAGACCTTCTTTCTACAGATGTTTTTTAAAAGTCTTGGACAAAAATGTCTGGATTTTGGAATAATCTGGATTTTGGATATCCAGATAAGGGATCATCTACCTGTATGTGCTAATTTACAGTATTTACAGAAAATATTTTATTTATTTACGTTAATTTCATCATGGGGCAACAGCTACAAAATCTTCTTTGACCCCAGGTAGCAGATGCCCTAGCGATGCCACTGTATAAAGGATCTTATAGGAATAGAAAAAAAATTACAAATGCCAATAAAACAATGATTTTCAGTGGCAAAAGTGGGAGAGTGAAAACATAAAGTTGGGAGAGTTAAAACAGATAAAAGGAAATACTTTTTTACCCAGCGGGTAATTAACCTATGGAACTCCTTGCCACAGGAGGTGGTAATGGTATCTGGCCTAGTTGCCTTTAAAAAGGGATTGGACTGATTTCTGGAGGAAAGTCCATCATGGGCTATAGGCCATGATGGGTTGTGCAACCTCCTTACATTGATAGTAGGCTACCTCAGAATGCCAGGTGCAAGGGTGTGGCAACAGGATGCAAGCATCTTGTGGTCTACTGAACTCCCTGAGGCACCTGGTGGGCCACTGTGAGATACAGGAAGCTGGACTAGATGGGCCTTTGGCTTGATCCAGCAGGGCTCTTCTTATGTTCTTAAAAAAAGTTCCTGTTGAATAATTCATATTTATATGCCTCAACAAGGTTCAAAACACATTCTATAGCTTTTACAATACCAACATTTTCTTGCCTCTTCTGTATCTGTCTCTTTGTATTTCCCATCTTTTGTCTTTTTGCCTAGCCCATGAGGCCTCTGAAAATCATACATCACTCTTCAGGATTGGGTCAGTAGGCTTCCTTGCCCCAGGGTTCTCTTGTACTCCAGTAATCCGGTGTAATCAAGTAAGCCTTTCACATTTTCACTACTGATTTTCTCCTGTGCATTTCTTCAGAGCATGATAATTATTTGTGTAGCATTGCCAACTCTAACTGAAGCTATTCCTGGCCTCCCCCCCCCCCAACATGATGTAATGTCATTACATCAGGGGTGTTAAAATCTCCAATTGTATCAATAGTAAATTGATGTTGATTCCTAGAGATTCCAGGACAAAGACCAGTTGTGACCTTAAACCATTTGCTGCACAGAGCCAGGACCGCAGACTGCTGCCCCCCCAACTGCCTGCTGCCCACCACCCACTGCCACCCCTGACTGACCTGGATCCTTGTGTGACATCCACACTCTCCTCAGAGGTAGACCAAAGGGGGGGGTGTCCAGGGGGTCACATGGACCTGGTACCACCTCCCTCCAGGCCAGGCAGGCTGTGTGATGCATCCGGCCTGCATGGCCTAGGGATAGGAGAATCCCAGCTTCATCCCCTGTAAGGAGCAAAAGGCCATAGTTTGACTCCATTTTGTCAACATGACTCCATTTTGTGGGAAAGAGCTGAAGCTGCTAAAAGTGTAATTTCCTATCTGCTTTGTTTCTGCAGAAAGGTGTGAGGTCCTAGCTAGAGTCAGGAAGAACAAACCTCATCAGGAAGTTTCCATCCAGCTAGTGCTGCAATCAAGAAGATTCCGCATAGCTGAGACCCATCACTTCAGTTCAGTGTTATGAGTACATAACCTTTTCTGACCATTCTGTGACCTCCGAACGCTTTCTGCAACCTCCAAACGTCCTATCACCCCATCAGGAGTTGGCCAACTTTTATACTGATTGGATAATTGATTATTCTAGAGGGCTATAAGTATAGCTCCAGAGCCCAGGTCTACCCATTATAAGTATAGCACTTATAATTTAATTTAAAAGTGGGCGTGGCTACATTACATCAGGGGGCATGGCCACATCAACATCAGGGGCGTGGCCACATCAACATCAGGGGCATGGCCATGAGCACCCCCGATTATAAAAGCAAGTCCGCACCATTGGATCCAGGCTGGTAGCTAAGGATGTGTGCCTTGAATTGGAAGTGCTTAAGGACACACTGAACATTCACAACTCATATGGGCCCTGGGCTGGTTATAGGGCATATGAGCCTGTGAATTACACCCCCTTCCCTGGGCCGGCACGCAACTCACCTGTTTGAAGAGCATTGCACTATACCATGTATGGTTATTATGCCCCCTTAGGGTGAGCTTAAGGCCTCCTGATGCCTGAGGTGACATGGCAAATTCTGCCCTGCTCCTTTCCTACCGTCCAACATTCTAGCCCAGCCCTCTCCTCCCACTTTCCCTTTTCCATTCTATCCCCTTCTTCCTTTTCCACGCTTCCAGGGAGTGGATGGAGAAGCAGTGGAGGCAAGTAGGTGGACAGAGGTGGGGGCCCCCTCCAATTGCTGCCTGAGGCAACTGCTTCAGTTGGGCCGGGCCAGCCCTGGGCCCACTCATCATAACGTTTGGGTTATAACCAGTAGTGTCATGTAACCGGTACGCTGGGCAGGAGGAACGGGTGAGTGGCAGCCCGCCCATTGCGTAATGCTCCGTTTTGCCGTCTTCCCTGCCCCTGCGTTGCGTAACGCTCCGTTTCGCCGTCTTCCCTGCCCCCGCGGGGGCGGGGAAGATGGCGAAATGGAGCGTTACGCAACGCAGGGGCGGGGAAGACGGCGAAACGGAGCGCAACGCAGGGGCGGGGAAGACGGCGAAATGGAGCATTACTCAATGGGCGGGCTGCCGCTCACCCGTTCCTCCCGCCCAGCGTACCGGTTACATGACACTACTGGTTATAACCCTGCAAACCACTCGTTTGTTGCATGAACAAATAAACTTCTGGAAAGGCTAATCTTCAAATCCAACAGTTTGAATGCAAAGAACATTTTTCTTCTGAGTGAGAGGAAAATACCAGGAAGGGAAGGGAATAATAAAAAAAGGAAACTTCTGTAGAATTAACTTACATTGCATATTTGATTTTTCCCCCATCCAGTCTTCAAGAAAAGTTAGGTTAATTCTAAAGGGAGAGGATTTCAGAAGAAAGCGAGATCAGCTAACGATAATGCTTTGATAAACCATGAGAACTCAGCAATTTGGTTGGCAATTTTAGAAGCTCACTGCATTTCCTGGGGCAGTCACAACAGATGCCCTGGTGAGTATGGAATCACATCACATAGAATTAGGGTGGATGTGGAGCATTGCGGATGACAGGCTGGCAGATGAAAGGTGCAGAAGCTCGGAGTGGGATATGGCGCTCAGAAAAAGGCATTGCAATGGTGCGGCCATTATTAGCACTTCCTTCTTGCATTGCCAACTTTTTCCTGCTAGAGCTCCTGTGCATTTAGGATCAGCACAATGAACAAAAAGACAATGCTTTTTCTATCACTGCTTCTGTACATCAAGGAAAGATGCACAAAATGAGTTCCTGCATGGCATTCATTCATCTGCCAGGTAAAAAGAAGTCCCACTGTTTTGTCTCTTACCCTTGGTCATGGGAAAGCATGCAGAGGGTAGAAATGTCAGCTGGCTGTATTTTACTAGTTTAACTAGTACTTGTAGCATGTGTTCCTTCAGGGGTTTAGGGGTTAAACAGCCGTTAAAAATCAGATTGTTCGAGGCACTGGCCATAAGCTACAAGGTTCTGTTCTGGCCCCACCCCTAACCATCGGGCTCTACCCATAGCCTAATAATTTGTGCCTGGCCACTGCCCAGACCCATCAGTGTTGCTTTGGCTCTACTGTACATGGCTCAGCAGCATAGCTACAGTGGGTGGCGGCACAGTAAGTATTGCAGGCACTTCAGAGCACCTGGTAAGTGGTCCCCCCCCACTTGCGTTCAGAGCCATTCTGGACAGCGTTAGTTGCTATTGCTGGCTAGAATCACTCTGACTACAAGTGGGAAGGACCACCTGCAATATACACCATTGCCCTGTAGCTATGCTAGGGCTCAACTCCATCTTGAGTGGTCCAAAGGACAGAGGGCACAATCCTAACCTGGAGTTGGCACAATCCTAACCTGGAATCCTAGCCACCACAATTAGGCCAGCACAGTTTGGCTGGCACAAGGGCCACTGTAAAGTGCGTTTGGACCACTCTTGGAGTCAGGGAAGATGGTGCATGTCTGCGTCCTGGCCTCTCTAACCCTAAGAGTGGTCCAAACATACTTTATAGTGTCCCTTGCGCCAGCCAACCTTTGCTGGCCTAACTTCAGGCTAAGATTGCACTCTGAATTTTGGAATGCAAAGTTTAGCTCCCCTAGTCTAAAGGTGGACAAATGTAAAAAAAATGTTAAGGACTCAGAGTGGAGAAATCCCAAGGGTGAAGATAGAAGTAATATAACAGATGGGCTTACAATACAATGTGAAATACACTGTATTTCTTTTTCAGATATATAACATGTGAGTGCTTGTACATTCAAACCCCCTCTCTCCCAGAAAGGCATGTTCTTCCTTCTGTGCCCCTTCCAATTTTTGCTGGAGCAGCCATTGCTGCACTATAAATTTAATTTGATGTCCGGTCAACACAAATCAATTCCAGGTAGATATGCTTTGGGATTTTTAAAAAAATGAGTTTTCACATATGTTCCTGGCACTGTTGTCAGAGGACTGGTTGGAAACTGGGAAGGAGTTTTGGTGAGAAAAATAATTCACATTCCAAAGGCAAACGATTTTATTTAGCCTTGAATGGAAACATTTTCCCCAGTTCCAATTACACTCTGTAACCAAACAGTTGCATCACTGTAACACTGTCAAGACCAACAGAGAGGGGCTTGTTTCCTTGTTTAAACCATGTGCTGGTTTACCTTAGAACACTGTCCTGTTCTCTCAGTTCAGGCAGAATTCTCTCCAGCAGATATGCAGCTCAGAGCAATTCCTCACACCCCCACAAGTGCTAAAAATGGGCCTGATACAGCATGTATTTATATAACAATTATCTGCAGCAATTTCTTTCCTTCTAAGCTACAAGCGGCATGGAAAAGAGAATTATTCCCTGGAATAATTCATTCTATGCTGGATTGCTACTACCAACATCTTCTTATATATATGTACTGTATATATGCCGTTCTTGGCCATTGCTAAATATGCATCATGCAGGAAAGCCGGTAATGTCTCTTTTGGCCCAATTCTATGGGCGTGTAGTACCACAAGAACAAATGTTACAGCGGCATTAGGTACTTTCCAGCTGTTGAAAAGGTGGCATGCAGGAGTGCGTGACCTGGTTGCTGCTGCAACAGTGTGTAGCCCGCTCCACGTGCCAATAGACACCCACTGGCCCCAGTAAGTGCAGGGGATGGGGTAGGTGGGTGGAATGGAGCAGAGGTGGGCAGATCAAGGCTGCAATGGGGGGCAGGGAGGAGGGCAGATCAGAACTGGGGACAGGTTCGGCAGCAGTGGCATCCACCAAATCCAAACCCTAGCCTTGATCCACCGTCATAGGTTCACATGGACTTACGCTAGCCATGAAGCTGGTGCAGGTCCGAGTAGACTTAAGGTGCAATCCTAACCTGGAGTTAGGCCAGCAAAGTTTAGCTGGCACCAGGGCCATGGTAAAGCACATTTGGACCACTCTCGGAGTCAGGAAGGATGGCGCATGTCTGTGTGCTGGCCTCTGACTCCGAGAGTGGTCCAAACACATTTTATGGTGTCCTTGTGCCAGCCAAACTTTGCTGGCCTAACTATACCAGCCTAACTCCAGGTTAGGATTGCGCCCTTAGTGGCCTGGCCTGGGCACACACTGCTGCAGGGGAACAAATGTTCCCCTACCCCAAGAAGGCCTCAAGAGGTTAAATTCACCTGTGGGATGTAGTAGGCACTGCACTGGCACCACAATGCATCACCATGCAGGGGGTGATTGTTAGCCTTGGGCTGCCCCTTAGGATATTGTTTTGTGTTGTTGATTTGTTTGGCCCTAAACCTTGATGTGCAACAAGCTGGGAGAAATACAGAAATCTAATTTTGAGGATAGAACTAGGTGACCCAAATTCTCCTATTCCATGATAACTTTTGCAATGTAAGATGAGGGAAATCTATGTCACTTAAATCTACCTTAGGAATTAGTTTCCTGTACCTCTACTAGTAAAAATGTGAGTAGATAAATAGGTACCACTTCAGTGGGAAGGTAACGGCGTTCCATGTGCTACGGCATATAGTCATGCCGGCCACATGACCACGGAAGCTTGTCCTTGGACAAATGCAGGCTCTTCGGCTTAGAAACGAAGATGAGCACCACCCCCTACAGTTGGTCATGACTAGACCATTCAGTCGTGGGGAAACCTTTACCCTTTCCTCTACTAACCTGCTATACATACATGTTAATGTATCTTAGCTGCTGCGCAGATGCTGAATGTCAAGACTTGCAGCTTTATGTTAATAAACCAATTTTCATTACTGAATCGGATCTCTGCTAAGCCTGCTTCCCTCTTCTCCCCCGTCTTCCCTACAGTATTGCAACACAGATACACACACACGCACGCACACACACACACACACACACACACACACACCAAGGCCTGCTGAAAAGACAATGTGGTGATGTTTCCAGGGGTTGCTCTGAGTAAAGCTGTACTGTCAGCACTAAAAGCTGCACAGATTTATAATGAGCCAGGAGCATTTAAATGAGAGTCAAGGGGACTTTGCCATTCTGCGTGGGCAGACTTCAGTTGTAAATTTGGCAGCTCGGGTATCCTGTGTTCTAATGCTATGGGATGAGAGGGAAAAATAGGCTTTTCTTTCAGAGCAGTTGATTATTGAATCTGCACCAGCTGTTCACAGTAATCCACACTTTCCCTGTGCATGCAGCCTGCAATTGAGGTCTCTCTCCCCCCTCCCCCCCACACACACTTTAATTTTCACAGCTAGTTTGTAGTATTAAAGAACAGTGGTCAGTAAATAGTGAGAACCTTGCAATCAGTCAGTGATTATAGGTGATAACTGAGGGCTCAATCCTAACCAAGTTTCCAGCACTGGGGTCAGGGCAATGCAGCTCCGAGGTAATTAAATGGAATAAGCATTCCTTTATTATATCTTGAGGAGGCCTCTGTGACTACTACTCCACTTCAGGATGCAGCACGCGCCCCACTGGAACAGCTATGTCAGTGCAGGAAGATTGGTTAGGATTGCACCCTGAATCATAGAAAAACATATGCAACTGCTCAGTGGTGAACACAGAGGGTCAGGGGGCATATTCCCCCTGGGCACCATGCGAGGTGGCAAAATTGCCCCCTCCCACCCTCGGTTGTGCCCCTCCCATTGCCATGCCACTCTTGGGGCTGCCCTCCTCCTCCTCTTCTGCTTTTTTTTTTAAGTGGAGGAGGAGGAGGGCAGCCTTCTGGAGGCCTAAAACCACTACTTCCAGTTTTCTAAATACACATATGCCCCGGTATCCGCTGGGGTTCCCCCCACCCCACCCCATGGAAACCTGACACCGTGGGTACTGGGTAGCCTTTTTAAAGACAGAACATCAGTGGCTTTGCTGCAACAAGATAAAAAAAGATATTTATTTAATATTCCCTTATCTTTTTAATAGGAGTACAAGTATCCATGGTATCCCTGGATAAATGAAACCATGCATACCGAATCAGTGGATACCGGGGCACATCTGTACATCATTTAAAAACCTCAGTTTTGCTTATGAATAGAACTCCCCAAGTTACAACCTAGAGCAAGGGCCAGAATTAGAGTCCAGCGTTGTCAAGCACTTACTGAGGCCCATTTCTCAGCATGGAACCATGAGGCCAGCTGCTTCCTTGGCTCTGCAGTTTCTCCTGGCCTTTGTGGCTGCCTGATGGAGCGAGCGAGCGATGGTAGGAGAGAGGAGACGCAAGAAGCACATCTGGCCTCTGTTGTCCATTTGGGCAGCCGCATGAATTGGACCCAGAGAACAGGGCAAGATGATGAACAGCGGCAAAAACGAAGGTGGGGGACGGGCACTGACTGCATCTTGACTTGAAGTTTCCAAAAACCCAGGCCGGAATTGCTCCAAAGAATTGCACATCACAGAGTGCCAGGAATGCTTCGGAATGAGACCAAACATGCAGAGTGATCCGAACAAAAGGCAGGGTTTAATACTGAGGTTCTTCCCTTGCAACAGATAGCTGTCAATTCCTTTAGAATCCTCCTTGCCCTTTCGGCCCAGCCTAAGTCCTGAAATGGACTCTAAATCTATTATTAATCCAGGGCATTCTAAACACCGGCCTGGATTAAGGGTTGGTTTAATTACAAACATCACAATGTCCCTCCCCCTTTGCCTCTTGCACATCCCAAGAATTGTGGATTTCAGACATGGCTCCTCCCATTCAGCTCTTACCACTGCTCCATCATCTCTTCTCTCCAGTGGCGTCTCTACAGGGAGGGCAGAGCTCTAAGTTTTGCAAGAAGCCTTACCTTGCAGTGGAAACCACTCCTCTCCTGCACCGTTTTAGCCAATCCTCACAGGGAAAAGCAACATCTTGGTGTTGCTTACTGGCTACAGCAGCAAGGGAGAGGAGGGATGTACATGACAGGGTAAGGCTTCTTGCAAAACTTAGAGCTCTGCCCTCCCTGTAGAGATGCCACTGCTTCTCTCTTCCTGCCTGTCTAAATTGTTCCCTTCATCTCAATGGTAGCTTGATGAGAAGCTTGCAAGAAATAGGAAGCTGGATGGGGAAAAGTTCTATACAGGCAAACTGGTCAAGCACAAAGTGCTTACACCGAATTGCAGGCACCCGTAAAAAGCCAGAGGCAGATGTGAACAGTAGTTAGCACAGGTTGGGCATCCCTCATCCGGAATTCTGAAATCCAAAGTATTCCAAAACCCACAACGTTTTTGAGCATGAAAAGTGGAAAAATTCCACACCTGACCTCATGCGACAGGTTACACAAAATGCACTAAATTATTAAAAAAATATTGCATAAAATTACCTTCAGGCTATGTGTATGAGGTTTACATGAAAAGAAATGAATTTTCATCCATTTAGACTTGGGCCCCAGCCCCAAGATATCTCATTAAGTTCAGGCATATCCACGGATTCGGTATCCATGGTTTCAGTTATCCACGGATACCATGGATACGGGGGCATCTATTAAAAAGATAGATGCTGGGGCATCTATTAAACAGATCTCTCTTTTTTTTACCTAGTTGCAGCAAAACCACTGATGTTCCTCACCTGACCTCATGTGACAGGTTATACAAAATGCACTAAATTATTAAAAAATATTGTATAAAATTACCTTCAGGCTATGTGTATGAGGTTTAAACCACTGATGTTTAAAAGGGTGTCCCCAGTATCCACAGTTTCAGGTATCCACTGGGGGGTTGTCTGGAACAGAACCCCAGCGGAAACTGTGCCTATATATGCAGGTATTCTAGTAATATACAGCAAATCAGATATCCAAAATGCTTCTCATCACAAGCACTTCGGATAAAAGATGCCCAAGCTGTAGTAATATAAGAGATGTGGGCATAGTAAGGTGCAAGGAGTTGCATAAAATGCAAAATGAGGACAATCCCCAATGCGCCTTTGGGCAGCTGCCCATCCTGAAGTAATGTATGAGGGTGAAGGTGAGACCTGCCTTCTTCTTCTCAGTTGATGGCCTTCTGAGGACCACTCCCTCCCCCTCCCTCGCAATAAGTGATGGGACTGGGTAGAGAAGCCACATCTATCCCTTCTTCTGGTGATAGGAAAAGTGATGGGGTAGTTTGTCACAGTGACTGCACAGATTCACCTAGATGAAAAGCACAGTTATCAATAAAGCAACATATCTGCGAGATTAGTATCAGGCATACGGTTTTGACTTTTACTTCAGAAATTATCTGAGGGGTGCAGCCATAGGCATAGGTAGGGTTGCCAACTCTGACTGAAGCTGTTCCTGAAGATTTCCCCCCCCCCAATATGATATAATGTTGGAAACTCTAGGAGGCCACATTAAAATTGCTCAGATTGGATATTGCCCAGTAGCCACCTGGATATTGATACTAATTCTTGGAGGCTTCAGGCTTCTCCCGGAGGGCTGGGGACCCTTGGCATAGACCCTCTCTTGCAGCTTGATACCAAGTGTGTGGTCCATTAATCACATCACAAATCAGATACATTCGGAGCATTCTTGGAGCGGTTCCAATCTGCAAAACACAAAGTTTTGCAGGAGCCTGAGCTCCTGTATAACACAGCCCATCCCCTTACCTCCAGAGCCATTCACACCTTGGAGAGCTGGCTAGGAGGCTTTACTTTCTGAGCTGTGAATGGCTCTGAAGGCAAGGGGATGGGCGGCATTACACAGGAGCTCAGATTCCTGCAAAACTTTGCATTCCCCCCCCCCCGTTGGAATGGCACTCTGGTATTGCCAGATATCCTTATTCTGAGGACTTGGAACAACGGATGTTAACTTTTAAAAAGCCCTTACACTTTTTATATTGCAGGCAGATCATTTTCCTATGATTAAATTGAGGAAGTATCCATATATGCATAATCCTAACCTAGAGCTGGGCCAGCAAAGTTTGGCCAGCACAAGGGACACCATAAAGTATGTTTGGACCACTCTCGGAGTCAGAGAGGGCAGCACACAGACATGCACCATCCTCCCTGACTTTGCTGGTCTAACTGTGCCGGCCTCACTCCAGGTTAGGATTGTGCTCCAAGGCTTCAATTGCGGCCTGCCATCTTGCCAACAAGTCAACAGTACTGCAGGGTCAGTCGACGAGTTTCTGAAAGAGAGAGTGAGCATCTTTTCAAAACATGTTTAATAATAAAACACGAAATGTTCTCCATTTTTGTGTCTCCCTTCATTTGACCATCTTGATCTGACAAGCTCCCTTCCCTGGACCCCTCTTTCCTGTCATCCAAACTGGCTTTGAGGGTTGCAGGCAGAAGAAGCCAGCTCATACTCGGCTTGCGTTTGCCGATATCTAGGGCAATGGGGTTGAAAAGACTCCGAAGCACTGCTCAATTTATCCAGTTCTCTCGCAGCACTGGCCTGGGGGAGGTTCTCCTTACCCTCTCCCTGAGCACATCAAAGTACTCCTGCTGTGCCCAAATCCCTTGATAGGCTTCACAGGCAAAACTGGAAGCCTGTCTTGTCAGTCTCTCCAAAGAGGAGCTGATGCAGCCTGGCAGGAGGACGAGCGCCTTTGATGGATAAGGTACAGCAAAAGAGGCCATTGCTCCCCTGCAGTTCTCTTCGATGCTTTTCTGGTGCAGACCAAGCCCAGGATGTACATACAGCATATTTTAATCCCAGATACAGCCGGGTAAAAAGGATAGCAATACTTTCAAAGTCAATGGAGTGGAGCCAGATGTATAGCGCGTACACAGGCTGTGTGTGGGTGCGAGGCAGAGAGCGAGAGCAAAAAAAAAAAAAAAGAAGGGGAGGGGAGGAAGGGAGAGAACAAAATCACTCCAACAAAGCATCCCTGGATATTAACAGTGATGACCTACTTCTGGATATTCGGTCAGTTCATTAGTGCTTATGGCCTGAGGTTTCTGTATGCTCTGGAAAGGGAACAAATCTCCCCACCCCATTACAAGAGTTAATGCAGAAAGATCTGTTCGTGTGTGATTGATTTCTGGCTCTCTGCTTTCATGTTTAATTTTTCCATGTAACATATTTTAACATGATTAACATATCGCCAGAATAAGGGAGCAGATGGTTTGTCAAATTAAAATCAGCAGAAGCAGGGGCACCATCAAGGAAGGATTTGTGTGTGTGTATGTGGGGGTGGGGTGGGTGTCCTCCCCCATTGCCTCTATATTGCAGACCATTGCTCAGTGATTAGGATATTGCCATATAGCTCATTCATTCTATGCACTCTGTATATTATTATAAAGAATTAACAGCCCAATCCTAACCCATGCTAGAACAGGCTGGCTGGCTGGCCTGCACTGTATCCAGCGCAGATTAGCAGCTGGAGGTCACCTCAGAGTAAGGGGAAATTGCTGGCACAAATCCAAATGGCCAGTGTAGGGCCAACTGGGCCGGGGCCATGGGTTAGAATCCAGCCTGGGTGCCAGATCCTGGCACTACTCGCCCCTAAGCCGGCCCACACACAGAGCCTTGCTTCCCCACCTCCCCACCGATTCTGTCTTCCCCCACCCTCCCGAGCCCCCACCCCAGCACTTCCCTGCTTACCTGGGTCAATGCAGAGGCTGGATGAGGCCTCCTTGCACCAATCCTGCCAACTCCTTGGTTGACACAAATGTGTGGCACGTTTACGACAGAACTGGGCCAGCATAAGGGACTTACGCCAGCCCAGCGCAATCTTAGGATTTGTGCCCTAAGTAGATTTATGTACAAGGTAGGCCTTCCCAAGTTGGAAATCCCTTTGATTGGAATACAAAGGGGTGGAGAAGCATTGCTTGGCTTGGCAACATGCAATTTTGGAAATGGTTTCTTTTAAGATACACGCTGTAGAGCTTTGAATCCTGGCCTGCTGCTGAACATTTTTATGTCCAAATCTAAAATGGTGTCCTTGGGGCGCAAAGTCAGGTGAGCAAATGGTGAGCAAAGTCAGGGCTGCCAAATCAACATCTTAGAAAGAAACAAGAAATGGGTCATATTCCTTGCCTAAGCGACTGTCTCCTACAGGAAGTCAAGCCTGATTGCTCCCTGGAAGGATAAATCTTGAAGCTGAAGCTCAAATACTTTGGCCACCTCATGAGAAGAGAGGACTCTTTAGAAAAGACCCTCATGCTGGGAAAGATTGAAGGCAAAAGGAGAAGGGGGCGGTAGAGGATGAGATGGTTAGATAGTGTCACCGAAGCGATGAACATGAAATTGGGCGAACTCCGGAAGCTAGTGGAGGACAGGGAGGCCTGGTGTGCTGTGGTCCATGGGGTCGCGAAGAGTCAGACACGAGTTAGTGACTGAACAACAACAACAACAACAACAAGCGACTGTCTCTGAATAACCTTCCCCTCTTCCCCTCTATCTAACTCTCCTCACCCCATGCACTACTCCTTGGAGGAAGGTTGGGATAACCATGTGGTAAATAACATGAATTATTTTTGTGATGACATATTTACACAGTTCCAGTCTAATGTGCTAGCTAGGCAATGTACACAATGTGAGTATCCGAGCAGGCTTGTCATCAGAAAACACAATTGCAGGAAAAAGGAAGAGATAACTTGTTTTCGGTAGAGCGTTTGAGCAGTGAGGTGCAATCTGTTTGCTGACAGAAAAGAACATCCAGCTATTTCTCACAGGGCAATCGACTGATTACAGATCTTTCAGTGGATGGATCAATACATCAACATTGTTATATTTAAATAAATCGGCCTGTTACCAAAAGCTCAACAAAGAATACATTGAAGGAAGAACATAGTTTCTCTTAAAATCTGGGAATTATTCCAAGGAGAGAACAAAGGGTGCATCTTTGCAGTACTAACGAGGTAAATGTTTGATATTCCAGCACTGGAACCACAGAAACTATTCAGTAGCCGGACAATGGATGGGAATTGTTAATCAAAGGAAAAATACAACCCAGTTTCAATCAAGGATTCCATTTCAGATTTCGGGAAGGAAAAAGGATTTAAAGGGGGAGAACAAGTTCAGCAAGATTAAACTTCTCACTCATTGATCACTATTGCTCATTAATTCATTTATTTAAAAGATTTATATCCTGCTTTATCCAAAGCTCAAAGCAGCGAACAACATAACAAAAATCATAATTTAAAATAATTAAAAGCCAAATCTATAAAATATACCACCTATACAAGTAGGTAGATAATATTACAGCTGACTACACCAAAACCATAGGAGTGAATGGGCAGCCCAATCCTGAGCTTTTCCACAGCTCCAGCGGTGCAGAAACGGCAACAGTTGGATCCTAAGGGGTCCTAACAGTTGGGTCCTAAAGGCACTAGGACACTGCTGGCGGTCTCCTCGGGGTAATGCCGGTGTGGTGCTATTGAGCAGGTACAGAGTCGGGGAGGCCTGTGTTGGGCTGCCTGGCCTGGGGAGGAGGATAGGAAATGGCCTCTGAGGCTGCCACCATCTCCATCCCCTTCCATCCTCCACTCCCTCCTCCCAGTTCCGTCTACTTCCTGCCTCCCCCCCACACCCCAAGAATGCTTCCTGCTGGCTGGCTGCTCATCTTTGTTGCGCTGTGGGCCACTGCTGACTGGCACTGATGTAGCGCCAGTGCTCCCTCCTTGGCTTGCAACACAAGGATGGGATGATGATGACCCTGAGCATCCAGTTTGTCTCCCCTGCTCTGCACAGTAGAGCTACAGCAGAAACTGCAAAACCACTATGATACCCAGGGCTGGCTCTAGCAGCAATGGGGCTCAATGTGGAGCATTTCTGAGGGGGCCCCTACCCTCCCTGCAGGCCCCCCACTCACAAAGAAGAGCACAGTTTGTGTCCCGCACAAAGCATGGCACATGGAAATAGTTGGTGGTGTCATGATGATGTCACCGCCAACTGCTTCCAGGTGGCCCATTTTGGGCTATTCAGAGACAAGGGGAGGTGGGAGGGCCCAAGGTAAAGCTGCTCTGCTCGCCCCACTGACTTACAGCCCATAGAGATCCCAGCTGCTGCTGCAGGCAATATGTTCACACTGCTGGTGTGGGGACCCCTGAAGAGCTGGACCCAATGTGACAACATTGGTCACATTGGCTTAAGGACGGCCCTGATGATACTTAACCTACCACACTTTTTCCATCTCCATCCCATCTTTGGTCCTTTTCAGTTTTGCTTCTCTTTAATTTTTCCCATAATTGGCTCACTTAACTCAATGGGGGTCACAATCTAACATAGCTGTGCCAATGGGGCATGTTCTGCATTCTGCAAAGGAGTAGTAGTCATATAGGCCTCCTCAATGTAAGGAAACGTTTGTTCCCTCACCTTGGAGCTGCCTTGCCCTTACCCTGGTGCTGGAAAGTTGGTTAGAATTGTGCCCTGGTTTGTTTGTTTTTTCCAAATTATGTGGCATGTTAACTACTTTATGGTAACTATGATTGAAAAGAAGGTCAATGATCCAATGATTTGACCTGAGAGCAAGGTCAAAAGTAATTTGGCCGGGGAAAGCTTTACAGCACAGTCCTAACCAACTTTCCAGCACTGGGGCAAGGGCAATGCAGCTCCAAGGTAAGCTCCAACATTTCCTTACCTTGAGGAGACCTCCATAACCACTACTCACTGAACAATGCAGAACATGCCCCATTGGCACAGATGTGTCATTAGTTGAGATTGCACCCCTAGAGAAGTAAAATGTGAGGGTCTTTGGGGTATGAGCCTGCTCCCACACAAACCTGTCTGTTCATTAAGATAATCTTCCAGAGGTCTTGAACCAGGTATTGAAGACAACTACTCAAAACAGGGCCTTTTCTGCATTGGCACCCAGATGATGGAATGCCCTCTTGAGGCATATTGATCAGTCCCCTCCATTATTCACTTTGAGGTTCTTAGTACAAGGCTTTATTATTCACTCCAGGGTCTTTACATTTTTGATGGCTCTTGGATTTGCTCTCTGTCTTTTAGGGATTGTTATTTCATTTTATTCCTGATTGAGTGTGTTTTAATTGGCTTGCAAGCTGCCTTAGGGGACCAATAATGGCAGAAAGTTGAGAGATAAATTTTTTAAATGAGGAACCACTCTTCAAAGCCTGAGATTAGGTACAGCAGCAATCGCAATCAGACCGACCATGAAAGACAGGAGTCTCAAGGGAGATAACCAGGGAAATCATTAGCGTACCGCTTCAAGCAGAAAAGTTGGCGTGTCAGTGCACAGTGTGTCCCCCTTAGCTCGTTTTTAAACAAAGAGAGGTCCCAAAGGACGAGTTCAGGTTCCTCTGACTTGCCACACCCTCTTTGACATTTTGCCCTGTTTCGGATCTCACAGATGATGTCTCAGGCTATTATCAAATGTGGCGGCAACAGGAGCAAAAACGGGAACAGACCTGAAAATGGAATGTCTGTGCCTGAGATTCAGGGCGCAATCCTACCCTGGAGTTAGGCCGGCACAGTTAGGCCAGCAAACTTTGGCCTGCACAAGGGACACCATAAAGAATGTTTGGACCACTCTCAGAGTCAGAGAGGCAAATACACAGACTTGCACCATCCCCCCCACCGACTCAGAGAGTGGTCCAAACAGGCTGTACAGTGGCCCTTGTGCAGGCCAAACTTTGCTGGCCTAACTGTGCCGGCCTAACTCCAGGTTAGGATTGCGCTCTCAGCCTGTCAGCACGATTCCTTGTTAGCTGGAGGAAAGGAAGTCAGGCTTGCTGCTGGACAGAACAATACCGCTGACACAATGTACTGTTCCCAACCGAAAAGCCATATTGAGAGTGCATGCCTTTTCTCCATGTGCCGACATCTACAGACCCCTTACCTCTGGTCTGACACTTGAAAGAAGATAGTGTGCCTCTAATGAAATGGCTGGATGGCTGATTCCTGAAAGCAAATAGCAGCTGTTACATGTTCCAACCTCTCTAGGAGGCCCCTAAGCAACATTGGAGGTAAGCCTTTCAGGACTATGCAGGTGGGTTTTGCATTTGTGACTGCATTTCAAACTGTAGAATTAGCCTATTGATTGATTTCAATGGAATACATTCTTTGAGGTCGGCACCCTTCACTTCAAAAGAGAGCCTGTACAAGTTACACAAAGCTCTGCTGATTTCAAGGTGACTCACATCTTCAGAATCACACTCTCTAACAACCGACATAGAAAAATAGGTTCACTTGCTTTTAATTGGCAAGGAGAAGGCGAGGCTGTTTTCATCCTTGGTTCCCAATACTACTAGTACTCCTGATCTCCCCCTTCTACTCACCACCTAGGGTGGTGCTAGAGGTTGGCCAAGTTGGGCAATGTTGGAGGTGCGCGCCCATTTGAGGGACCACTTCACCAGGCCAACTGCTGAACAGTCAGTACCACTGGCTGTGCTCAGTGAAACATCAGATGAGGAGCACAGAGGGGGACAGTCTTGCCCCCGGTCTTCCAGCAACCTGGTGCCAGCACTTTTTCACCATCACTCCTTCCTGCTTTCCTCTCTTCCTTCCTTCCTGGTGGGAGTAGGTATGATAAGGACCGCCCCATGCAGCAGTGTAGCTGTTGGTTCTGCTGTCCAGGGCAGTGACCCTTGGCATCCTCCCATTGCACGGGAAGATGTGGAAGTAATTTGCACTGACGTAATGATGTCAGCATGTCTCCACCTTTGGGTTGCAGCCACTCTGAGCTCAGCTGAGTGGCTTCATTCCCGCTTGGCCCAGCAGAAAGGAGGAGGAGGCCGCCAGGGCCACTGCAGAGCATGAAGGGGAGGAGGACGTGGCTGCTTTGTGTGGCTCAGCTTCCGAAGGAGAAGGAATCAGGCATCATCATCACAGAGCCATTGAAGCGGAAGAAGGTGATGGTAATAATAATAATAATAATACATGTATTTATATACCACCTTTCTTAAAGTCACTAGATTTCTCTAATGATTACAACTCAAGGCGGTTTACATAGGCAGACTTTGTCACAAACCCGAAGGTTTTTACAATTTTACAGAATGTTCTATCTTTCAAGAACCACACTCAAACAGATCTTTCTTTCTGGATTTAGCCTTCTTTCTTTAGCCACCCGTCTGTCGTCTGCTGGCTGATGAGGCTTCCCTGCTCTCACCAGAGACGCAGCTGAGTTCAGCACACTCCTCCTCCCACGAGGCAGCTGAAACTCAGCTTTTAATCAGCCGCAGTTGCAAGGTCTGCTGCTCACACAGACTTCCGGGAGTCTCGAGCTCACGACCTTGAGATCTTTAGTTGTTATCTTTGGGCAAACAGAGGCATTAAGCCTCTCGGCTAAATCTTCTGCCCTCTCGGCTAAATCTTCTTCTTCTCGGCTAAATGGTAGGATTTTGCATTTTCCCTGCCACCTGGTTCCTTCTCTGGAGGTTGAGTTTCCAAAGGAAAAGGAACCGGATGGCAGCAATTTTGCAAATCTGCTGAAACACAAGGAGACGGCAGTGGCTTCTACATACCTGGTGCTGCTTGTGCTGCTCCTGCCATCACCATCTTGGGCTGGCCTCATTGTGGCACCCCCTTCCAGCATGTCACCCGGGGCATCCCACTCCCACCCCTGCCAGCTGTGCCACTCCCTCCGGCATTTCCTGTACACTGTTTCCTTGGGAGACCATTGCTGGATTCTGAGATTTCTGAGAAGATATGATTGACCACCTTACAGTACAGTCTTCTCACTGGATAACTCCAAGCAGGTGGTGGGTGGGAAGACCTTGGCAGGTCTGGGGCTGTAACCTGAGGGCTCTGGGGGGGGCATGGCGATGGTCTTCCTAGAATCATCCTCCCTCTCTGCTGGCTGTAGGGAAGTAAGCCATGTTAACTTCCCCTCAGCTTACACCATCACTATTCCACAGGCCCAAAGCCAGAACCTAGGCAACGGTCTTTGCTATCAAGGGTATTCTCCAACACCCTTGGAGGCCTGTTTTTGGCATAACAAATGTGTGCATAACCAACCTTCTGGAAGTTACACAAATTACATTTTGGTTTGGGGGGGGGAAAGAAATTTTATTATATATACTGTAAATGGCTGTAGCCTTTCTCTAAAGTAGGCAAGGCCCCTCAATGGCTGGATTCCAGTATTCAGGGCTGAATAAGTTGTCTGCCTCTTGTAAAGACTCTGATATTCCACTCTTGGGGACAGGGATTCGGTAGTGAAAACAGTGCAATTAGACGGAGCTCTGGGCCAGGAGGATGTAGATAATTCTGAGAGCTCCGTGCACTCCTCCAGAGCAAATATCAACATCCACTGGGAAGCACTTCCTTTTATGCCTTTTATTTGTAAGGAAAAGATTGGGATAAAGAACTCAGGAAGGATTTGCAGACCAAAATAGTGTCGCTTTATGACATTAGCAAAGCTCTCTGCAGGCCTAGGATGTTAGCAGCACTGATTCGGGTTGAGAGACTAGTGAATGATGTTTTTATTTAAAGAAAATATTTTTTAAAAAACAAATAGATTGCAACTTACATGTTGCATGTTTCAGTACAGAACACAGGTCTAGTTTCTAAATTGGACTTTCAATATTTCATTCTTCCCCTTTCCTTGCTTGTATTGTTTTTGTTTCTTCTGTGCTAGAATGACCCATCTTGTTGACTGAATGGAAATTTACAGAAGCATTCTTAGAAGTTGCCTTTGTTAAATAGGCACTTAGTTTTTCTTTAAAACCAAACTTCACCAGAATTTAATTTACATAACAGGACACTCAGATCCCATTATGAACTAAATGGAACATTTCTGGTGTATTTTAACCTTTCCAGTTAACACACAAAATGAAGCTATGTTTAAAAAGTGCCTGCCTCACTCATTTGAGTTTTATCAGCTACTTTTATGAATGAATGAAGCTGTCTTGGGTCAAGTCAGGTATTAATCCATTCAAAGTGAAATCCTAACCTGCCCCGGAACAAGCAGGCACTAACCTATATCCAGCACAGGTTAGGAGGCAGCTGGAGTTTACTTTGGGGTAAGAGTAGGGTTACCAGATACAAACTGGGACAAAGTGCCTATACCTATAGAAGAGGGAATTTGGGCAGCTGCAGATTTTGAAACCTTTCCATGCCATTGTCCCTGTTTGTATCTGGCAACCCTAGGTAAGAGGATATTTTCCCTTACCACAGGGTAAGCCCCAGCCACCCCTATAGGGCTACTTGGATTGGAGCCAACAGGGAAGGGCGCAATCCTAACTTGGAGTTAGGCCAGCACAGTTAGGCTAGTAAAGTTTGGCCGGTGCATGGGACACCATAAAGTATGTTTGGACCACTCATGGAGTCAGAGAGGCCAGCACAAAGACATGCACCATCCTCCCTGACCCCGAGTGTGGTCCAAACATACTTTATAGTGTCCCTGGTGCCGGCCAAACTTTGCTGGACTAACTGTGCCGGCCTAACTCCAGGTTGGGATTGTGCCCTAAGTGCCAGGTCTTGGTTCCACCCCCTTCCCTTAGTGGGTCTACCCACGAGCCTGCTGTCCTCCTGCCTCCCCTTGCTCCATCCATCTTCCCTTTGGCCTTCTTGCGCTCTCCCTTAGGCCCTGTGCTGACCTTATCTCGCTCTGGTTGCAGGGAAGGAGTGCAGGGAGGATGGTGCACTCCCATAACTGGTGCAAACACGCTTTATGGTGCATTTGCAACACTTGTAGACCAGCACAAGGGACTAATGCTGGCCTAGAGGTAAGTTGGAATGCTGTATCAGAGGAGTATGGTCTACCTTCATTAACAGTGGCTCTCTAGGGCTTTCAGGTTCTTCTCATTTGCTACTTGTCTCTTTGGCCAGAGACTCAATCTGGGGCATTCTGCATGCACTGAGTTATAACTGCTTCCCCAAAGGGAATGTTTTTACCCATCTAAATATTTCCTCCATCTTGAAAAATGTGGGGGGAAGAACTTTGCACAAACTACTAAGCCTCTTTAAAGATGTTTCCAGTTGCAGTACAGTAGAGCAACTGCAATGTAGACTTGAATGCATCATCAGTAGACAAATCCTAAGGCTCCTAACTGTGGAGAAGAACTCGTTTCTAGAGCATCTTAGAAAGCAGCCTCTGAGGAACCATCTTCCACAGATGATGGGAAAGAGGAACACAAGAGACCATGCTTCTTTATCAGTTCCAAAGAATGGGTCCCTGCTGTTATCTTTGGATGCCAGTAACAATCACTAGCACTGATTTTTTTAGAGGTAATGAAGTATATCAGCTTACCAATATCACCACTGTGCAGCAGGCTTCAGAACCATTGCTACTCTCACTGGAAGCTGACCTTCTCCAGAGAGACAAGGGTAAGACTACACACGAGACCTCCAGTCCTTCACAGGGTCTTGACTAGTGTTGGAGTATTTATTTATTCATTTTGAAGAATTTATACTCCGCCATTCCCATGCCAAAGCAAATGCCCAAGGCAGCTTATATGGGCAGGCTAGTCTAAACCACCATTTTTCAATGGGATTTTTACAAGTATATAGTATTCTGCAATTCACCGAATCCTCAGTCCCAGATGTAGCCTTCACAGAACGCAATCTTAAACTGGAACTAGGCCAGCATAAACTAAGCCAGCAAAGTTTGGCTGGCACAAGGGCCAACATAAAGTGCGTTTGGACCACTCTCGGAGTCAGGGAGGATGGCGCACATCTGTGTGCTGGCCTCTCTGACTCCAAGAGTGGTCAAAAACATACTTTATGGTGGCCCTTCTGCTGGCCAAATTTTGCTGGCTTGGCCTAACTCAGATTAGGATTGCGCCCACAGTGTGGTTCTCTCCTCTGGCCGTGTGACATTGAGCTTCAGCAGGTGATTGTAAGTCCAGCCTGGACAGGTCCTCAAGGTTGGACTCCGTTCTTTTTCTGTCTGGCCTTCTCACAACATTCCTGCACTGGCTAATCATCTCCACAGTGACTCCATTCTGCCACAACAGGTACTGCAGCTTGTCACAGCCTGGCATTCTGTCTCCCATCCAAAAACAGACCACAGATTCTTCTGCTTAGCTTCAGGCAGTACCAGCAGCTCAACCATCAGTCCACACCTCCTGCTCAAAACTCCCTTTGCATTGCATCACAAGATGCCAGGTGTGTTGCTAGTTCGTCTGTCTTCAAGAAATTAAAATAGCGGGCAGAAGTGAGGTGGTCTGAACCTGGATCACACTATGTAGGGAAGGTATATTTAACTATTTCCTTCTGCACTGTGTTCCCCAAGAAAATCCTCCCTAAAGCTGCTATTGTTGTTGTTGTTCAGTCGCTAAGTTGTGTCCAACTCTTCGCGACCCCATGGACCACAGCACGCCAGGCCTCCCTGTCCTCCACTAGCTTCCGGAGTTCGCCCAATTTCATGTTCATCGCTTCGGTGACACTATCTAACCATCTCATCCTCTGCCGCCCCCTTCTCCTTTTGCCTTCAATCTTTCCCAGCATGAGGGTCTTTTCTAAAGAGTCCTCTCTTCTCATGAGGTGGCCAAAGTATTTGAGCTTCAGCTTCAAGATTTATCCTTCCAGGGAGCAATCAGGCTTGACTTCCTGGAGGATTGACCAATTGGATCTCCTTGCAGTCCAGGGGACTCTCAAAAGTCTTCTCCAACACCATAATTCGAAAGCATCTATTCTTCGGCGCTCTGCCTTTCTTATGGTCCAGCTCTCACAGCCATACATTGCTACTGGGAAAACCATCGCTTTGACTATGCGAACCTTTGTTGGCAGGGTGATGTCTCGGCTTTTTATTAAGTTGTCTAGGTTCGCCATAGCTTTCCTCCCAAGAAGTAAACGTCTTTTAATTTCATGGCTGCAGTCACCATCTGCGGTGATCTTGGAGCCCAGGAAGATAAAGTCTGTCACTGCTTCCATTTCTTCCCCTTCTATTTGCCAGGAAGTGATGGGAGTGGTGGCCATGATCTTAGTTTTTTTTAATGTTGAGCTTCAAGCCAATTTTGGCACTTTCCTCTTTCACCCTCATCAGAAGGTTTTTTAGGTCTTCCTCACTTTCTGCCATTACATCATCTTTACAGTGGAACAAATTCATACCTGGAAAGGAGTACAGATTTCCCCACCTTCGTCCTCCCTCCAGAATGGTGCTTTCTGGACTTCATTAAATGCATATGGAATTAGCTCAGACCCATCTTTTTCTTTATATAAATTAATTTGTGGGCATTGCTATGGAGGTTTAAAGCATTTTCATATTGGCGTGTTTGTATACATAGAAATTAGCATCCCAGGGTTTATTCACAATCCTGTAACATGTTAGATAAAGATAAAATGATTACACTCAGACCTGTTTAATCCATGCTTGGTAAATATGCTTAGCTGATCCCTTAAGTCTGGGTATTGAATGGCTATAAGTCGTACAGCATCCAGTGTGAGGGCAGAGCTTGCAGAAGCAGTGAATGTCTGGCTCCAGCCCAAGCAAGAAAAATACAGAGAGGGAAATTTTTGCCTCCTTTTGTTTTTCTGTACAGTACAACTGGGATAGAGAGGCATCCAAAAACATATTTAATTTAAAACTACAGTAGCATGCAAGGAGGTTCGGACAGTTACATCCCAATCCTATTCCCCCCTCCCATTCAGCAGTGCCAAAATGGCTACCGCTGCTTCCTGCTTGGGGAGGGGGGCATCGTGGAGGTCTGCTCTGGGTAAGCCTATACAGCAGTGGTTCCAGCATTTTAGCACTGGGAGCCACTTTTTAGAATGATAGTCTGTCCAAGACCCACCAGAACTGATGTCATGGCTGGAAGTGCCATCATTGCAACACCAGAGCCTGCTGCTTTCATGAGAATACAGCAAGAAGCTGGGTTATTTCTCAGTCATTTTCCTATAGCAAAGTGAATCAGAAAGAAAAAAGGCCTATTTGCAAAACAACCACAAGACACAAGCAAAACAACCACACAGCTCTCCCCCTTTCCAGCATCCCACTGTCCCATATTTTCAACATGGCTACTCTAGGTGGTTCGTGACTCACCTGAAATTGGCTCGCGACCCACTGGTGGGTCCTGACCCACAGCTTGGGAACCACTGCTGTACAGTATAGAGAGGCCTGCTCTATAGTTAGTGCTGGCCTGGGAACCTTAGCTCCGATGCAGCGGTGCCGCTAATGATGTAATGACATAGCACCGATGCAAAGACATTGCTGGATTGTGCCCTTAGTGCCCTGCCCCCTCTAGGACCGCTACTGCCCCATCCACACATTCAAGTTAGAGGAGGAGTTTTGTTACAGTGTTACTGCAAATTCTCATGTTCCGTAGCATGAATGACAGTATTTTTCAGGTTGTTGTGTGTCTTGCGATGTTGCAACTTTCAGAAGACATCCAGATTCTCCCAGCTCTAGGTTTGCCTACAAACTGAACGGCCAAGTCATGGGATGCTCTTTTCCCTCTCTCACATCACCAGAACCAGGAGGCATCCACTAAAATTGAGTGTTGGGAGCGTGAGAACAGATAAAAGGAAATACGTTTTTACCCAACGCGTAATTAAGCTGTGGAACTCCTGCTACAGGAGGTGGTGGTGGCATCTGGCCTAGGTGCCTTCAAAAGGGGATTGGACAGATTTCTGGAGGAAAATTCCGTTGTGGGCTATTGGCCATGATTTGCGATGCAACCTCCTTACATTAGTAAAATGTACTACTCCAGAATGCCAGGTGCAAGGGAGTAGCAATAGAATGCAGGCATCTTGTTGTTTTGTGTGCTCCCTGAGGCACCTGGTGGGCCACTGTGAGATGCAGGAAGCTGGACTAGATGGGCCTTTGGCCTTATCCAGCAGGGGCGCTTCTTATGTTCTTTTGGCAAGCCACTGTTTACTCCTTTTCAAGGCCAGACAAGATGCTCAGCGCATCCTTAGCAGAAACTAAAAACTGGAAGTGAACTGGAAGTGTCCCATTTTGTACAAAAGCAACCCCAATCCACAGTTCGTGGGTAAGGGTGGATAGGTTTAACACTGTAGTTTACTAATCTTGCACACCATGAGACTACCAGAGAATTCACCCATGTCCTAAAGACAGCTGACACTTGATGTGTACTGTCACTAAGAAAGAGCTAAAACAGAGGTTCTTAAGATGCCCAGGGCCTTGCATCATGTATGCCTCCAGGCAAAGCCAAGGTCTGCTTTGTAGCTCGTCTTCAATTGAAAGCTCCTAATACCTTCTTTAATGGTATTTCCCTTATGCCCACGTTTGTTACTTTTCATCGTGGATTTCATCTTCAGAAGGGCTCTTGCTGCTGATCAATGGTTCTTATCTTGTCTCCAGTGTTTAATTAGATTTAATAATTTTGCTGCGCAGCAGTGCTGAGGAGAAGCCGAGTCCCAGTCTGCCGCTGCAGCTAAGAAAAGAGATTTAAAACCTCAATAGTTGAAGCATGTTGGTGGCTTCTTGGCAGTTTCCCTCGACAAAATAGACCATGCCAGAACTATCTTGAAAGGTGGTAGCAGTAATAGTGCTATGTTAAAATAAAGTAGAATATAGTCCAACGTGGGCTATAGGCCACAATGGGTGGTGCAACCTCCTTACATTAGTAGTAGGCTACTTCAGAATGCCAGATGCAAGGGAGTGGCAACAGGATGCAGGCATCTTGGTGTCTCATGTGTTCCCTGAGGCAACTGGTGGGCCACTGTGAAGTACAGGAAGTCGGACTAGATGGCCCTTTGGTCTGATCCAGTAGGGTTCTTCTTATATTCGTATGTTCTTAACCTTAGATTAATTAGAAACACATACTTCTTTTCCAAAAAATCAAAATGGGCTTGATGGATGGTGAAACAAGGTCCCTAAAACTTATTTTGGGCTCATTCTTGGGCCCTCCAGTGCCCGCAATACAAGCGAATCACGGGAGCTGGTATTGCAAACATGCCGTAAGGCACATCCAGCATGAGCAGTAAGGCTTTACTGTCTGCCCTGTCCCACCGCCCAAGCCCACCACCTGGAGGCAACAACACAGAACAGGTGGGTGGTGAGTTTGCTGGTCCCCGGTGCTGCGCAGTCTCTGGGCAGGCAGGGAGGGTGGAACTGGGGGAGGGGAGGAGCAGGACCAGCAGCAACCTTGGACCAGACTTGGAGACCCATTGGCAGGTCTCCAGATTTACCTGGAGGAAGGGGATGAACACCCCCTTCTTCTCCCAAGGTGCCTCCGTCCGACTGCTGCAGGATGCAGCAGAAGCCATTTGGCTACCACTGCTCTGCAGCGGCCAGTCAGCTCATTTATTAATACATGCACCTCCATTCCTGCCCCTATGGTATCTACTTACACTGAAAGCCAGAATGGTGATAGTAAACAGAGAAGTAAACTTAGGGCCAGTTTGGAGCTGTGACATCAACATCTTGGTTTCTTTGAACCACAGCTTTATGGCTTGTGTGAAGTTGGGGGCTGTGATTTAATTCTGGCTTCCAAACCAGCTAATTTCAAACTCTGGTTTCACATCCTAGTTTGAAAGCCAGAGTTAAACCACGGTTCCTGGCTTTGCACAAGACCCGGAGCTCTCATTTAAGGAAACCAAGATTCTTGACTGCATAAGATGAAAGTTAAAAGCTGGGGAGAGAGGAAGCATGTGAACCTGTGGCTCTTAAGGGCTTGTTCCAGGGTGAGAAGCTGTCATTTCCCATTATACCTGAAGTGAAAGGTGTTATTTTTACTGTTTGTACATTATCTGGTAACTGTAGATACTTGCTCAGGTGTTTCTGTCCAGGGACAGAATGGCTGAATCTGGGTTCAGGTGCCTGTATCTGAGTACACATTTCCATGTGAATGACTGTACTGGATTCATTTTTACAAGTGAATAATGTGAATACTGTATAGCAATTGTATCTGTGCTGAATGGAATGTCTGAATAAGATCCAGAAGAACAATGATTGTACAGGTACCCAGATGTACCTGGGCACACTTTTAACCTGTGAACAGCCCCATTTAGCCAATAGCCCCATCTATGCCACCTTGAGGCTTCTTGGGGGAATGGCAAAAATTGGAATAAATAAATATTACATTAGATATTTGTTTATTTACAATTTTTCTATCTCGCCTTTTCTCCTGATATTCGAGTACCCAAGATGGCATTTGGGCTACGTGATTCCTTATGGCTGATTCTCTCCCGGGCCGGCTCACCTGCTGGCCCGCCCACAACCTACCTACGTCCCGCCCAGAAACCCCCAACCCCCCCCCCCCCCCTCCCCCATGCAAACATGGCTCCTCCCTTGCGCAGGCTGGCTTCAGCCAATACGAGGGAGGTGTGGCACGGGCGCAATGGGACCAGGGCTGCCTGCTAGGTGCACAGCGCCAACACAACACCGTTGCATCAACGCTATGCATCTTTTAGGATTGCACTGTCCATCAAGTCATGGAATGCCTGTACATTATCTCAGCCAGTACGATCCACCTATATGGCAGACAAGAAACTAAACCTGAGAGAATAGTGCTTTGTGTAAGGACACCTACTAAATTTGCAACAGGGGTGGCACTTCAAAAGGGGAGTCTTGGCTCATCCTCTTAGACAAAGGGCCCAATCCTATCCAAGTTTCCAGGACTGATGCAGCCACGCTAACAGGGTATGCACGGCTCAAGGAGGCTTCCTCAAGGCAAGGGAATGTTTGTTCCCTTGCCTCACGGCTACATTGCAGCTACATCGGCACTGAAATGTTGTATAGGATTGGGCTCTAAGCCTGCTAGGGTAGATGCACCCAAAAACCTGAGTTTCTGAGGCAGCAACTGCAATGTCAGAAGCAGAGGCATAACTAGAAGCCCCAGCGCCCAGGAGTGACGTGATGACATCACAAGACATTGTGATATCACTTCCAGGTTCTCCCTGGAGGAAGAGGTGCTGACAGTTTTGCACCCAACATTCCTTCTCCAGTGGAGGCCCCCCCCCCTTTGGAGAGAGAACGTGGAAATGACTGCCTTGCATATTGTGCCCCCTCTTGGAATAGCGCCCAGGCAGGTGTGCCTTCGGCTCCACCCTAGCTGGTCAGAAGCAGCAGCCTGGTAATGTTACAAGCTTGCAACTTCTCAAAAAGTGATGGGAGTTGAGTAGCACCAGGACCAGCAACAAAGATGGAAGGCTCAGGGGCATCCCTAAACTGGCGTTACTTTGTCACCCATCTGCCTGACGACAACAAAGCTGTAGAAGCAGAGCTGTTTGGGGCAAATTGAGACTCCCATTTCCCTGATCTTTTTTCTGCGCCTCCTCCACATGAGGCTCCTCATTTCTCTATTTTGTTGTTGTTGTCGTCGTCGTCGTCATCGTCATCATCACTGACAGGTGCCTCACTTTGGGAAATAAGGCCAGATTTCCAGGCTCCCATTGATTGTGCAGAGGTTGTGTGCATCAGCCATGATAACTTGTGATCAAATTATGGTTTCTGTAACAATCTTTAATCTCCATGTTCCAGGATATTAAGCTTTTCGCCTACCGTTGCTATGGAGACTGTGTAATAAAAAAAGATGCATTTATTTTTTTGGCTTGGTGGCAAAGGAGGAGGCTCATATGCTGGGATGTGACTTGGATTGATTTCCAGCACACTTGAATCACAACATATGCATTTGTCTTTCAGGAAGTCAATTATTAGGATCTGTTCAGATAAATCTATCAAGGGTTTGACCTGTAACCCTATGAAAAGTTGAAGGGGGGGCATGTAAATGGAAACTACTAGGCTAACTGATCTATGCATGTTTGCAAAATGAATGTACTTAGTAGCCTCGTGTAGGAGAAATTGTTCATTATTGATCTTTCCAGCATAACACAAGATGTGAGTATTCGAGCATCAGTACATATGCTACAGCAAATCAGAATGTGTTGCAACAGTTACATGGAGAAGCCAGCCAATATTTCTGAGTCAATTGATTCCCAAAGCCTGGTGCACACATATATGTATGTCCCTTAAGGTTTTTACACTTGGTGACTAACCAGGAAAGAGGTCTTGGGGTCATGGTGGAGAGCTCGATGAAAATGTCAACTCAGTGTATGGCAGCTGGGAGAAGGGCAAATTCCTTGGAAAGAAGAAAGTGATTGAAAACAAAACAGCCAGTATCTGTTTTATGAAGAAACTTTATATAAATTGATGGTGAGGGTACATTTGGAATATTGGATACTGTTCTGGTCCCCCCCGGATCAAAAAGAATATTGTAGAGCTGAAAGTGGTGCAGAAAGTATCAATGAAAATGTTCGGGGACTGGAATACTTTTCCTTTAAGAAAAAACTAAAGCTAAAAATAGATGGCTCAGGAGGAAGACACAAGAATATGCATGGGGTGGATAAAGTATATCAGTGGTTCTCAAATGTTTTAGTACTAGGACCCACTTTTTAGAATGACAATCTGTCCGGGACCCACCAGAAGTGATGTCATGGCCGGATGTGAAGTCACTGTGACACCAGAGCCTGCTGCTTTCCTGAGAATGCAGCAATAATTTGGGTTTTTTCTCAGCCATTTGCCAATAGCAAAGTGAATCAGAAAGAAAAAAAGCCTATTTACAACCTTGACACAAGCAAAACAATCACACTGCCCTCCTCTTTTCCAGCATCCCATCTTCCCATATTTTCAATATGGCTGCTCTAGGTGCTTTGCAACCCACCTGAAATTGGTTTGTGACCCAATGGTAGGTCCCAACCCACAGTTTGGGAACCACTGAAGTTGAGAGATGGAGCTTCTAATCTCTCTTTTAATACTAGAACCTGGTGGGTCACCCAGTTAAATTTATTGACAGTAGATTCAGGACCAGTTAAATAAAATACTTCTTCACAACTACGTAATGAATTTACAGAGCTCCACCACCACCAAGTAGTTTAGATGGTTTGAAATGGGGATGGGCAGCCCAGTCCTGAACCCAGCAGCGCCCAGGGCTCCGGCAATGCCAATATGACGACCAGTGATGTCATTCAGGGGGAATGGACCAGAACGGGTGTTCTGGATCCTAACGGGCTCCGTGGCTGCTTCCGGGGGTTTTTTGTGTTTTTTTCCAACATTTGAATTTGAACTCAAAAGTGAGTTCATGTTCCTAAATCATTTGAATGACAACACTGATGACGACTGCTGGATCCTGGCCCTGCCGAGATACCGCCAGAGATCTCCTTGGGGGAAATGAGCATTTGCTCCCTTGTCTTGGGGGGACTGCAGCCGGTGGCAATGGGTTTCCTTGGCTCTGCACCCATGTTTGAATGGGAACAGAATCAAGGAGGCCTGTGTCAGGCCACCCGGCTGAGGAGGGGGTTTGGCATGAAGCAGTAGAGGATGCCACCATCTCTGCCCCCTCCTGGACCTGATCCTCCCCTTCCCCATCCAGATCTGCCTCCCCGCTTCCCCTGCCCCAAATCTCCTTACCGTTGGCCAGTGCTGCAGGAGCGCTGTTCAGACCAGCTCGATGCTGAGGCCAGGCGCTAACTGGTGCTGGCCCAGCACGGGCGATGCTTGCACCTTTAGCCAGCCGTACGGATGTATCACCGGCATATTGAGCCTCAGAATTGGGCCCTAAATAAATTCATGGATGATAGGTGTATATTTCAGGCGGAAATTCTATAAGGATGGTTACTGCTGAAAGACTGCAAATGTCAGCATTACTTAAATATAATAGAATTAAAACACCATGAAGCTGGTTACAAACAAATTCAAATAAGTACAAATATCAACATATTTTCAAACTGAAGCAAAACATAATATATGATTGTATACTGGATGAGAATCAACTAACTTTATAGAACCCACAGAGTTGTCCTAGTTTTATCTCTTTTCTCCAACCTTCAGTGTAATTTGTTCATTTAGCCATTAAGGAAAATTTCCACATTAAAAAAAAACATGTTTGCCAATGGAACCTCACGGGGCCTTCAGGATTTTGGTTAGCAGCCAGAATATCACAACTTGATGATTAAATACACAATTACACAAAAGTGTATTTAAACTGAGCCTTGGAGGCAACCTAGATGCTTCCAATATCCTGTTGATCCAAATTTGTTCCCTGGGTTGGGGAGTTTTGAATTCCTTGTTCTTGCTTCTGAACTGGAAACAAAACATTAGGATTTATTCTAGCACAGCACATGAGCTTCCAGTTCCTCTTTTTCTTTTTGGCTGAAATCCTATAGAGCAGTTTTTTTTTTCTTCAAACTGTGGCTCAGGACCCACTTTGTGGGTCATGACCTGATGCCAGGTGGGGTCACAGAAAGCTGGGAGCAGCCATCTTGGAAGCTGCAGGCCTTACCCCTGCTGTTTTCCTTTTGTGCATATTAATAGTTTGACTTTTCAACTTTTCAATTTTTAAAATTTTATTTTTAGTTCACTGAATATTTTGTCCTACTCTTGCTTTCTGTCAACGATATTTCATGTTGTGCAATTGCTGCAGTCCAAGAATGCCAATTTGCATTCCAGGAGTGTCATTTGATTATGTCACAATGACGGCACTTCCTGTTGATGATGTAACTTCTGTCCATGATGTCATTTCAGGGTTAATGACATCACCTCCAGCAGGTCCCGACACAATTGCCATTCTAAAAAGTGGGTCCCAAGAGTTTGAGAACCACTGCTATAAGAATATGTTCTACTGTGTCAAGGGTCTGTTGTGTGGTGCGTTGCAGATGTGCATGAAACCATGCGTACCTCAAAAAATCGCGATGGAATCATTATGTGAACTGCTTTTTTATAGTGTTTTATCACATGTGTGCATTAGCTTTGAGGGGGGAACATGCATATTTTGTCCCCTTTAAGAATGCCACTGACTGAAAGCAACAGCAAACTGAGCATGCTTCAATTCAAGAACTCATTTCAGAAATTCTTCCAGCAGAATTCAGAAGTGGAACACAGTGCAGTGTAAACCAGAGGAACAACAAAGGACTGGAATGGGGAAAATCCTCTCACCCCTTCCAGCTCAGCCTTGTGGGCACTGCTAGACAATAAGGCAACTACAATGGCCCTTCTGCTGCTGTGCATTTCTCTGGCTCCTTTTAATCTTTTCTTTTCACACATCCCTTTAAACTGTGTAGACATGTCTGTCCCATTTGAACACTTCTCTCCCAGCCCCACCCGGCCACACCTATGCAACATGATTAATCATCTTACCTCTGTTTCAGGGTGAGCCGATCTCCACGCATCCACCGTCAAAGTGGCATAATGAAAGTTGACTAATATTTTGCAATGCCCTGTCATCTCTGATCAGGCTAGAGAGAATTGTGAGACAGGTTGTCATTTCTGTTTGCTCACTTATAATTAGGCTCCTATCTCTAAACACACTACTAAATACTTTGGGGGCTAGAGGAAAAAACAGACAGATCGCAAATATTTCTGTCATTTTTAAGATGTATCCCTTTTTGTTGATGGTTTGAGTGATAGCTGCGAGTGATGTAGACCAGTTATGTAGTAGTAGTAGTAGTAGTAGTAGTAGTAGTAGTAGTAGTAGTAGTAGTAGTAGTAGTAGTAG
>JAJKFI010000033.1:583292-594363 GCA_029204185.1 Lerista edwardsae
AGTAGTAGTAGTAGTAGTAGTAGTAGTAGTAGTAGTAGTAGTAGTAGGAAGAAGAAGAAGAAGAAGAAGAAGAAGAAGAAGAAGAAGAAAGTTATTCACCTCACACTAATAATAAATTACAGCCGAGATTATAATTAAATCTTTGGAATAAAACAGATCATAGCTATGTCTTTGTTTCCATAAAATCAGTTATAATGGAAAAATTATAGAATTAGGACTTGAGTAATCTATGTAACCTAGTAATCCTGCCAACCTAGCAGTTTGAAAGCACTAAAAATGCAAGTAGATAAATAGGTACCACTTCGGTGGGAAGGTAACAGCGTTCCATGCACTATGGCGTATAGTCCTGCTGGCCACGTGACCATGGAAGCTTGTCCTCGGACAAACGCGTGCTCTATAGGCTTAGAAATGGAGATGAGCACCGCCCCCTACAGTCGGTCACGACTAGACCATTCGGTCGTGGGGAAACCTTTACCTTTAATCTAGGTAAAAAATCCAAAATCACAGGATAGCAAGACTATCCTGTGATTGCCTCTCCACCCATCCGCATATACTTACACATATAAAGAAAACAACATAAGCAATGAGACCAAGCGACCACAAGATAAAATATCATCTGGGACAATTCTGTATAAAGCTTAAAGGTCCCATTAATTTTACATAGTACAGTTCTACTTTGAGACTTTTTGCATTTTGGTTTCTGCATTATATTTTTCTTGGTAGCCACTGTGTAGCTTGAAAGTCATAACATGAGCATGTCTTCATGGCCATTGACAAACTTGACAAAAATAAAGGTGGAGTGAGTCGTACGAAAAAAATATTTTCTTCATCGCCTCCTTGGAATTAAAAAAAAAAAAGTAGTAAATAATGTATTGAATAATAGCTCTCTTAGGACCCAATCCTGAATCTGGTGGACCTGAATCCTGATTCTCTTACCACCAGTTGCAGTGTTGCGAATGTGCTGTAAAGTGAGTTTGTGGCACTGCCGAAGGCACCAGTACTGGGACTGCGACTGTGGCAGAGCAACCCCCACACTGCCAACCACAGTAAGTGTGACCGTGAGCGGGTGGAACAGCTTTTTGCAGGGGGGGGAAGACAGAGGAAGGTGGCGAGAGGGTGGAACTGAATGGGAGGAGGGGAAGAGCAGCCCCAGGAGGGATTGGAACTGGTGGCGGCTCTTGCTGCAACATCCTGAACCCCTGTGTCAGGTTTGGATGCGCAACGCGGGGATGCTCCAGCCTCTGTTGGCAAAATAGCCAGCAGAGACTTGAGTAGCCCCATTGCAGAGCCCAAGGCTTTCCCCAGGGGAAGGGGAAAGTCTGTGGTGGCAGCCATGGGAGTCTCCTTAGGGGAGGGGAACATTCAACCCCTTCCCCCAAGGAGACTCCTGTGGCTGCACAGGATACAACAATTACCATTTTGGTACCGCTGCTCCTCTGGGAGCAAAGCAGCTCAGGATTGGGCTGCCCATTACAGAAGAAAAGTTGTGATTTGGATAGTAAGGTTGGTCTCATTCCTAGGACTCCGAAAATGCCCCAGTTTGAGGTGGACTTGCCTATATGACAATCAGGTCAAATAAGAGAAAGCTGAACTATAAAGCTAGAAGAAACCTGAAGGGCCTAGAATTCAACTCTTTTACATTGACATGTGTAAAACATTCCTAAATGAATAATGTGCATCTGTGATTTACAAACCACATTCCAGGAAATGCAATTATTTCTTGGAAACCTATCAAAGGGTCCTCAGTGATAAGTTCAGTAAGTCTGTCTACTGGAACTAATGCTCTCCGGTAATGTGAGGGAGACAAAGCAGAGAAGGATGTGCTCTAGGGTATACTGGCAGTTCATACAGAACAATGACAATGGCCACTGCCTCATATGAACCAAGTGCACTGCAGAATATATTCCATAATCAAGCAAGGGTTCCATGAAGAAGACCAGAAGTTCCTCAGCACCCATGTTGATGTAGGAAGTCCTCCTTGAAGGCAAATAATTAGTATTGTCTAGAAAGAACAAAATGGACAATGTTCGATCATCCTAAATATCCTATCTTTTTCTCCATAATGGAAATATGGGATATAGGTGTTTCAGGTAATATACGTAGTGAATATAGGTGTTTCAGGTTATTTCAAGGGGTGTTTTTTTTTTGTTAAGCACCACATAAAACACAAAACATCGCCTTTTGGTGGTTAAAATATTTAAATAAAAACACAAAACACTGCATTTTGGTGTTTAAAGCATTTTCCAGAAATTAAAATAGATTACTTTTCCAATTAGAAATAATACTATGGCTGCATCTGCTGACACTATGAGTGCAATCCTAACGTGGAGTTAGGCCGGCACAGTTAGGCCAGCAAAGTTTGGCCTGCACAAGGACCACTGGAAAGCACGTTTGGACCACTCTCGGAGTCAGAGAGGCCAGCACATAAATGTGGTGCAACATAATCTGTGGTGCAACACACTTTACGGTAGCCCTTGTGACGGACAAACTTTGCTGGCCTAACTGTGCCAGCCTCTCCAGGTTAGGATCGTGCCCTATATCATCTACCTAGTGCACTTTTAAAGCATCTAAAATTAATAAAAATGCAAACTTGGAACGACCATGTAGAATGAAAACACGCAACAACACAATTTGCTATTTTCATCAAGAAATTTTGAAAATAATATCACCCAAAAAACTACACCCCTAATTATTTCCCATGAAGGCACTGACCAAACCCACGTCTGCATTGCTTAGACAAAGTGCTGCATCATGTGCCTTCAGAGCATGTCCTAGGGCCAGGGGAGGAGTACTCTATGATTCTACAGGTTAGACCAGTGCTCCCATCCTGGGGTGAAAGGCACACACATACTCAACATTCTGGCCTGCAAAGAAGGGGAATGGCTCTTAAATTTAAGTGAGTTTGATGGTCTTCCACACCAGTCCTTCTCAGGACTCAATATCTCAGTAGCCATTTGAGCTTCTGAGTAGCCTATGAATATGAAAAATAAATATGAGCACAGCAAGATACTGTACATGGGGTTGTAATTCCAAACTCATTTGTCTCTTGCTTCCCCACCCCCAAATTCCTATAATATCCTATCAATCGTATCATAAATAAGGGTTATGATAAACTCTTCCTTCAGTGCAAATAGAATTGCAGAAATAACGGTCTTCCTCACGGAATCGTGACAGGTCCAGAGTAACATGAAGATGGTCCAGTTCTGAAGCTCCTGTGTTGGGAGACGCTGCAATAAGAAGGAGCAGCCCAATCCCGAAATGCCCAGGTCCTGTAGGAGCAGCGGCACCAAAATGGCAACCGTTGCATCCAGTGGGAGCCAGGCAGCCACCAGGGGCCCACAGGGAAAGGCCTGCCTGACAGAATGGGGCTCCTCGGCTCACCACCAGCTATTTTGCTGGCAGTGAATCGAGCAGCCCCATGTCCGGCTGCCTGGGCCACCACCAGGGATAAGATCCAGCGGTGGAAGCTACTGCCAAGTCCCACCCCCTGTCAGGCCCATTCTGCCTCTCTCCTGCCTGGCTCCTCCCCCTCCCTGCCTCCCCCTGTCCCAAATGGGCTTACCGATGGCTGGCACTGCTGGAGCGCTGGCCGTCCCACCCGCCCATGTTGGGACATGGCGCTGAGCGCCAGTGCAGCGCGGGCAGTACATTGTCACACACGTGCTTTACGACACATTTGTCGTGGTACACATGTACCACCGGTGATAGGGCCTTCTGGATAGAGCCCTAAATAAGTAAGTAAGTAAGTAAGTAAGTAAGTAAGTAAGTAAGTAAGTACTGGAACCTCATATGCACAACAGCAACACTGAGAGGAGGTTTTATGCAACGCGATGAATTGTTCACACTCCTGACCAAATCGTTTTATTTGTGTGCAGAATCATTTCATCTGGCTTGCCTGACTACACCCACGCCCTCTCTGCTTCTGCTTGAATGAGGCTGCCTTTTTCATTTCCTGCCTTGCCCGGTTGTCTTTTTATTGCTGCCCTTCGTCATGCGGCTGCTGCCATGTCCCTCTGATGTGGCGAGGTATCAGTGCTGGCGGAAGGGAAATCTGTGCCTGATATATCCCTCAGCTAATATTGTAACACTTGAGGATGAAACACACAATTAAACTGTGAACTTTTTTTTCTTCTCAAATCCACAGCTACTTATTTAACCATCAAGAGAGGAGAGACTGCAGAAACCAGGCAGCAGGTCAGACAAAGCAATCAGCAGAGATTTTCATTCATTCATTCACCCCTTATGTCCTCGGCAAATAACACCATCTTCAACCACCATCAAAGGCCAGCCGGGGAGCAACAGGAAGGGATATGCATTATTTTCAAGCACTCTGGATGCTTATTTTTGTGTACATTTCCTCAGCTGGGTGCATGGAATGTCATAAGAGTTCACAATATGGTCAAAGCTGAAACTGCATAAGGATAGCCAAACTCTGTATAACAAGATCCAGGCAACAGCTGTCAAATTCAGGTCATCGTTTTCCACCCGATTACAGCGTGACCCTGCCGCAGTACAGAAGCACCCATTCATTTGAAGTGGACACCACAACGAAAAGAGGGCCTAAAGCTGTAAGAAGCTGTTGTCACAGCTATCTTATTTGGATCACTCTCCTCTCCTCTGTTGAAAAAAGGGTCTAAATCAGAGACATACCGCAGATTGCAATACAGTAGAACCTCAGAATCTGCGGAGGCTCCGCCCACAGACCCACTCACCTCCATGGATACCGAAACCTATGGATAATGCAATCTGCAGGTTGGGTCCAGTAGGACCTTCTGACACGACCAGAAGCACCTTCCAGAGCACAATCCTAACCTGGAGTTGGGCTGGCACAGTTAGGCCAGCAAAGTTTGGCAGGCACAAGGGACACCGTAAAGCACGTTTGGACCACACTCAGAGTCAGGGAGGATGGAGCACGTCTGTGTGGTGGCCTCTCTGACTCTGAGAGTGGTCCAAACATACCTTATGGTGTCCCTTGTGCCGGCCAAACTGTGCTGGCCTAACTGTGCTGGCCTAACTCCAGGTTAGGATTGCACTCCCAGTCACATCTGGGTCCACTCAGGGTCACCCTTCCAGTCAGGGTCAGGTGAGGCCCTCCACCGCAGATTCAGAACCCTCAGTGAGTCAACCCAGGCTCCGAACCTGCGGATAAAGACGGCCAACCTATATTACTTTTTCTGACTGCTTCCCACCAGCCCCCACTAGTTTGATGCTAACAGTGAAGCAACAGCAGAGGCAGTAAAAAGGTTTTAAACAAAATTCTGTATGTAAAGGTTCATGAACGCACTTCTCTGTTGATAGTACAGCTCCTTGATTTGGAACAGGGAATCCTCAGGCTAGTCCCCTTTGCACGAAGGCAGTGGCGTATCTGGGGGATCAAGGGGGCAAGTGACCTGATGCGCCACCTGGTGGGGGAGGCACCGGCACCATGACACCATGCTTGCCACCCCCTCCATGTCTGCTGCCTCCCTCTGAAGGTGTTCTGAGGGCAGGAGAAGCCATATATGGCCTTCTCAGCCCTCAGAATGCTTTCTGTGGCCTTCTGGAGGCCGAAAATTATCACTTCCTGTTTTGTCACTTCCGGGAGGAGGCACTGGGGAGTGGCATCTCCAGCTGGGGGGGGGGGGCTGGCACCCCTGAAGGTATGCCTCTGGGTGCCACAGTGGCCAGGAACATCACTGCATGACTGTGTCAGACCTCATGGCATAGTGGACTCCATGTGGCAGGTCAGAAGTCATGGTGAGAGGCCTTGTATGCTGGGGGACTCAGAAGAAGAAGAAGAAGAAGAAGAAGAAGAAGAAGAAGAAGAAGAGAGAGAGAGAGAGAGAGAGAGAGAGAGAGAGAGAGAGAGAGAGAGGAAGCCAAGAAGGGATACAGGTCAAAGAAGACAAGAGTAAAGGAATGAGTCAAGGTAAAGAGGAAGCTAGTCTCTTCATCATATGCCTCCTAGATAAAACACTGCCCTTTAGTGTCCTGCAGGCAGAATGGCACCTACTTTCCAGCATCTTCCATGCTTCCATTCCTTTCTCCTGCTTTTTTAGTGCAATGTGTCAAGGAGAAGCATGGAATAGTTCAGGCAGTAGGCAGGGAGTGTGAGGATTTGGCTGTACAAGTCTTGGGTTGGTCCTGATTCAGATGGTGAAGTTCTCTTCAAAAGCAAACAGTGCCACCTAAAAATAAGGTCATAAATAAGTTCTCAAACCTTTTAGCACACGTACCCACTTTTGAGAATGACAATCAGTCTGGGACCCACCAGAACTGATGTCATGGCCAGAAGTGCCACCATTGTGATGCCAGAGGCTGCTGCTTTCCGGAGAATGCAGCAGTAAGTTGGGCTATTCCTCAGCCATTTTCCAATGGCAAAGTGAATCAGAAAGAAAGCTTATTTACAACCTTGACACAAACAAAATAACCCCACAGCCCTCCCCCTTTCCAGTGTCCCTTTTCCCCATATTTTCAATATGGCAGTGCTAGGTGCTTCGCAACCCACCTGAGATTGGCTTGCAACCCACTGATGGGTCCCAGCCCACAATTTGGGAACCACTGAGTTAGTGGATTCTACATACACTATTCTGCTGACTCCAGAGGCAGATCTAAGGGAGGGCAAAGCTCTAAGTTTTGCAAGAAGCCTTACCTTCCAGTGGAAATCACTCCTCTCTTGCACCGTTTTAGCCAATCCTCACAGGGAAAAGCAACATCTTGGCGTTGCTTACTGGCTACAGCAGCAATACAAGGGAGAGGAGGGATTTACATGACAGGGTAAGGCTTCTTGCAACATTTAGAGCTTTGCCCTCCCTGTAGATCGGCCTCTGGCTGACTCCCTCAATATGCAGAAATTTCAGACAGCCCAATCCAAACCGGCTCCCCGTATTCCAAGCATGCCGTAACTTATGGTCCATAAGGCATGTTTATGCCAACTTGAGAGCCGGCTGGGCTGACATGGAGGACTGTGCCACCTCGCCATTGACTCCGACCTGCCCCACGCCGCCTGGCACATTCTTACCTGCTCCTGCCAGCATGGGGTCGGGATCTGGTGTGGCCGAGGTGGCAGTTTGGAGGCAGGGAGGATGCATTTTGGGGCAGGGTGGGTGGAAGAGGGGGAGGATCAGTCCCAGGAGGGGGTGTGATTGGCAGTGGCAGCAGCGCACACCATATTCTGACCCCTCTCCCGGCCAGCTTGGCGTTACACCGGGCTTCTCGGATTTGTGTCACCTAAGTAGCTGATGCTGACCTGAAAAGCCCCATTGAGATGGCTGGAGTGTTACATGAGGCAAGGGGAAAAATATCCCCAAAAATGTTGGGCAGCCAGCCCAAATCTGGACCATTGCAAGGTTGCACAACCGCACAACAAGGCTCCTGCAGTGGCGTTCCTAGATGTGGGCAGAATGGTAAGTTTTGCAGGAGCCTGAGCTCCTCGGTAAAGCGGCCCCTTCCCTTTTCCGTCTCCCCCCTCGTGAGCCGCAAATGGCTGAGAAGATGGGGTGGGGATAACTACCCAGGAGCTCAGGCTCCTGCAAAACCTAGCATTTTGCCCCCCCCCCAAGGAATGCCACTGGGCTCCTGTCCCAGGCTGAATAGGAACGCTTGAACAGGAGAATCATTTGAGTTGCACAGCATAAACTCAATCATAATAGTTGCTGTCTTCAAGGCTCCCCTTAGAACAACCTAGGCTTGAAAATGTTGGAACACCGAGCAACTTTTGGAAGAGTCGGTGGCCTTGCAAAGATTGCTGCGACGGTCTTTACCTGCAAGAATCGCCTCTCGGGAATGGGAGCAGGGCCGCCTTGGAGGAATCCTCATTCCTGTGGCTGCTTTCAGGCCAACGGGTGGGGCTGCTGGCTGGGTGCCTGAAGCGCTGGTCAGCCAAGCACGACACCCACGACCGACTGGATTCTCACAGCCCACTGAGGCAGCATAATGGTGGCATGACTCAGCACTGGCCTGGGCTGTGCTTACTCTTGTGCGTTCGAGACCAATAAAAAGAATTACACAGAACTGCACTGGCCAGTGGTTCCCAAAGCCCTACTAGGAATTTAGGGACCCTGTAAGTCTTTGCATGGGGCGGGGAGAGCAGCAGTATGATCAGTGGTGTCAGCCTACCGGTTCGCTGGGCGGAGTTTTCGCGGTCGCTGGGCGGGTTTCCACGGTGATCGGCAGCGTGCTCGCTGTGTCCCGTTGCGTTATGGCGAAAGCACGCCCACTGCAGTGGGCGGGCTTTCGCCATTACGCAATGGAACACAGCGAGCACGCTGCCGATCACCGTGGAAACCCGCCCAGCGACCGCGAAAACTCCGCCCAGCAAACCCAGTGATGTCATGCACCCACTACGCACCACTACGCGAGTACCGGTTTCTAGAAGTTGAGCTGGCCTAAATCATTATTTGTTTGGCATTTGGACAAGTGCCAATCAAAAGTGAGTACCGGTTTCTAAATCATTTGGATGACACCACTGAGCAAACCGGTAGGCTGACACCACTGAGTATGATCTTCATGTTTGTGCTGCTGCTGAGCAGGGAAAGGGCTTTTAAACTTACCTGGGGGGTCGCTATGGCTCTCCGGAGGGTCTGGGGAGCCTGCAACCCGCTGTGCAGCTCTCCCAGAGGCTTGAAAATGATTTAAAAAGTTTAAAACAAAAAACCCTTCCTGTGTTGGGCAGAACCAGGAAGTGATTCCCCCCTTCCCCCCCCAACATTTTCAAGCCTTGGAAGGGCTACAGAAGGGGTCGCAGGCTCCCCAAACCAGACCCATAGCGACCCCCAGGTAAGTTTTTTTTAAAAAACCCTTCTCTGCTCAGAAGTAGCATGAGGTCCACAGTTGTGCTGCTGATTATTTCTGGGCCCTTAAAGAGGAATCACCCTTTTCCTGTTCCCCTGGTGGGTTGTGACCCACCGGTTTGGGGACCACTGGCGTGAGCAGTTGCATTCTAGATTAAGCCCTCCTGATCTCTCTCCATTCCATCTCAAAAATGCCACACAGCACCACCTATCACAAGACATTTTGTGCTGACAGTTCTTTTTAATGTCACATTTTGCAGTCAAAGGAACCATCAAGATTACATAGACAGGTGATGCAGTGTGGGGTGATGAAACTGAAGCCAACTGAAGCAAGCCAGGCCTTTCCCGGTTAGCTCTTGCCTCTGCCATGAACTCATTAGCAAAGTCATGCCTTCCCAGAGCGCAATCCTAACCTGGAGTTAGGCCGGCATAGTTAAGCCAGCAAAGTTTGACTGGCATAAGGGACATTGTAAAATATGTTTGGACCACTCTCATAGTCAGAGAAGCTGGCACACAGACATGCACCATCCCTCCTGCCTCTGAGAGTGGTCCAAACGTGTTTTATGGTGTCCATTGTGCCAGCCAAACTTTGCTGGCCTAACTGTGCCGGCCTAACTCCAGGTTAGGATTGCATCTCCAGTCTTAGTCCTGGAAAATGGGGATACTACTTCCGGGAGTCATCCCCAAGAAACCTCAGAATAGAGTGGGGACAGCAGTGGGTGGGTGGGTAGGTAGGTGGGATACACCCTCGTCGTCCCGCCTCTGGGTCTCAGTCGACCATCTTCTCTCCTGAAGTTTGGCCACTGGCTCCCTGGCCTCTCTTCCCCACTGGCCATATGCAGCCTGACATCCTATGCACATGTGCTGGCTTTCCTTGTCATCTCACAGCATTTCGGGAGACGGAAGGGACAGTGTCTGGTGACCTCTGGCTCCGCATTGCAACCCTCCCTGTTTTGCGCCACCACGTGGTCTTGGTGCAGTTAATCAAGCTCCCTCTTTCTCTCTCTTGCAGCAATTTAATGGTGCGATTAAAATGGCATTCAGTGGAGACCTTCAAATGCCTTTTGAAATAATATTATTGTAGCCAGCCATCTAAGAAAAATGAGAGAGGTTACTTGGCAGGCTTTTGAGGGCACAGAATTCCACAACGAATACATTTTCATCAAAAAGGCTCTGCTTCTTGATGTCGTCTTTCTCGTTTCACTCAGCCACTGCCCACAAAGAAAGGCTCCATTTTGACCTTGGCATATGGTGCAAGGACTAATATATCCTTTACCCTGGATCTAGGCTAGTGGTTCCCAAACTGTGCACCATAGTGCACCACGGGATGTCCTCAGTCACCCCTACTGGTGCAGCCATCTTAGATCTTGTGAATTTTACAAGATGTGGGTGTCGCCATCTTGGATTTAGCGAGAGTCGAGATGGTGTCAGCCAGCTGAGTCAGGACACCCGGCTGGGCTGGGACTGCAGGGGCACAGTGACCCCGGTAATCTTGCTGTTTAGGCTGTTGGAATGTTCCAGAGGAAATAATGAACCCCCTGCACCCGAATACATTGCTGAATGGGGGTAACTTATTTTATTCGGAACCTGACTCTGCTAAGAAAGGGGAAACAATTTAAACATTAATGGACATGCATAGCTGAAGATAGACAATAGCGGAATTGGAGCTGCAGAGATATCTGAGCCAATGGTAAAATGGAAAGTGATTCCATAAATAAGCATTGCAGGAGGAGAATATAAAGGCTGGTTATGTTAAAAGGAAAAAAGAGAGAATGTGATCTTTATGGAGTTGCTATACACAGAGCCTGGTCGCTCCAGGCACCTCCTGGTTACCAACCCTGAGCAAATACATTTATATATATAGAAACGAAGAGAACAAAGACAGGGTTTGTTTGTGGACTTCCCTTCCCTAGTTAGTAACTACTGGTGAATTAGAAACGCTATCTATCTAGCATGCATTTTTATATCTGTACGGATGTGTGCGTGTTTATATATTTTCTATCTGTGGGCACAAGCCTATCCATGTCTACTCAGAAGTAAGTCCTATTATGTTCAATGGCTTACTCCCAAGAAAATGGGGATAGGATTGCAGCCTGTATGTGTGTGTGTGAGGAGACAGACAGACAGACAGACAGACAGACAGACAGATAGATAGATAGATTACAGTTACTCTATCTATAGCTTACTATAGCTTACCTAGCTTACCTAGGTTACTATAGCTTACCTAGGCTAAAAATTCCAATCTGTAATACAACACACACACACACACACACACACACACACACACACACACACACACA
>JAJKFI010000033.1:636333-755131 GCA_029204185.1 Lerista edwardsae
TTATTATTATTATTATTATTATTATTATTATTATTATTATTATTATTGATAATAATAATAATAATAATAATAATAATACTTATTATTTATATATCACCTTTCTAGGACATTAGATTGCTCTTTTGACTTTATTCAAGGCAGTTTACATAGGCAGGCATTTCTAAACCCCAAGGGTTTTTACAATCACAAATAAGTTCTAATCTTACAAGAACTGCTACATTCAGATGACACTTTCAAGTCCGGCCTTCTTTCTTAGCCGCAGGATTGCCTTCCTGCTGGCTGATAAATGATTTCTTGCTCTCACCAAGAAACAGTTGGCCCAACACAACTCCTCCCTCACAGGCCGCCGGACACAGCTCAGATCTAATCAGCTGCATTCTTGAGGTCTGCCGCTCACGGAAACTTCTGGTTATCTGGAACTGGCGACCTTCGGATCTTATCTTCGGGCATGACTGCGGCTTTTACCCTCTCGGCTAGACGTCCTGCCAGCAATGAATACTCCATTGCTGAATAGACTGATGATTTACAGAAGACTACATAGGACAGTGATAGCGAACCTATGACACACGTGTAGAAGCTGACACTCCGTGACGTTTTGGGTGACGCACTAGCATTCACCAACACCCAACAACAACTGAGGATTTCTTTGTAATGATTTTTAAATGTTTTGATTTTTTAAATAAAACGAATAGCCCTACGCATGATTGAACTGAATTTTTTTAATGAAATGAATATATAAATAATTGTTTCTCTTTTGTTGGAGATGGTGAGTGACATGCCAACAGAGTCAAGTTAAGCATTTTTGATATGGCAAACCCAAAAGGTTTTCCATCACTGACATAGGACCTTCCTTCCATCACACAAGAATGACTTGCCATTTGCCAAGGGAGGCCTGCCAAGGCCTGGTATAGACATGCTAGTTGATACAGGCAACCCCACACATTATTTAAATAGCTTGACAACAGCTGCAACCTTGCAGCGGCGCAAGATCCCTCTGATTATCAGAGAGTGGCTTCGCAGTGCTACAAGTGGTGCTTGGCTCCTTAGATACTCGGAGGAATCTCGTGTTGTTTAAAGGTTGCAGCGGCACGAGATTTCTCTGAGTATTGGAGGGGGTGGGCGCTGCTTCAAGTGGCTCCTCCAATACATAGAAAAGCGTGTCAGTGGCAGCAGGAGGGAGGATCATGGTGCTACCTCCTGCAGGGTGGCACCCAGGAGCATTTGCCCCCTTGACCTCCCTAGCTATGCCACTATAACTAGGGTTACCAGATCCAAGCAGAGACAGAGTGCTTCTACCTTTAACCAGCGTCGTCATCTGCAAGTGAACTCCCGGAACTCTGGGAGGGACTTACGCGGGGCTTCACCGTGATTGGCTGCCCGCCTGTTTCGTTCCGCGGCTACCCTGGCCTCAAAGGGTACCTGCTCGCCGGGGGAGACAGGTGGGGGGGGTGCTGGGTGCCTGGGCAAGCAGCGGGGGGCCGCGCCTACCGGGGGCAGCCCTCCCTCGAGGCCAGGGCAGCCGTGGAACGAAATGGGTGGGCTGCCAATCACGCGAAAGTCCCTCCCACGTCCCTCCCAGCGTTCCGGGAATTCATTTGCGGATGATGACGCTGCCTTTAACCATTGTATAGAAGAGGAAATTTGGGCAGGAGCTGCTCATCATGGAAGGGTTTCAAAAGCTGCACCTTCCCCCATTCCCTCTTCTATACAATGCTTAAAGGTATAGGCACTCTGTCCCAGTTTGTATCTGGTAACCCTAACTATAACGGGGTTGTCACCATCTAATGGAGTCCCACTGAGCTGCGAGTGCCTTCCACCTGGCTTAGTCACCCCACAGAGGTTCCCCCATATCTGCTCCCCCACCAGTGCACCTTACCCCTTTAACCAGGGCTTTGGTCCTTCTCAGTTCCAGTGAGCACGTTCTCCTTCCTCAGCTAGGAAACACATACACACCTCCAAGAAGAGTAAAAGATATTTATTCAAGAATAGGTTAATGCAAAAGGAGTAGAGTCACACCTTGCAAAGCAGGGAGCTAGTTAAGGACATGCTCATGGGAAACTAAGTATCAGACAACTGAAAAATAACAAAGCTCTCTAGAGCTACATTTCAAAGCTCTCTAGATCTTCTGCACAGGCTACATTTAATTTGCCCAGACTGGTCCTCCGAGCAGTAGAGCTTCCAGTTGCAACTGGCTGACACAGAAGCCTCCTCAGATTGAGCCTGGTAGATCTTTATACCATTTTCCTCTCAACCACAAGAGTTTTCCAGCCAGTCCCTGGTAATTGATAATTTTGCTGACTCAGAATTTTGCAGACTCATTTTGCTGACCTCAGTCTGGATTATCCAATTGTACAGCACAAAGTTACTTTTTCCCTCAATACAAGGAGTTGCACCTGGGACTGGACCTCTCTCTACACTTTGAAGTTAACTCTTCCATTAACATACACATCCCAAACCTCAGAACTTCACATCACAATAAAGCTGTTTTAAAGATATACATACACAAATGTAACAAGGATGTAACACCAGGGGTGGACCTAGTCAAAATGGCACCCATGGTACCCAATAGAAGTGCACCCCCAGGGGGCACATGACCTCATGCAAATCCCCCCCCCCCAGGAGCCCAGGTCTACCCATCTGTGGGTAGAGCTGGGCTCCACAGAGCCCAGGTCTACCCATTGGGACCAGCCACGGGTAGACCACCACTCTGCAGGTCGGGAAAGCATCCAGAGCCCAGACATCCCCCCACCTATTCAAAACACCTTTACAGTGCCAAGGCATCTTTAATCTTCATAACTTTTAAGGTCACAGTGAGCTCAGCCTTAGTTTTTTTGGTAGTTGGTTCCTTACGTTTGCTGACTTCAGTTTGAGATCCCTGTGTCTCCACTTTCAAAAATCTGAGTCAGTGTCTGAAAAAGCCACATGTGAACAGAGACCATCATGCAATGCTTCCAATTTGCCTATATAACGGGGGGGGGGTGGGGGGTGGGTGGTGGGTGGGCACATGCTAATCTCCCATGCAAATTGGAAGCATTGCATGATCTGCTCACATGCGGCTTTTTCAGACACTGACTCAGATTTGGAGACACAGGGATTTCAAACTGAAGTCAGCAAACATAAAGAACCAACTACAAAAAAAAAACTAAGGCTGAGCTCACCGTTATCTTAAAAGTTATGAAGATTAAAGATGCCTTGGCACTTTAAAGATGCTTTGAATGGGTGGGGGAAGGTCTGGGCTCCAGATGCTTTCCCAACCTGTAGAGTGCTGGTCTACCTGTGGCTGGTCCCAATGGGTAGACCTGGGCTCTGGAGCTCAGGTCTACCTGTGCAATGTTGTGGGGGCCACTGGTGCCCCCTCAAGATGGTGCCCAGGGCTTGTGCCCCCCTAGATCCGCGACTGTGTAACCCCAGTATATCAGACTTTTATCACATTTCAATCCCAGATCAAAATACTTTATTATTGTTTCCCTTCTTCTCAGTAATCTTCCTCTATATTTCTCTAAAATCATACCAATTTTTCAATTAATACCCAACATCCTCGTTACAGCTATGGTATTCACCCAGTATTTCCCCCCTGGGCTGACATCTCCATGTGATCTCAGTGAAAGAGACAGTAGATTCTAAGGGGCAGATTCCTCATTGAGAGCCTAATCATATCCAATTTTCCAGTGTTGATGCATCTGTGCCAATGGGGTGTGTACTGCATCCTGCGGTGGGAGGGAGTCACGGTGGACTTGTGTTGGTGCTGGAAAGTTGGATAGGTTTGGGCCCTCAGTCTCTCCCCTCTGCCAAAAAGACCAATCACTTGTCTTCAGGCAGATACAGCCTTTCCACACAAATCCTAGAACTTAGCATTGTTTTTTTTAATTTTCCCTTCCTGCAGAGGAAGTGTCTGAACAAGGGACTTTGAAAGTAGCCTGTGGGTTCTGTGCAAGCCCTTTCAGCTGCAGTGGACTGAAGGTCAAATTTCTCTTTATGCAAAACAATTCCTCGGGCTTTGATTTACAAAGTTTGAGCATGCTTGTACGATGGCTTATATAATCTGGCTAATAGTTTACTTCGCCTATAAAAAGTATGCTTGTGGAGAGAATTTTTATTTATTTTTAAAAAGGAAAGTGCTGGAAATTCTTAAGGGACACAAATAAATACAACCACAGTCACCAGCACTGTACTGTTAAAGGTATAATTTGCAAATAACATGGAATATTTTGTTAGTGGTTCCTCAGGCCACCTGAGAAAAGCAAAAACAATGAATTCATCTCAAAAAAGTTCAGAAAATGGCAACAAAATATTACTGACGCAAACTGGTTAAATATGAAGATATGTTAAAAATACAAGTCTCTTGCTCCTAAGAAGAAAAAAACTATGACCAAGAGAAAATTTAAGGACCATGGATGGCAGAGGAACAAAAACAAGGGATATTAATTCTTCCCAAATATATAGCAGCAGATGGAAGAGACATTTACAGCTCCAGCCTAGCACCAGATACATATTAAAAAATGTGTGCACTTATCACAATTAACTCCATGGCATTGCAAGTCATGACATCATGTCATGACATCAGTATTGGCCTTCTGTGCCAGATCCTCACAATGAGGTGTGTGTCAGACAGAATCAAAAAAGGACATTATCCTGGGTTCGGGCTGTGAAAGTTATTGCGTTTCTAGATAAGACCACATCTTAATGCAGTAGACACCAGATATTACCTTCTTGACTTTCCTTCAAAGGTTTTACAATTCTGGCTTTACACTGGAGCCAGGTTTCTCTACATTGCATTGTGATCCAGCTGTCACTAGCTTTACATTGCTAAGCCTGGGTTTGTGGAGAGCTTGCGCAACAACACAGTTTTCAGTTCATTGGTACAACTTAGAGCAGTGGTTCCCAAACTGTGGGTCAAGACCCACCTGTGGTTGTGAGCCAATTTCAGGTGGGTCGCAAAGCAACTAGAGCAGCCATATTGAAAATAAGAGAAGATGGGATGCTGGAAAGGGAGAGGGCTGTATGGTTGTTTTGCTTGCGTCAAAGTTGTAAGTATGCTTATTTTCTTTCCAATTCACTTTGCTATTGGAAAATGACTAAGAAATAACTCCACTTATTGCTGCATTCTCAGGTAAGCAGCAGGCACTGGCAACAGAATGACAGCACTGATATCACTTCCAGTGGGTCCCAAACAGACTGTCATTGTAAAAGTGGGTCCTGATGCTAAAATGTTTGAGAACCACTAACTTAGGGATTACCTATATTGTAAAGATAAAGACAGAATCCGCTTTAATCCAAGACATCCAAAAAGTCTGCTGGACAGAAATCCACCTGGCAATCTGGGAGAAATTATCTGTTGTTCATTAGAGATTAGCCAGCCGCACATGGAATACTCCAAAATCACTTCTTTGGACTGTGACAGACTGAACCAACATGCTTTGTGTAAGCACTGATGAGCTTTTAATTTAATGATGGATCTGGACCTTTTCCCAGACCAGACATCTGTCCTGTATTTTGAGAGAAGGCATGGAAAGAAATAATTCTCTGCTGCCTGCACGAACAAGTTTCGCTCTCTCGTTGTAGACATGGATGATGAACCACCCACACCCCAAGTGGTCTACATACACTTGCATAAAACAGCATGCATGACACAGAAACATGCTCCACGATTCTCGGTCAACATGGATGATCACAGTGCAAAAAGCCATGACAAAATTGATCATCTGATCCTGTATCCAATTACAGAATCTGGGGAAAATTATCACTGATGTCAATCAGCCAGGATCAGCACCCCTAAAACAAGGAAAAATAAGTTTCCTTCTCTAAATATTGTATAACTGATGGAAACCGTGATTGAGAATGTGAATGTGAAAGAGCTCTGCTAGCTAATTAAATCTTCCTTGAGCCAGATGACCAGTTCTATAGAGTTGTTATCCAGGCAACTCTAGTGCTGTTAACACTAGGGGTGGTTTTTGCTATTGTTGAAAACTGCTTTTTGGGTGTTAACAACTGCCTTTGGCGGTAAAGATATCTGAATAAAAACACAAAACACCGCATTTTGGTGTTTAAGATATTTTCCAGAAATTAAAATAAACTACTTTTCCAATTAGAAATAATATTGTGGCTGCTTCTGCTGACACCAAATCACCTGTATCATCTACCTTTAAAAAGCATTTAAAATTAATTTAAATTTAGAAGCATTTGAAATTAATAAAAATGATAACTTGAATTGAGAATGTAGAATAAAAACACACAACACTGAAATTTGCTATTTTAATCAAGAAATTTTGGGGAAAACAAAAACAAAAACCCCACACCCCTAGTTATCACATATCCAGGGCAAGTGAACATGCAAAGATGAGTGACCTGTATGTGTTCAGTGTACATAAAAATAAACTCACATTTTATTCTTTTCTTGCAATTGTGAAATTGCAAACCAATTATGCTTTTCCAGGTTTACAGTGATGAAAACACTATGTATGTATACACTAAGCAGATTTTCAAAAGAATGTGTGTAGATTGAGGGGGAGGCACATAATGCTGCTCTCCTTTGTACTGTATATGTCGCTCTGGACATGGTGTGAGAACAGGGCTTCTCATTACCACTCTTGCAATACAATGCTGCAGTTCTTGTATTAATTTCATTATTTTGCATGGCTTCCTAAAATTAGTTATGGCAAGATTTTTCTTCAAACAAACTAAAAGTGGGTTAAAATCTGGAGAGGACAAATAAACGCACTGCAGATGGTAAGAGAACTAGAGACAAGAATGTCACAACAGAGCTGGAGAAATATGGGTGGGGAAAATCAAAGGCCATGGTCATTATTCAGGAGAAAAGGAGGACTAACCAGAAAAACAGGGCCTTTTATAATTTCTTTTTACTTTTCTCACCTTTTCACTTCCCCTTTCTGTCCTACAGTCTCATGAGAATACTTTTCACTGCTAACAATGGATTAGTTCTAGTATTGCCTAGTCACGCCGATGAGACTCGCTACCTTAACAAGGGAGCAGCATCTGTACTTTCTATTCATTGATACTACAGACATAAATATGCTACTTCAGGTTCCATCTTAAAATCCATTTTGCACCGCGACTTGTGGAGAATAATGCTTTATTTGTAGAAGTTACCTCATTTGATATTTTTTTTAAATAATGGGGTTCCCATTCAGCACTGGGGCAGGAACAAGTTCTCTTTCTAAACTGGGCAGTTTAGAGTTGCCATAACAGGAGTAAGAACGTAAGAAGATCCCTGCTGGATTAGGCCAAAGACCCATCTAGCTTCCTGTATCTCACAGTGGCCCACCAGGTGCCTCAGGGAGCATATTTTTTCCTCAGGGAGTAAATTTTGAAATGTTGTTTTCAATATTTTCAGTATATTGTATTCAATATAGTTGCCCCTTCAATATTTTCCTCACAACCTCATGGGAGCACTTTGCGTTATTAAAGGGATAATATTATCCTTTTACTGCTGGGTCAGGTCTGTGAGGCCTACCAACACACTGAAGAAATTTAGCTGTGCATTTTGCTTCATTAGTACGCATATAAAGGTGACCTTAGGCTCTCAGAATGCTTTATTAGTTTTTTAAAAATCGTGGTGTCATCCCACTGTGGAAAGCCCAGGTGGTGTCCCTCCTTTCCTCCTGTGAGGAGTCTCACTCAGATGTGGAGATGGTTGCCTTCACTCCTCCTTCGCCCATTGGTGCTTGGTTTGCAGCCAGGGAGAGGCTGACGGGGAGAGGAAGGCTATTCTGACGCTGGACATGATGAAAGATTCTCTTAAACACTGGAATGGCACAAAGGTTTGTGCAAGTCTAGCTAGTTTACAGTCAGTGTTTGGTTATATTGATGCCCCAGTCTCCATGGAGGATAGATTCCTGCCCTCCCCCCCGTGGATACCTGAAATCGCAGATAAGAGGGAATCTATGTTAAGTATAGAGTTCTCCCCTGCTCCAACCCCGGGCAAGAAGATTTTTTTAGTGACCCATAATAAGAATAAAGGAAGATAAGGATAAGAGGGGCCCTGATCTGTGGATAATTGAAACCACAGATATGGATACAAACCCACCTGTGTTTGTATCATGTCTGTTTTTCAGCTTGTGTTTGTACTCAAGTTATTCAATTCACATTTAAATTTACATATTTACATATTTATTTATTTATATATATATATATATATATATATATATATATATATATATAGTACCATCCACCTGTCATTGTGCTTTACATATAATGAAGGCAGTCTGTGTTTTATTAATGGTTTCATATAAACTGGCTTTTAGGTTTAGTTATGTTCTGTGGGGCAACTTTTAATTGTGTAGTAAATGGATACCTTGTGCACTTCACAAGTTCTTCTCCTCCATTCTATGAAAAAAAAAAAAGAGCTAACTTAAGGCCAGGGCTCATGATTTCAATAAAAACTACTGAGCACCACATCCTCACAATTACAGGATGCTACAACTACAGGATGCTACTGAATTAAAACAATACAGGAAAACAAGCTAGGAATGGATATGGAAGATCAATGAGGTCAAATGAGATATTCTTCCCAACAGTCCTATGTTTGCTGAATCAATCTATCAGACAGTCAAATCACTAGTGTGGCTGGGACATAGGCTTAACTGCCCACCTTTGGTCAGCCCCAATTATTTTCATCCTACATCTGTAAAATAAAGAACAAACATTATGTCCATTCAAAAATCATTTTATTAACAACATAATCTTCCCATTGAGCCAAGTGGGTGTATAATGCATAAGGAATGTCAGCAAATATTCCATCTTTAGCATCTTTTTACATATTTCCATTGATAAATAAACTCTGAATTCACATAAAAAAGTTAAACTTAAATAACTAATATTTTCTTTTTTCTTTTCTTTTTTTTAAACAGGCATACATTGGTAAAATATAAATATTCTTGTACACAACCTTCGTTCTAAATAAAGGCAATAACAATTAGCTACACATCACAGTTATTAACAACAAAAAACCCATAAACCTTTCAGTTGATTTGCTCGCCTGAACTACTGCAGAGTTGGAAAACAGCAAATTTCACATTTTGATTCTGGGCCCAGAGAGGTTGAAACACAAGAAGAGAACAGGTCTTTGACAGGCTTGGTTAAAAATAGGCTGCTTTGCCGCTGAATCTTAACTTGAATGTAGTATTCTACATTTGGTGTTTTGAGTCTATTTAGAGTTTTACATAACACTCATGTCACCGCATAAAATATGGCACAATACCCATTTGAACAATAGCAATAGGCTTTTAAACTACTATGGGGCAAATATGTAGGTGATACGAGTGGTGGTTTGTTGTGTGTGGTTCTCTTTCTGGTTAGTCTTTTTCTGTGCTAACATTAATATGTTGTATCACTTTCATATGTCAGAACACCCCCACTCCCCCCAAAATAATGAACAGATTGCCTGCCTTGTTATGTCACCTCTAGTCCCTGGAGTCAGGCTGAATGCACTACAGCCTCCAACATTCTCGCGTTCCGCTGAATCGTAACGAATCATCAGTCCATAGGCCAGACTTTCAGAGAACTCGGGGGGATGATGGTAAAAGGGACGATGGGGCTGCTGGCTTCAAGCTCCAGTGCTGTCAGGAAACACTCGGTCGCTGCATCATCGTTGCCCTGAGCTTGCAGAACCACACCGAGGCCATTCCAAACCTCATGGGCTGTTGAGTTTACCTGGACAGCATCCCGAAGGATCTTCTCAGCCAAGCTGTATCTTCCAAGCTGGTGAAGTATCAGAGCCTGTAACGAGGAGAGCATGGTAAATGGACAAGGAAAATGGAATTTAAATACAGGGGGAGCCTCCTGTGGGGGCTCCATTCCTGGACCACCACCACTCCCGTGGATACCAAAAACCACGGATAATGAAATCCGTGGTTTTTGTGGCCCACTGGCACTCCAAATGTGACCAGAGCCTTGCTATGTTTGCGTTCTGAGTTGTTCTGAGCCTCAGAGAGACTGCACATGGCTTCACCGAGGCTCAGAAAGCTGCCTGGAGCCTTTTCGAGGCAACTGGTTTTCCGTGAAGTTGCCAAAAAAAGGCTCCAGACAGCATTCTGAGCCTTGGGGAAACCGTGCATGGTGGGCGTGGCCTCTCCAAAGCTCAGAATAGTTCCAGAAGCAAACAGAGCAAGGTTGCAGTAGCACCTGGGAGGTCTTCAGTGGGGCGATTCGGGGGTTTGGCATCCGAGGTTCAGAAAATCCATGGATGCTGAATCCATGGATAAAGAGGCACCACCTGTATTGCAAAGTAGAAGAACAGTTCAAACTACACCTGAAACTACTGAAGATACTGACACGTCTGCAGCGATCAGGCTGGATGATGCTTTAGGACTGAGCTTCCACTGAAGAGCAAATATCTAAGTTCTTTGCTCAGGATCTATCCTGTGAGAGGAAGCATATGTGCTTAAAATGCAAGACGCTCAGTTAATTTCCAAGTTTACTTTTTGAGAAATCTGGTTTATGTGGGAAGCACATTCTGCCTCATGAAGGAGAAAAAGGATGGGGACACACAAGGAAGACTGGGGCAGAGCAACAGAGAAAGGAACATGCTGTGGAGTTTCTTCACATTGACTACCCAAAGTTAACCCTCTTTGACCTAGGTACTGTTACCATGAAGTCAGGAGTGCTACTCAGGGTGCAATCCTAACCTAAAGTGAGGCTGTCACAGTTAGGCCAGCAAAGTTTAGTCAGCACAAGGGCCACTGTAAAGTGCGTTTGGATCACACTCAGAATCAGGGAGGATGGCGCACATCTGTGTGCTGGCCGAGAGTGGTCCAAACATACTTTATAGTGTCCCTTGTGCTGGACAAACTTTGCTGGCCTAACTTATGCCAGCCTAACTCCAGGTTAGGATTGTGCCCTCAATTGCTCATCCTGTTTTAAGCAAATGGGAGACTTCCACAATGCTCAGTGCCAGGTCTAAATCAACAGTGACATACTAGTTCAGTGGTTTCCAACCTGGGGCTTGCAACCTGATTTTCAGGAGGTTGTGGAACCCATTTTCTATTGTGGTTGCTTTTGTGCACCCTTTTAAAAGGCTGCGTTTTTGCAACATTTTCAGGAAACCTCCAAATGTGTTTTTGAACAAATTTCAAGGTATTTCCACACACCTGAAAACAGTGATGTCATCCGTCAGCTCCAACAACCGGAACGCATGGTTGAGTGGCAGCTCCCCACCCCCGTGCGGAGCCCGTACATGCCTCCCTGCGCCCGGAATAGCTCCATATCGGAGCGAATCAAGCGCAGGGGAAGGCGGGTGGGCCAAAAAGTGCGTGGCATCTGCCGCACAATGGCGCCCCGTCGCAGCCCGTCCTCGGAACAAGCGGTATGGCGTACTGGACCGTCCTGCCCAGATGACATCGCTGCCTGAAAACAACTGTTGCATTTGGTTACCTATGGTGGTCTACACACATTTTTTTTACGGGCACTGTCCTGGGTGCTGAGTATTAATTACAATAGGAATCATGCAGAAAAGCTGAACTTAGTCCAGAAAAAAACACACACATGGTTTTACTGATCACACAGCTTAGCTACTGCAAAATGCAGCAAAAGCATGCCACAATTATGTCATTTTCTGTTTAATGACATCACTTCCAGTCTTGTGGGGGGTGGTGGTGATCCAAAAGATTGTCGTACCCAAAACATGGATCCTGGTGCTAAAACGGTTGGGAACCACTGTACTAGTTATATGCTGATGTTTTGACTATCTCACGAAAATATGGAGAAACAGTCTCCATTTCTCAGCCTAAACTGCTTCACAATTGTGAAGATAAAAGAAGGAGAGGAGGGGTTACAGCCCAGAGTTCTTTGAAGGAAACAAGATATATATAACTATGAAAAATTTTAAGTGCAAACTGAAATCCTTAAGCCAATTTTCTGCAGTTTTCCCCTTATCTGTTTTCAAATGAACAATGCGCATGCTAATTTGAAAATTTTGGTTGAATCTTAAGAATATTGGGCTGCAATCCTATCCATACTTTCCTGAGAGTAAACCCCACTGGAACGTCCTCCTGAGTAAATATGCACAGGACTGTGCTGCTAGTTATAGGCAGAGGTGTTTGAAAACAGTGTTATTTATTTTACTCAGAAGTAAACCCCACTGTATTCAGTAAAGCAGTAATCCTACCTTACTCACTGGAAACAAGCAACTACCTCTAGTTATATGAGTAACTTTTGTAGAGTACAATTCATTAGACTTATTTTGTTTGCTTGCACTAAAGCAAACAAGTCCCTTTAAAGCAGTGTTTCCCAAATTGTGAGTTGGGACCCGCCGGTGGGTCACAAGCCAATTTCAGGTGGGTCACAAAGCACCTAGAGCAGTCATATTGAAAATATGGGAAGATAAGACGCTGGAAAGGGGGAGGGCTGTGTGGTTGTTTTGCTTGTGTCAAGGTTGTAAATAGGCTTTTTTCTTTCTGATTCACTTTGCCACTGGAAAATGGCTGAGAAATATCCCAACTGATTGCTGCATTCTCAGGAAAGCATCAGGTTTTGGCATCACAATAACAGAACTTCCAGCCATGACATCACTTCTGGTGTGTCCTGGATAGACTATCATTAGATTGTCACACTTTTTAAAGTATGTCCTGGTGCTAAAACGTTTGAGAACCACAGCTTTAAAATATTAAAGAAATAGTCAGATGACTATTTCTGATAGCAAGAAGGGCACTCTTAGCAGGTTAAACTTGGTAAAGCTTAAAGTCCTTTCCTCTTTTGTATTGTCAAATGAGAAAGAGAACAAACTTCATATATTCCTTTAGTTTAGAAGACTGGAAGAAAAGCCAATGTATTAGTCCACTGAGGATTTCTTCTATTCCAAAACTAGGACAAACAGAAGTAGCATCATTCAGAAGCAAAACAGAAAATGCTTCTAAGCTACACTATTTACCTCTTAAAATAGATTTCCAAACTAAATAGTCATAAAGATCATTTTACACATGGAATGGGAGTTTCAAAAACATTAATTCCTAGTATGCTGCCTGAATTGAAATATTCTGCCTTCCTTAAAGAAACACACTTTACATAAACGTGGTTAGCCCATGAAAGTATGTTCTGTATATTGGGAAAGAAACCTGTCTATATACTTTAAAATTAACGTCATGGGAATTTCCCTCAGCATATTTTCACCCTAAAATAATATTACTAAATTTCCAGTGGACTTCTTGGCAATTCTAACTGCCCCCCCCCCAGTTGCAATTTTTTAGGCTGCTGTTATACACCTTTCGGCACCCCCTTTTGTGCACTTAATTTTCTTCCTTCAAACAGCTACAATCATGGTGAAGCAATTCTAGTACGAAACACTAGTAAATAAACACCAAGCCTGAGAAATTAAATAATAACCTATTCACAAATGCTGCAAAAAACAACCAGTACTAGAGAACCAGGATAAATATTCCTCCTTTTAAAGGCAGCCAGCAGAGCGCCTTGAGGAAATTATTCTCTCTCAGTCTGTCCTCCTCTAAGCAGTTATTGTGCAGGCAAGAGAGGCAGGCATTTTGTTCAATGGAAAAAATATGTATAAATGGAATTAATGAACAATGACATTCTAAACAATAGTCCAAATTATCAAAGCTCTGCAGAAATTTCTGAAGCCAGTAAGAAATGCCCACATGATTTTAATGAAATAAACACAGGGCTGTATTGTAAGGGGTTTCTTAAGAACATGCCAAAGGCTGGAGAGAAGCTTATTTCTCCACTGCCACTGGAATTCAGAGGCATACTGCCACCAAACCGACAGGTAACATCATGACCAGCAGCCATTGATGGACCTGTCCTCCATGAATTTTTCCAATCTCTTATGGAAGCCATCCAAACTAGAGGCCACAGCTAAATCTTGTGGTGATGAATCCCACAGAATTATATGCCCTGTGAAGTACCACCTCCTGTGGCCTATCCTAAACTTCCTGTCAATCGGTTCCATGGGAGAATCTCTGGTTCTACTATTGTGAGAGACGGACAGACACTCCTCTCTGTTCTCAATTTTCATACCAAGCATCATTTTACAATGGTATCGCAGGTATGCCACTGATTCCAAATACAGCCCCTTCACATATTTGTATATGGGCAATATTAGCAGTCTTGTTTTCTATTCCTTTCCTAATGACTATTCACAGAAGAAACTTCATTTGCACAAAGTGGTGGGGAAAGAGGTGATTCTTGTTGATAGGCCTACATTAAACAATAAGCAGGTTGTAGAATAGATCCTGCCAACCTAACAGTTCGAAAGCACCTAAATGCAAGTAGATAAATAGGGACCACATTGGAGGGAAGGTAACTGCGTTCCGTATGCTACGGCGTAGAGTTATGCCGGCCACATGACCACGGAAGCTTGTCCTCGGACAAAACGCCGGCTCTACAGGCTTTGAAACGGAGATGAGCACCGCCCCCTACAGTCGGTCACGACTAGACCATTCGGTCACAGGGAAACCTTTACCTTTAGGATAGATTGAGATTATGAATCTGCCTTTTTTTTTTTTTACACAGAATACTTGGCATAGGTCTCCTTTGCTTTTGAGATTTTACAACCCTCAAAATCTGAGGGGCAAAAATAAAAACAGACTATCAGCTTTCTGACTCAGTGGTTGAAAACTGGATGTTTGACACCTGCAATATTTAAACACCTGCCTTTTTTATGTCCACAATTTTGATCATTAGTTATGGTTTTCCCCAAAGTTCTCCCAAGTTACAAAAAAGAAAAAAAGAACACAATGAAAGCATATAAAATATCATGAATAATTAAGAACTGAAAAATGTGCTGACGCTTTAAGAAAGAATTAGTGCAGAAAAACATTTTTTCCCCACGAGAACGGTCATGAAATACTTAGGACACCTAGATATTTAGATCACATGTTCTAATGCATCAATGGCATGATCTAGTGCACCACCAAAGTTCCTCTCCTGCATGACGCATGCCCCCTCCATCCTGCGCAGAGAACCACCAGCATATAGAGCATAAACTGGATCATGTCCTCAAAAGCCATGCCTGGTTTATTATTAAAAAAATATCAAACTGATGAGGACTGAATTCCACTAGTTATCACAATGAGTAAAAATACAACTGAAACACGTACTGGGTCAGTCTACGTATGTTTGTTCAGAAGTAACACTGACAGTACAATCCTATACATGTCTACTCAGATGTAAGACCCATTGTGTTCAATAGGGCTTACTCCCAGGAAAGTGTGCATAGGATTGAAGTCTCAGTTCAGTGAGATTTACCCCCAGGAAAGTGTGCATAGGCCTGAAGCAGAAGCCAATATTTAAATCTTCTGGAGGTTATACTTTTGAGATATAAAACCTTTTTGCAATTTCGTTTTGTTTTCACCATTTCCCCCCAATTACCCTTTGAAGAGACTTGAGTGTAATTGTACATACAATCGGTCCTAATAAAAGCACAATACGCAGGACACCTTTAATGTGCTAAATCTATGCAGGGCTGAAATGCATTCTAATGTCACAAACAACCTAAACCTTATCTTTTTACAAGCACAATGCACAATCTGTTCTGCTTCTCATATAGTAGGCAAGCCTCATTTAGAAACAGCCTTTTTTGCTATCACCATGTAAACTATCAGTCACAAATTACAATTATAAAAAGGTAGGACACCTCAGCTACATCAGTTTCACAAACATAGAAACCTACAGTTTGTATAAAAAAGTACAGCATTTTTGTTTACATTTTTCTCCCTTTACTGAAGAACAAATAGAGGTTTTACAGCTTGATGGTGGTGACCATAAAGAGAAGGTTAAAAGTACAACTTCATCAAATTAGTAAATAATTCCAGGCACCTCTTATAGATTTTATTGTCTTTCCAGCACATTAATTTGTAGTGAAATAGTATGTCTGCAAAGGAAGCATGAAATGATACAGGAAGCCATTTACTAGTTCCATCCTTTGGAGACAACAGCACACGTAACATTTAATCAGCTTATCTTAATCGGACGTCTTGTGAAAATGAGAAAATTTGAAAGAAATATTCAGGTTGGAAATTAAGGATTAAGGTTAAGCAAAAAGGCTGGGAACAGATTAACTATCTTTAACTATAACTAACTATAGTTCATCCCCCTGAATAGTCCAAGAATGTAAACGTTTTATGCTAACACTAGCTTCCTACCAGACTCCAAATCAATTAAGTTTTATATAAAAATGTCCCATAAAATTAATGGATAGTCAAATTCTATTATATCCCAAAACAAGAACAAAATATTTACTAGGAATAAAATATTTTTATTACTTGACTTTTTTGGTTGATTTTGTTTTTTATTGACTATTCCATTCAAAGATATAACTGATAACAAAATTATAACAACAATTATAATAGTAACAAAATTATAATTTATCTGAGTGGTCCTAGAGTGAATCATACCACTAATGTTTTGGATATTTATGTTTGGGTACAAACTAACTCCCAGCAAAGCCCCACCAAATATTTCTATAAAGAGTACTGTGAGCACTTGATACAGTAAATATTAAAATGCAAATAACCTTGAATACTGAAAGTGTTTTGTAAGAAATTTTTTTTTTTTTTTTGCTTTCGTAAGTCAAGGGGTTTCAGTTCAGAACTCTGGAAGATTCACTTCTCAAAACAAGCTTTGAATCTCCCTACAATAGAAGGTCAATTATACAGAACTCAGCTGTTCGTTCATCCACCGAAGCAGAGGAATATTGTCTGCATTTGATGTATGAGGTTTCATAATGCTTTAATGTTTGTTTTGCAGGTCTGTTCCTGCCTTTTCGGTGCTCTACAACCTCTTGAATACTACATACATTCAACCTAAGCTATAGCTCTATTTTCAATCCTCATGCGTTCATTTCTCTTCCTCCCTCCTCAAATAAACGTTGACAGTACTGAAGTTTCTCTGCTGCTCAACACTTGTTGCTAGGGGGAAATTCTTTCTCTGGGCAACAAAAGGTAATGGGTGTTGCTCCTTGCTGAAATTTATAGTGCTACAATGTGATCATGAATATAAAGAACAATCAGGGCCATTGGCTGAAAGTTACTTTGTAAAAAACAAAACAAAATTGGTTTGAAAGTCTTTATAATGCAAATTCAGAAAACAGTAGTTGTGGCTTGCTTTACAAATCTCAGAACAGCAAATGTGTTTTACTGTAAGTATGTAAGTCATCTGATGTTCCATTATTTTCAGCTGCAGTTAACTTATTTGACCAGTTTCAAAAACGCATTTAATGATGAAATGATTTGAACCATCAAAGGCTAAATAAAAACCAAAGGTCCGACAGTACAATCCTGTGCAGGTTTATGGAGAAGCAAATCCCACTGGGCTTAATGGGGCTTCTACTAACTGTGCTTAGGGCTACAGCCAAAGTCTAATAAAAACATTCAACTCACTTGCATAGGTTGCAGTACCCTTCATATCCTCCTGTTCTTCCAGCTTACCATAGAGCCAAGTGGTGAAGAGGGAGAACACAGGGAAGAAGCAGTTTGAGTCTTCAGAAGAACAGCTATTCCACCTACTTACACTCCTCTGCCATCAAGTACCACAGCCATGCATATTTTCTCACGTGTGCACACGTGAGAAAGGGGTGGGCAGATGAACAAGGTTTTACTGGAACATTGATACGTAATGCTGACACATAATTGCATGCCTAGCTGTACAGGCTCATGACAAAAAGTCAAGAAAATGCCTTAATGAAAGAATTAAGGTGCTCAGTGATTTCAAATGTTTTCTTTACCCAACCAATCCCTGCTGCTTGTTTCCTTCGCACACAACTCACAGTTCACTCTCCAGTTCACACATGTATAAATAAATTTAAATATAAAATTTAAATAAATACATTAGAGACGGAACTTTGATGAATGAATGAATGAACGAATGAACGAATGAATGCATGGGCTCAAAGTTCCAGGATTCTTCCAAGCACCAACACACACCACAGAAACATAGCACTTTAATGGACTCCCGTTCCCCCACCTCACAAGCAACTTACTTAAGTGTACTGGAGTAATATAAATATCTCAGAACCAGCAGATCACAGGAAAGGAAATACCCACAGCATGTTCTGAGGGCTGGGGAGTTTTCCTTGGCCTTCAGAGGGCTTAAAAACATTACTTCCGGGTCTTTGGAGAAACCAGGAAGTTACTGTTTTCGGCCTTCTGGGAGGCATTCTGAGGGCAAGGAAGTTATGCAACTGTTATTACTATTCTGCAAACTAATGTATGGCACACAGAAGGCCACATTAACCCCTCCATGGCCAATAATCAGGACTGTATACACGCTGTAATTTCACTGGAGCACAGGAAAATAAAATGAAGTTGCCTTCTACTAAGTTAGTTGGTCTATCTAGCTTTATATTGCCAATATGAATTGGTAGCGACTCTCCAGGATTTCAGAGAGTGGTCTTCTGCAACCCTTCTAGGAGATGTCAGGATTAAATATAGGGGCTTCTACGTGAGAATGTGTATGCTCTATCAACATACTTAGCTGTTCCCCAAAGCAGAGCTGAACTGGGTGCAGAACTGAAATCTGCATTTTCATGCCTGCTTTTCTCTCTTTTTAAAAAAAGTACATTTCTAGCCTTTATGTCTCTGAAAATTTGCTTGAAAGGGGTGTGCAAGCAATGCCTGCTGAAACCGGAGGGGAGGTTGAATAAGATGTATACTGATTGGGACATACAACCTAACGATATTCAGTATTGACCTTAGCAACACAACTGAAAATGACAGGCAATAGAACAAAAAAAAAAACCTAACCCACTTGTAAAACTTGGTTCATGCGATGGACAGGGCAGGATCTTGCCTGTCCAAAATGATTAAGCCAATCACCTTCCACCTATGATGAGCCTGAGAGTGGCCAATCAGAAAAATGTATTCAACATTACAAGATGGGGGAGGGAGAAACAAATAAGACTGAGGGACAGCTAGAAAGGGAGTTGAGCTCTAGTGGAACTGTGTAGAAGCAGGTATCAGACAGGATCACATCTATCAGATGTTGTACTGGAGTATTCTGTTGCTATGTATAAAAGCAGGCTAGAATAGGAATGGTAAAAAATCATATCCAGTGTTATTCAAACTGTGGGTTGGGACCCACTTGGTGGGTCACAACCTGATTAGATGGGTCGTGGAGAACTGGGAGCAGCCATCTTGGAAACTGCAGACCTTACTCGTTATATTCCTTTTGTGAGTGTGAGTTTGAATTTTCAAGTGAGGGTTTTTTTAAAAAATGTTTTTCGTTCAGTGCATTTACATCATACTTGTTCCTCATCTTGCTTTCTGTCAGGGATGTTTCATGGTTGTGCAATTGCTGCAGTCCAAGAATGCCAGTCTGTATTACAGGAGTGTCATTTTATTATGTTACAATGATGGCACTTCCTGCTTGATGATGTCACTTCCTGCCACAACATCACTTCCAGGTTAATGACATCACTTCCAGTGGGTCCCAAAACAAGCACCATTCTAAAAAGTGGGTCCTGGTCTAAAAAGTTTGAATACCACTGCTGTAATTCAGTTTCACTGGGTAATAATACTGTGAAGGGCAGACTGAGGTCCTGCCAGATACGTTCCTCTATGGCGATTTTAACACCAAAATGTAACTGATAACTTCAGTGAAACAGAAAGTCTTGTGGAATGCACAAAGGTAAACAGCTCTGAATTGGTGGCTGTCTAGCTCTTTTAAACAGAGAACAACTTTCTAAGCCTAAACTTCATTCCCAGAGAGAAGGATGGTACTGAAACAGTCTATTACGTTTAAGATAACCATTTAACCACCTAACCCCTTTTCCAAGACGACAACACACACATAACACAGAATACACCACTACACACATTTGATTATTATTGCTACTATACTGTTCCTTGTGGGAGACAATCCCCAATTCTTATGAAACCAAACCCTGTCATTCCCTAGAGCGTGCATAGATTCACAGCAGCCCACTCATGCTAAACTGAGATCAGACTAATAACGACCCTGTTAGATCAGGCAAAGGCTGATCTAGTTCAGCATCCTGCTTCCTACAGTGGCCCACCAGATGCCTCTGAAGCTCACAAGCACAGCTTGAGGGCAACAGCACTCTCCCACTGTTGCTCTCCAGCAACTGGTATTCAGCAATTTTTCACACTTGAAAATGTCAACGTTTAAAAAGTCATTTATGGTTCAGCCAGAATGGTGGTGCTGGTATGGTAAAAAAAGGAAGCATGCATGCAATTGCGTTTCCTCCATTACATTTGGATTCCTATGGCAAAGGAACACAAGACTCCACTGCTTTATCAGCCTAGAGTTCTATTTCCATTAAATCTTAAATTCACATTGCTCTCAATGTTGGTTGCTTCCACCTACACAACTCAACTGTATGAGGCCTGATTCATACATACTTTCAAATGCATCTCAGCAACTAGAAATTTGCTTCAAAAAGAAAATGGAGTTCACTAGAAACGGGCTCCCGCAGTTGCCTGGGTTTACACAATGACAGAAAACCACATCCACATCCCATGTCAGTAGAGGACTCCTTTGTATCTTTCCAGCTTGTAAAGTCTTACATATTAGTTTTACAGCCCAAGTCAAATGTGCAAGCCTATTAAGGCAAATTCTTCCCATTTTGAATCACCTATGAATGTATTGACTTAGCACAGCAGGGTTTTTCAATAATTCACTATGGGTACAAGGGAAATTTTCTGAGACCATCGCAGGAATAGGAAAGCAGCAACAGTACAGTACACTACATTTTTGGATGAACATTTCAACATTGCTTTTTATGAAAACATCTGTTTGTAAAAAAGCCCCTTTCCCTTCACCACCAAACCAATTGTTGCCTAGTAGAAAAGGATTTAACATGTTTGAAAGAAATCCATATTGACTGGTAGTTATCTTGTCATCAGAAGTGTAGAACTATCAATTCTGGCAACCATTCGAAAGACAAATGCCAACACAAAATGGCAGCACAAAATTAAGAATTGAGGTTATTTCCACCGACCAGAATATTACCAGCAAAAATATTACCGGCAAGCCACCAGAACAGCAGTTACCAAACTGTGGGTCGAGACCCATCAGTGGGTCGTGAGCCAATTTCAGGTGGATCGTGTATCGCCTACATGTAGTAGAAAACATGGATTATCACCCCGAGGAGGCAGTGGATGGTGCTGACAGTGGCCCTTGGTTCAAGAAATGCAGGATTAACACCAGGGAGGTAGCAGAGGCTGAGCTGCACAGCTGCAGCCACTTAGGAGCTTGTAGCAGGGATATAAGGAGCACCTGGAGGAAGGAGAAGCTGTGGGTTGTAGTTGTGGAGAGAGTGCTGGAAGGAGTGGAGGTTTTGCTGACATATTGGACTGAACTACTGACTTGACTAACTGGACAACTGACTGGCTTACTGGACAACGGACTGGCGTGGTGGACTGATACATGGACTGATACATGGACTGACTTACTGGCTTGACCGATTGAGAGATGACTAAGGACTATTGGACTGAGGACTGGTGATTATTGAAGGACACCTGCTCTGAAGCTCCAGGAGGAGCCTGTGGGGTGAGCTCTCTGTTGGTGCTGGGGTCTGGTAGCTTGTAGACATTGCCAGGACTGTCTGTATCTGGGTGACTAAGTAGCCTAAGGAGAAGGGGCGAGGAGCCAGGCAGGCAGGCAGCTGGCCACCCAACACAGGACACACAAGATGGCGGCGGACGGATAACAGTGTTTTTACTATCTCCCCGGCCTTGATTTGGAAAACAACCTGAATGCAACCCGATAATAGTAAGACTATGTCCCCAATTATTTGCAAGAAAAGGCCTAGAAAAAGCCCTCTAGCAGGGGGGCTTGACAAGATAAAAAAGCGGAATGTAAGGAATTACCAGCCTCAAATGGACTTCTTCCTCTCCTCTGCAAAGAATTTACAATCTGCATCCATCTTAAAGGACGTGAGTAATAACCCGCCCTCATTAATTTCATTAATTTCTCATTAATTTCATCTCCAGTCTGCAGTGACCTTGCTTGTTCTGCTCTTGATTTTGAAGTCCCAAATCAGCAAGATAAGGAGGAAACGGGCAGTCATTCTCTCTCCCATAAGGAAACAAACTTAGAGAGAGAACAATTTTCCTCGGAGTCTGATTCACAACTGAAGCCTCTGAGAGACATATGCTTATTATCTGCCCAAACTCTGTCTTTAATCCTGGAACGAACTAATTTGATTGAAGAACAGCTACAAGCTCTACTTCAAAACATTTCTCAGCTCTCTACTAGAATTGAAACAAACAGAGTTAGTGGAAATGAAGCTTGTTGTGCTTCCCCTCCTCCACATTCCTCATTTCCAGCTTCAATGTCTACTAATAATTGTCCATTAGAAAGGGCAAATATTACAACTAGTTGCAATTCTCAGTTGGTTTTGCTTCCTACAGACGTTGTTTTTCATATTCCCCTTCAAGAGGCAGTCCGCTGGACAAATAAATCAAGAATTGCAAACTCTTTAACTCAGCTGATGAGACAAAAAATTCATCCTGCTGAGGTTCAGGATTTTGTCTTCCTACCCTCACAGCTGTATTATAAACGGTTATACTTGTCCTTTTCTACGGTCAAACTGGCTAGCAAGATATTTAATAATAGATCATTACAACATTATCATTCAGAGGGTCTTCAATCAAGTTGGTCATCAGTTGAAGTTCAAGATGAAAACATCTATACCGTCTTCCAGACCCTCTTCCTCCAGCCATTCTTCCTCCAGCTCTTCCTCCAGCAATGCCGGTTTGAACTTGGGCAAACAAATAATCCCCCAAACGGCACGTCCTGAGGCCAGAGCCCTTCTGAGGGCTGAAGTAGCCTAAGCGGGCATAGCATCTGGGAGGAAAGTTTGGAGCAGGGGCTTTGGCAAGACACTACAGCAGCCATATTGAAAATATGGGAAGAAAGGACACTGGGAAGGGGGAAGGCTGTGTGGTTGTTTTGCTTGTGTCAAGGTAGTAAATAGGCTTTTTTATTTCTGATTCACTTTCATATTGAAAAATGACTGAGAAATAACCCAACTCACTGCTGTGTTTTCAGGAAAGTAGCAGGCTCTGGTGTCACAATGATGGCACTTTCAGCCATGTCCCTTACAGATTCAGGTCATTCTAAAAAGTGGGACCTGGTGCTAAAATGTTTGAGAACATCTGCACCAAAGTATCAGCAAGTAAAACAGAGGGAACAATCAAATGTTTTTGTTCGTGTAACTACCACCAGAGACAGTAAGCAGAACTATGAACCAATGTCTGATCTATTCTAAGGGGCTGCCCATGTTTACAAGTGTCTTGTAGTGAAAATGAGAAGGATGGAAACAGTTTTTCTTGATGGGCCAACTAGGACAATTACATTTTCACATTCAGTTAATTTCACTGTCCTCCAGTTCACGTCCTACTGAGTTGTGTAGAATGCTTACTCAGCAATTTATTTCACAAGTATTTTTGGAAAGAAGTGCTTATCTATTTTTAATTATTACGAGTTAAAGCAAAATGAGCCACTATGTTTTTATTTTCCAATGTGACTAAAACGCTGACCACCAAAGTTCTCCTTCCTCAAAGCATTGTTTAATCACAGAAAAGATCCTCTCTGCCTTGACAAACCTGCTTGAATTTGAGCATTTCAGGAAGAACACTATAAATAATATGGGTGCAAGGGCCACAAAATACATTACATGGCTAGGAAAATAAATGATGGGTTTTTTATGTTTCTTACTTCGCTGATTCAATATCACAAACACATATGTTTTATATGTTTTCTTTTCATTTTCACTTTCAGATAAAAATGCACTATTTCACAGAACAAAGATAACCATATACCCTTGGCCAAAATCTGTTAGCTTTTAATAAGAAAAATACATTGAATGTTTGTTAAGAGTAATTCAGAATTTACTCAGTATTTGCCTCTCATAACCAACTTAATACAAAGAGCCTTGCAAAGTTTCTTACGTACAGGCGTCATCTTGAATCCATGCAGGATCTGTTCCAGGGCCCCCTGTAGATACGGAAACCATGGATATGAGGGAATCCTATCTTAGCAGCCCACACACCCACTAATGTTGTTTAGATCCTTAACGCTGCAAAAATGTACTTCCTTTTACAGTTCACTATAAGCTTTTATGATTACAATGATGTGGAGGCAGGTTGCAGGCAGCCTGAATGCTTGGAAAAACTACAACAGACATTAATAGGAAGCAGTTAATGTCCTACTTCCTGTTAGCCTTCAATCTAGTTTGTCAAGCATTCAGGCTGTCTTCAGGCTGTCTCCACATCATTATAAGCTTGTATGCTTATATTGACCTGTAAAAGGAAGAACATTTTTGCAGTGATAAAGATCTATACAACATTAATGGGCAAGAGGGGGGTGCACAGGGGCCCTCAAGATCTGCACATAACTGAAGCAGCTGATGCCAGAAGCAATTCAAAGTTTACCCAAAAATCAACCCAAATACTAGACCAAAATAATCAACCAAAAATCAACTGCCTAATACTAGAAAGGAGAACGTTGTATACAATAAATAACAGCATTATATAGCATCAATGAAGTGTTAAAGTCAACAATGAAGATATTGCAGAAGCTCAAGCAACTCTTACTTTACACCTGTTTTCCACTTTTCCCATCCTTTTTTTTCATTTTCTTCTGTTCTGTAAGACCCATGTTCCCAGTAACAAAACACAGCACAAAAAAGATTCACTGCAAAAGGAAACCCATAATGCACATGCCTTGAAAGTCATGTGTTCACAAAATCCAAATCCCCTTCATTGGCCTGATCTGCCTGCATAGGTCAACATGGACTTGTGCCAGTGATAATGTCTCCTTGTCCCTCTACCTCAAGGAGACCTCCACCAGCCAAAACTTCCCTACAGGATGCAGTACAGGCTGTACTGGTGCCCCTTTAACACTATGCAGCAAGTTAGGTAAGATGGGAATGTTTGTGTACTTAGCACACGGAGAACATTTTCCGACAAAGATCTGGCAATATGCAGCTCTTTGGGACCGTTAATAAATTCAAAACTTAATTGTGGCTAGAACAGTGTTTTTCAAACCTTTTAGCACTGGGACCCACTTTTTAGAATGACGAACTGTCCGGGATATCATGGCTGGAAGTGCCGTAATTGTGACACCGGAGCCTTATGCTTTCCTGAGAATGCAGTAATAAGTTGGGTAATTTTCAGCCGTTTTCTAATAGCAAAGTGAATCAGAAAGAAAAAAAGCCTACCTACATCCCATCTTCCCAAATTTTCAATATGGCTGCTCTAGGTGCTCCGTGACCCACCTGAACTTGGGTGGGTCCTGACCCACAGTTTGGGAATCACTGGTCTAAAACAGTGTTATTCAAACTTTTTAGACCAGGACCCACTTTTTAGAATGGAATTCATGTCGGGACCCACATTTTTTTGTTTAAAAAAAACCCTCATTTGAAAATTTAAACAACACTCACAAAAGGAATATAACAAAAGTAAGGTCTGCAATTTCTAAAATGTCTGCTCTTAGCTTTCTGGGACCCACCTGACATCAGGTCGTGACCCACCAAGTGGGTCCCGAGCCACAGTTTGGGAACCATTGGTCTAGAATTTGAGAAAAAATGAGTGCAAAGATAGTGAGACACCTGTGCTAATGTGCTTGCAACTATTCATCTTTTCAGGAAGTCACTCACTGCATTTGGTACCATGTGACTAGCTGTAATCCAGCATGCATTTGTTAGCCTATAGACTAAAGACTATTGGCTTTATTTAGTTCACCACTTCATAGACAGTCAAGAACATGCACAAAGGGTAAATGTTTTGAGGCTGCCTTGATCATGTCTATGCCCTAAACGCTCTTGTCCATAGGAAGCACCTGCAGCCCATCAATTGTAATTTCATTTCTTAGAAATGAATTGCTTTAAGTTTTATTTTTCCAGGGGCTATGGATTCTTTGGTGTAGCAAATAGATATAAAGCCAGTGCGGCTGACAACTATATCTTCCAGTGGCTTGAACGAGGCTTATGTGGGATTTCTGTCTTCTGCTGTGAAAAATGTGGCTTTGGGATTTTATACGCGCTGCACAAACACGAAAATACTTATGTCCCTTTGAAATCAACTTGTCTATGTCACTTCTTCCCTCTGCTGGAGGCTTTTGCTGACACAGAACACTGATTGCAAAGGTCAGTTTGAATAGAAAAGAGTTACATAAAATATCTTTTTAAAAAGTAGTTTGACTAGTATATGCATATGATGTTGGTTTGCTTATAATATATTACCTCTACTATAGATTAGTTCTAACTGGCAAGTAGTTGCTCCTCTGAAGGCTTTTTAAAACTATATAACTTTAATGAAGAACTGATCTGTTTATTTTGTCATAAAATTAGGAATGAAAATATGAGCCTGAAAAAAGATTAGGTTTATTATTACCCATCATAAACCTAATGCCTTAATAAGCTATGGGTCTATATAAATGAAGATAAATTAAAGTATAATTTTCTTTGATACTTATCTAGCTCCCCTATACCTTTGGTCCAGATTGAATATAATATTACCAGCTTCCCTTTGTCCATTGTATGGCAGTACATTTTGTAGCTATAATGGTATTAATAGATAAAATCTTGTTTTTAAAAAATTAATAACAGCTTGCTTCTCCCATTCTGTGTACTTAAAAGTTAGCGTGTGCATCCTAGTCCTGTGATTCAGTTACTTAGAAGTAATTCCCTTGAAATTAGTGGGACTTACTCCCAAGTACGATTGCAGCCTATATATTTAACTTTTCAGAGTGTCTGTATCCGCAGTTGGGCTGCTGCCAGTATGGGTTGCTTTTTTTTTTTAACTAGGTTCTCTATTAACCATAATACAGGTGGAGCCTTTTTATCCAGGAACCCTTGCAGATGCAAAAAAACCGTGTTAAATGAAACCATGCAGTTAATTAGCATTCAGCCTTTAAAAAACGCTTCTTCTACCATGGCAACAGGCTGCAGCCATTCTCTAGGGGCTTAGAGCTTAGACCTATTCCCTTTGCCCAGGAGCCAGGTGAAAAATGCAAAGTGGAAGTGATTAATCACACTTCTTGGGATGAGGTCTTATCTCAGAGCTAATGAGATTGGCTGCAGCTGTGTTGCCTTGGTAAGAAAAGCTTTTTTTAAAACACTTTAAAAAATGCTTAATTAACAGAAAGGGTTTATTTAACAAAGAGCCTCTCTCTTCTGTGGTTGCACAGAGTCAAATCAGCGGATGGGAAAACTGTGGATGAGAAGGCTCCACCTGTATAAACTTATAGCGTTAGTATAGCTGTTCAGTGTTCAAAGCACATCTCATGTATTATCTTTACGGAATCCTCATAAGGCCATAAGGAAAGTATTATTTTCCCCATGTTGCAGCAAGTGAACTAAGGATGAGAGGGAGAAGCTTGCTTAAGGCCACTCACAGCCCAATTTTAACAGCAAACTGGGAACCACTGCATCCTGAGGTGGCCCAGGCAACTGCTGGGGTTTCCTCAGAAGCATTTGCTCCCTTCCCCTGGAGATACCGTGGCTGGTAGCAATGGATCTCTTCAGCTCTGCACCCATGTTTGAATGTTTGGGACACCAAGTTTGGGAGGGGGTTCAGGATGCAGTGGCAGAAGTTGCTGCCATCCCACCCCCTTCGTGGGCCTGGTCCTCCCCTCCCCCAACCAGTTTCACCTCTCCCCCACCCTGAATGCTTTTACTGGTCACTGGCACTGCTGCAGCAAAGGCGGCCCTTCTATTTTGTGCTGTGGCCAGGCGCTAACTAGCATCGGCCCAGTGCCAGAGCTCCTGTGGTGCTGCAAATGTGCTTTATGGTACAGTCGCAACACTTTTAGCCGGCAATATGGATGTATTGCTGCCGTTATGGCCCTCAAGTCATGGCAGACATCTTCTACAAATGTTCCCTTAACCCCAAAGAAACCTCCAGCCTGCTCCTTTCCAGCTCAGGATACAAGATGGGCTGATTAGCCTGCTACTCCAGCACTAGTTAGGGTTGGGTTGTTGGTCACTACACCAGTTCATCAGCGTTGAACACTCCATCTTAACTTTCCTTTGTAGGCATTCCTTTTTAATTAAGAACAAAAGAAGTCCTTTCCCTGATCAGATCTAAGTCCACTAAGTGCAGTATTCTTTGCAGACACTAGATGGCCAAAAACCTGCACACACTACTAGCACACACTAGTAGCACTACTGTGCTACTATAGTAATTCAGAAAATATGGCTTTCACGGAAGAGTCCAGCATGTACAATTTGAGATTAGATTACTACTTGCCTTTTGAAAGCTAGCTATATGTCATTGTTTAGGGTTTGGGTGGAAAAATCTGATGGGAGGAGGTGTTGACTGATGGTTGAGCTGCTGGTACTGCCTGAAGCTAAGCAGGAGAATCTGTGGTCTTGTCTTTGAATGGGAGATGGAATGTCAGGTTGTGATAAGCTTCAGTGCCTGTTGTGGTGGAACAGAGTTGCTGTGTGCTAATTAGCTAGTGTGGAAACGTGTGAGAAGGCCAGCTGGCCAAAGAATGGAGTACGACCTTGAGGACCTGTCCAGGCTTGACTTATGATTGCTTGCTGAAGCTTGATGGCTCACAACTAGAGGAGAGAACTACACTGTGAAGGTTACATCTGGGACTAAGGATTCGGTGAATCACAGAATACTGTACAGTATATTTGTAAAAACCACATTGAAAAATGGTGGTTTAGACTAGCCTGCCCATGCAAGCTGCCTTGGGTATTTGCTTTGGCATGGGAAAGTCAGGATATAAATTCTTCAGATAAAGTTCTTCCTCAAATAAAAACAGTGAATTGGATAGAGAAGTTGCATTGGCAAAGAGTGAGAATGCTAAAAGGAAATTTCCATGCCCAAAGGACACATTTATTCATAGAAAACATATGACCTGGAAGAAAGGCTCTTATCTAGAACTTTGTGTTTCTGGTCAGATATTAAAACTGAATCAAGCAATCCATTAGCAAACTTCCAATCTCAAAAGAGCACAAAGACAAAGCCCTTCTTAGTGCCACAAATGAATTAAAAGCTTCCAGGGAGCATCACATTGCTGTCTTTTGGAGTGTAATGGAAGAGAAGCCCACAAGGTATATGCAAATATGTTTTACATGCAGTTATTTAATAACAGAGCAAGAGCCCCACATACAGGCTCCTTAGCCAAGACCCGACTTAAATTTTCCATTCAATGAGCAACTTTATATAAGGCTCTGTGGCGTATTACATACTCTATTAGGAATGACTTTCTTCCTTCATCAGTATGTTAGCTATACGGATTTCCACCTACCCATGCTGTGCCCAAAGACCATCCCTCTTTATCCATACCAAGATTTTTGGCATCAGGTTTGGGAATAATGGGGGCAAGGTCTGCCTCCCATTTGATGGATAGACCTTCCCTCCACTTTGAGCTCTGGGGACAGAGAAAGGGATGAATTTGCCACCTTGCATGTCCCAGTGCGTTTCATACGGAAGAGGATACCTCTTCCCAAGCTGTGTTCCGTCCTCAGAGCCCTGAATAGTACATCTAAAGCGCTCAGGAGCACACCTGAGGAAGGGGGTCCTTCTGGGCCTCTGCCCTTCCAGGAGAAGAAATCCAAAATTTGATCACAGATCCTTGAACTCCTTTTTGGGTATGCAAGGCAAATTCGTTCCCTTCTCTGTCACCAGAGGTCAAACTGTACTGCACCTTTGCAAAAGCAAATGTAACTCAGATAACCAGCGTGGATGAAGGTGCACAGAGAGGCATTCTATCTGCGACGATAGAATTGGGTGTTTGAATCCAAGGGCCAAATGCTTCGTTAAGTGAGGTGAGTGATCTGGATCAGATTCGGTGGCAGAGGGGATTGCCTAACATAATCACCCGCATGACTGCTAGCAGACAAGGGGGGGGGAGCCCCCCTTGGCATAATGTAGAGCATAATTGCAATCAAGGTGAGAAGACATTAGATCAGCAGTTCCCAAACTGTGGATTGTGACCCAATTTTGTGTGGGTGGGTTGCAAAACTGACAGGGCAGATGAGGCTATGTGCATCGAGGGTTAAAAAAGCTCTTCTGGGGGGGGGGAAGCACTGCTCCTTATAATCATCCTTATTACCATGCCCTAATAATCCTTATAACTATGCCCCTTGGCATTTATAAATCAGTTAATGGCCTAGGCCCTCTAAAAAGTTTGGAACCACTGCACTATGAGATATGAAGATGAGAGGATTCAAAGATGAGAAGACACTAGAGCATGTCTGAAAGTTTTAGCAGTTGGTTCAGTGAGAAAAAGGTCCATAACTCTGAAATACAGAAGAAGTGGAAGGAATTTGGAAATGGTCAGGATTGGGGCGACTATGCACCTTAGAAAAATGATAAAGAAAGTGATAGTGGCTTGGAGTCAAAGACTCCAAACATTTGGATCCAACCTAAGATATCCAAACAATGAAAGAGAGGTCAAGGTGTAGGGTGTGTGTGAGAGAGAATGTAACCAAAACTTCTCATTTTAAGAATCACTGCAGTTTATATAAAATCACATCAGTGATTAACAGAGAATAAACCAAAGCCAATGGTATGTCTTCTTTATTAAATTAACCCCGTAACACTAAATCCGAATAAAGATTTGTAAGATAATCACTTTTCAGGTTTTTTAAGTTAGTTGATAACAGAACTATTTAAAGTTTCCCATTGCCCTATACCTGACAGGTGCATCTAAAATAGGTAGGTTTCAAATTAAATTCATTAAATGAGCAGCTTCCTTTTAATTTTTCAAGAAATTACATAAATCACACATCTTTCAATTAGCCTTTGAAGCTGAATGTGCAATTTTCTACGTTAAAACTATGACTTGATTCTTTTTTTATAGCCTAATCCTATTCAGTGCTGGCATAGTGGGGCTGCAGGACCTACTGTAAACAGTGCTGAAACTGAGCAGGTTAGAGGTCTCCTTGGAGTAAAGGAACAAATGCCCAGCCTGCCTAATGGACAACTTAGATCTGCACCAGCTAAATTGCAATGACATCATGTCTGGATGGAAATTATCCAATTAATTCAATGCAATTAAGGCAAGAGAATGATCTGCAATGTAGCTGTTCCAGTTTGAACATCATTTAAACCACTGCCATTAATTACATTTTCATTTCATGAACAAGAATAGATCAAATCCTGGAACTGCCTCTGTTTTCAGGGAGCAGGAAACTGAGATGCCATGGAAAAAACCCAGCTTTTCCAAAGATCACACTAGAAAAGGACAATAAATGGAAAGATCACGTTGAACTTGACATGTACCACCTCAACTTCAAAAGGATAATTAAAAACCCTCCTATTTTGTTAAAAGATGGGAACTTTGCTTCAGCAACATTTTCCATTTGGTTTTAAAACACTAGTTAACTGAACTATCTGAAGTTTGCCATCAGAGAGGAGGACACAAGACAGTATCAACAGCAATGCCAACTTTTGTTAAAGCTAATCACTAAAGGGGCATCACTAATTTGAAATGTTACACAATGTACACTGTGCTCTCACAGGAGCAGTTTCCTTGCACTCTTTTTACCAAGCCCACTATGAACACCAATTGCATGAAAACAATGGTGGGAGAGAAGTATGCCTTTCTCTTCTGCTTGTGGGCTTCCTGGAGGCAACATTTCAGCCACTGTAAGAAACAGTAACTTGGACTAGATGGACTTTTGGATGATCAAGAAGAGCTTTCCCTGTGTTCTTATTGTCTCTAGCAAGAAAAAGGAGAGCATTTGGAACAATATAACTATTTTTCCCAAAATGGAGAAATAACCAGTCAGATAGACCAGGGCTTCTCAAATTTCTCCTACCACATCCCACCAAATCTGCAACAGAGAGCATCGAGACCCATCTCCTTCTCCAGCGCCAGGTCCCTGCAGGCTTCAGAAAGCAACCAGAAGTTATGTTCATGAACCTGGGTGAAATCCGGAAGTGACTTTCTGGCTGCTGGGGGGGGGGGGTCTTGTCTTCTGAGACCTATGAAGGCCTTTGGAGGCCTGGTGAAGTTTCCAATTTGGAGCCAACCAGATGCAAGGGCAGGAGAGCCCAAACCAGGACCCAACAGACATCATGTTGTAACCCACAGTTTGAAAAATGCTGAGATAGACCATGCCCTCGACCTTAAGGTAAGTTAACCAAGACCCCCTTCCCCATCTTATCCAGTCAGAGAACCCTAACCCTTATCAAATGTACAGCAGCCTCTACTGGTAAAATAATGTATCTGTACTCACTTATTTCAAGTGAATTCAAATGGAAAAGGCAAGGAGTCATAACACACCACTTTTATTTTAAGCCTTAGGACCACTTTCTCCTTCCTTCACAAGAGGCACCTTTTGGCATTTGTCAATGCACTCAATTATCTTGAAAAGCCAGAAAGGTGAAACAGAAACGTCATCTATTCTATGATCTTGTCTGAATTTTTGCCTGATGTTCTCCCTTACTGATACATGAGGAAAAGCCTCTCTAAATAATTGATAGGGGCCATGGCAGAAATGAGCTTCTACTTGCAAATTAAAAATGTTGTGTACAAGCTAGGGATTATAACTCTTCCACTGAACAATATAGCAGCAGGGGAAACTTCAGGGGTTTCTTAACACAGCAAATTTACATTGAACAGATTAATCTGTCATAAAAATCTAATTACTATTTTTTTAATTAGCTACATTTTGGTGGATAAACTTGAATTTTCCATCAGGGGTAGGAGGTCTTTAAGGATGTGAGCTGGTTGCTCTCTGTGGCTTTTTATTTTGTTATATGCCACTTTGAGGTTCACACACGAAGTAGTTTATAAATTTTAAAAATGTATACAATTCATTTTTCCTAACCCCCTTTTATACCAGATTGGGGAGGGAAAGCAAACAAGACTTATGTTTGTATTAGCTGTATGCATGTAGGGTCCTACATCCACCTTGTGGATGTAGTCTTTACATGAACAAATGCTTCCCATTCTTATTATAATGTTGCTAATTAATAGATTTTGTCTCCAAATCATGAAACAAGAAGAGAACGTTTCTGCTCCCCTTTAGCAACTATACTCTGAATTCTTGTCCTAAAGTGCGTTACAGATTTTGGAGATTGTGTGATATTTAGCAATAGCTGGGTATTTGAAACTGTAGGGTTTTAAAACTAACCAATTAATTTGTTCAGGCCAAATGATACAATAGAACAAACACATGCTGCGGCCTGGTGCTTTGCTTAAGAAAAGTGTTATTGGGGGGGGGGCTCCCGAAACAGGATGAAATCGTGGTAGGGGAGTTTTTGCACACTTTTTCAATGGAAGCTCTTTTTCCAATTAAAATAATGCACATGTCAGCACTGGACCTGTGGCAAGGCTGAAGTGCTAAAGCCCAACTGTGGTTTTGCCCCATTTAGGGGCACATTGAGCCAATGCTGTTTAAAAAGGAAAAAAATACTATGCTTCACAATCATTATATGCAGTTCTGCCCTTAGAAGAGCCCTGCTGGATCAGGCCAAAGGCCCATCTAGTCCAACTTCCTGTATCTCGCTGCGGCCCAGAAGTGTACCAGGGTACGCCCATGGAACGCAACGACGTGGTGACATCATGACGTCAAGGGTGTCCAATCCAGGGGGCGCACAGCTTTCCTCGGCCGCCCTGGAGAAGCTCTGCGCCCCAAACTGCCCAATCAGCAGCCAGCAGAAGCCCCACGCGGCCAAGCAGCGGCCCGGATAAGCCTCGTGCCTCCCCGATTCCAGCAATTGGCAGCCAGCAGAAGCCCCACATGCCCCTGGCTGTAACCGGCAGGGGAGTCCTCAGGGGAGTGCGGGGCTTCTGCTGGCTGCTAATTGGGCAGTTTTGTACGAGCTGCACCTGGGAGAAGCCATGCATTTCCCTGGCTCAGCAAGCTGAGGGCGCATGGCTTTCCTCGGCCGCGGCTCAGGCATCTTCTTGGCCGCTGTGGGGGCGCTGAGGGCAATCAGCGCCCCCTTGGCCAACGGCGCCCATTGCTCTTGCCCCCCAATACCCTAGATACGCCACTGCCGTGGCCGACCAGATGCCTCAGGTAGCCCACAAGACAACTTGATACCTGCATCTTGTTGCCACTCCCCTGCAAACTGTGGAGAAAATCTCATTCAAATGCACCTCAGTATTTCAGCTCCTTCTTCCCCTAGTAACACAAACACACTTATGAAATCTTGCAAATGCTTTCAATTGAAGAGTGAAAAAGAACTGTTCTGACTCACACTAAAACCAATGCAAATTCTGTCCATATGAAACAGAACATGAACATTAAATAGGTAAAAATCTTGATTTAAGCTATCTTGAAAGTCAGATGCAGAAAAATCCATTTGTTAAATTCTTCATAATTAATATTATGGCCAAAATCAAGTGGGAACAACAGTATAAGTCCAGTGGGAGAACACGACCATAGGTGCATGATGTAGACACACATTCTCACAGCCCATGCTGGTTAACTTTCCAGCGCTGAAGCAGTTGCAGTGCAGCCCTGAGGTAAGGGAACAGACATTTCTTTACCTTGAGGTGACTGCCCTGCACCACTGCAGGATGGAGCACGTGCCCTATTGGCACAGCTGCATTGGCACTGGGAAGTTAGTTAGGATTGGGCTGTCAGGCTCGCTTTTTCTCATCTGTAAAAAATGAGATCAAATGTTGACCAGCCCCATCCTGGTACTATGAGATGAAGTGGATAATAAAGTTCTTGATGCATGTAAAGTGTTGGATGAAATAATGATAAAAAAAATCAAAAGATTGCAGACCAGATCTATAGTCTATATTGTTTTTAAATTGTTTTTTGTGTTGAATTTTATATTGTAATGCCGCCTTGGGTGCCTTTGGGCAAAAAGGCGGGATAGAAATCTAATTAATAATAATAATAGTCAATGTAGGAAGGGCCCTGGTAGTTCAAGCCAAAGGTACAACTAGAACAGCATCCTGGTTACCACAGTGGTCCACCATGGTTTAAGAACCAACAGGTAAATTGACGATTTCCTAAACCTGGAGCCTTCAACCTTTCCAGATCTACAATCTACTTTCAACTGTAACCTGCAACACAGGGTTACTTTGAATTTTCTCTTATATGCTAAATTTACTATACCAACTTATGCAAGCTCTGCCCTCTATTTCTCCTTCCCAATGGTCTTAGGAAGGAGGTTTTCATGGCACCACCACAACAGGTAGCAATCTTCCAACTACAGACCAATCCAATCTAAGCCTTCATGTTAATTGAACTGACCATGAGTCACTCTGGCGTAATTTCTAATGATGCCTGGGGGTTATGTTGTGTAAATTGGACTTACCAATCTCTGCATACTTTTGACATGCGTAGGACTAATCGATAAGGCCTCTTCATACCAGCGTCTGGCTTCATCACTGTTTCCCCGAAGTTCTGCCACTTGACCTCTCATGTAGAGTACATTGTGAGACATTGGAAAGAGGTTAGCAGCTTCCTGAGTACATGCTGTGGCTTCTGCAGGCTTTCCAATTCCTATATATACTTCAGCTATGAGGAAGAACAAGGGAAGAGATGAATGTATATTTTCCCCACTTAAAATTGTCTACGTCTTCCTTGTCTATGTTAGAACTAAGGAAGTTCTCCAGGTTTCTTTTCACTTAGATGTTGCTTCATATTCTTCATTAATGCTCTTAACAACAGGTTTTGTGAATGCATGGGCATAAAAGATGGGAGTGGAAAAGAAAGCGTCCTGGACCTGCTTTGAATGGGCACCAACAACTTGGCACTGAATTTCAATTCCAAGTCTCAGGATTAAAATGGATGATATGGGATAGCAATGAAGTTGGATTTGTTATTTCCTACTAAAGGAAGGCAGCCTCCCAGGCCTTACCATTTCTAGTTTAAAATGATATGCTTAAATATAAACTATATATTGTATATTATGTTGTACATATAAACTATGTACAAGTCCTTATTGATCAATGACCCACTGCAATCCTATCTACACTTACCTGGGAGTAAACCTCATTAAACACAATCGGACTTCTGTCCAAGTAGACATGCATAGGATTGGGCTCTAAGCAAACTTGCCTCAGCATGAGGAGAGAGGCCAGGATATGTATGGGCTTGAGGGTGTCCATCCTTAAGCATAGAGCTAGTTCAGACAGTCATGTAGGTCTGAACCAGCCCTACATGATTAACTAAAATCAACCCAAATATTCTTCCCATTTTCTCACTTCCCACCTTCTCTGTGGTGTACCCTGTGGCCAATTATAAATTGCAAACTGATTCAAGCTTGGCCTATGATATGTTTTATTTATTTGAAGAATTTATACCCCACCTTTCCTAGGCTGAAGCAAATGCCAAAGCTTACAGAGAACAAACAAAATACGATGTAACCATAATAAGTAAAACATTAAAACAACAACAAATTAAACAGGAACAGGAACACCGACAGTGAACTGGAGTGAAAGCTAGACCCAATTCTTGATATCAGGATATATTGGAGGGTGGGAAAAACAATTGACCAGGAGAGTGAAACAGACTATGACAATATACCAGAGGGCAGACAGCCACACAGTCATCCAAAGGCCAGACTAAACAGGTATGATTTGAGCCCTCTTCGAAAGGCCATGAGGGAATGTTTAGTTCTTAATTCTTCTGGGAGGGTATTCCATATTTGTGGAGCCGCTACAGAGAAGGCTTGTCCTCAAGCTGCCATCCCTTTACCTTGGGACAGAGGGGGCACTTGAAGGAGAGATGATCTAAGAGGGCAAACAGATAAGTATGGGAGAAGGCTGTCCTTTAGGTAGGCTGGGCCTGTCATGAAGGGCCTTAAGGATCAGTACCATCATCTTAAGTTGGGATTGGAAGTGAATGGGCAGCCCTGCAGCTGTTGAAGGAGTGGTCCTACTGAGTCAAACCGTCTAGCCCCTGTTACCACCCGGGCTGCTGCATTTTGTACTAACTGTAGCTTCTGAACTGTTCTCGAAGGAAGCCCTATATATAGCGCATTACAATAGTCCAGCCTTGTAAATGCATGGACCACCGTGACCAGATCAAAACTGAGCAAGTATGGTCGAAGTTGGCACACCAATCAAAGCTGGGCAAATGCAGTCCTAGCCCCAGCTGCTACCTGGTTCTTCAGATATAGCTGAGAGTCCAGGAGCACTCCCAGATTGCGCACCTGTTCTTACAGGGGAAGTGTCACTCCATTCAGAGTGGGTGAAAGACTTAGTGCCTGCATTGAGGGTTTCCTGACTAGGAGGACTTCTGTCTTTTCTGGATTCAGTCTTAACCTATTGACTTTCATCCATACCCCAACTGCCTCCAGGCAACGTCCCAGGACCTTCACAGTCTCTTCACTTTGGGATGGTAGAGAGAGATAGAGTTGAGTGTCATCAACATATTGGTGACACCTCACTCCAAACCCCCGGATGATCTCCTCCAGTGGTTTCATGTATATATGAAAAACTTGGTACACATTGATGCTGCTATACCAAATAATAAAATCCCCATGGAGACTATAGGTCCTGTAAGAGCAGCCCTTCTTCCACTGTCACCATTCTCTCTACAGCAAACTGCTTTTGAGCCTGTGGGGAGTTTCGTACACAGTTTTATGACACGAGATGAGAAATTGCTGCTCAAAGGGAAAAAGTCAAAACAAATCTAACAAGCAAGTGCAAGGTTGTGGGCATGCTTATAGTAGCTCTTTGGAGCCCAAGTGAATAATTAGGTAACATTTTTACCAATTATGTCACATTTTAGTGTGTCAGGCATATTTTAGTATCTGATCTGTGGGGAAACAGTGGATGAAGAATGAGGAATAAGGTTTAATCCAATGTTTCCAATAACTGTGTAAAAACACCAAACACACCATAAAGGCAGCACATAGTTTTAAAACCAGTATTTAAGTAAATTACTGCTGGGCTACAGAATGAAGTGTCTTGGGATTGGGCTCAGATGGGTAGTTAAATCTATCTCTCAATGAGTTATTAATGATTCAGGGTATGCAAATTGTTGCAATAGATTTCTCCAGGCATTCTTCCTCTCAAGCTTGTTTGATGTAATTCACATTAACATTGCTCTGTAATAATGCCATTCTTATAGTAGTACTGATGTTGACTATTAATTCCCTGTACATCCCTTCTCCTTTGTTTATTTAATAAGTACTGTATAACATCTACAAAAGTAATTGTAAGGAAAGTGAGAAAATATTGTACGTTTCTTTTCTGCTGCACAACACGTGGAAAAATACATTTAAGAACTGCTTCATATAAGATGCTTACTTAGGAAACATTTAACCTCATCAAAATGATACGTGAAAACAGTAAGACTAGGATTCAAAAAGCTTTATGCCATGAACCACAAGGGAACGTCATAGACTTCTCTTTCTAGAAACAGCCAACCTCCAAAAAGCTATTCCTGAAAACCAAGGGGCATTCCACGAGGTGGAAAGCAATGGTAGCTTTAGCATTATGTGCTGAAAGGCAAAGTTCCCTCTGATCACAGTGGAGGGGGTTGGTAAAACACAAACAATTCAATTGTGTTTGTTTTGCATCTCCTCCCATTTTGTTTTGCTTAGAGCAGTAGTCCTCAAACATTTTAGACTGGGACCCACTTTTTAGAATGCCATTCGTGCCATGACCCACAGCAAGTGATGTCATTAACGAAGTTATGTCATGGCCGGAAGTGACACCATCAAGCAGGAAGTACCATCATTGTGACGTAATCAATTGACACTCCTGGAATGCAACCTGGCATTCTTGGACTGCAGCAATTGCACAACCATGAAACATCCCCGACAGAAAGCAAGGTTATGGCAACGTATTATGTAAACACACTGAACTAAAAACAAAATTAATTCAAAACTCTCACTTGAAAATTCAAACTGTTTTAAGCTTTGCAGCTTCCAAAATGGCTGTTCCTAGCTTTTTGAGATCCACCTGACAGCAGGTCTGCGACCCACCAAGTGTTTGAGAAATACTGGCTTAAAAGGAGACAACCACTCAAGAAAGGGAATTGCAAAACAAGCAATCCAGGAGGAAAAGGCGGGTCTCAGAATCCAGCTTTGCAACACTGGAATTCCTAGTCAATGTAGGGGGCTGTGGTCTCCTAGTGAATGCAAATGAAAGTTTCCAAAGGTAAATCTCCGCTGTATGCGAATTTCTAACATTGCTGATGGATCGCGAAGGGGGAAATTTGAGGAAAGGGGTAGTCAGAAATGGAACTGTTTGCAGTACGGGTCTCAGCATATACAGTAACCATATAAAGGCTTGTTCTTCAAAAATACTTAGATTAGGGTACAATGCTGTTTCAACCATTGTCTACATTTTGCACAATGGCAATTTAATGCAAGATGAGATAACAATTCAGGCACCTTTTCTGTATTGCTTCTGTATTTCTGTAGATACCTTTTCTAGCAAGACTTTTAAAGCATGTGATATTTAAATGCTATTTTAAATAGCCAAGGGACAACCAAATAACACTGGCTAAACAGCACATTTTTGACTGATAAATTACATATTAAGCTATACTATGATTAGCCCCCTTTTGTTTTCAATTAGCCATTAATAATGGTAGCACTTACTCAGACTAGTCAATAGCATACCACTATATTAGTCTTTCAAACAGAACATAAAATATAGTTATTTTAATAGTTTGCCAGTATATGAAAGCCTGCACATACCCTGCCGAGTACTTGAGAATTAAGGTTCAGAAGGGCTAGATTTTAAACACTGCCTCGTATTGTCTGTGTCTCTTCATCAACCACCACCACATCTGCACACCACTTAAAGCTCTGCAAAGATTACAGACAGATTCCACGAAGCATCAAAAATGTGTGACAGTTCTGTGGCTGTGTGTATTTAGATTAAGGGTAGAGGAACAACTGGAGTGCGTGCAAATCTGAGACTATGAAATTATGTAGGAACAGAAATAAGTGAAGGGCAGAAGCATGGTTTAGCCACCACTATGTTAACAACACAGCAGGATGGGAGTCTTCATCCTCAAACCACCTCAATGGACAAGCCAGTCTCATTGAATTCAATGGGATTTACGCCCATGATAAGTCTGAACAGGAATTCAGCCTTACTTGTTACCCTTTCCTGCAGTTTGAGGAAAAAAAATCTAAAAGTATATATAGTTTGAGATGGCATTTATCTTGCTGCCTAAACTTCACAGTTTGACTCACCCATCCCAATTTGTACATTTCTATTATAATGCCAGATTAAAGTTCACCACAGCAATGTCACACGTAATTTTCAATGAGATACGTTACATTTTCATGACTTAACAACTTGAGCTGTGGTTGGGGAGGGGGGAAAAAGTCACTCCTTTGACAAGGTTGTTAAATACTAAATGCCACTGTCCCCTAGCTACAAGTTATGAAATTTATATTTCATAAATTAAACATAACATGTTCTCATCTTGAAATGTAACAAAATACCACTCTCTGAAGAAGTGTGCTTAAAAGCTATGCTTTTAAGCTGACAATGGAACATTCTGGTCTGCTCAATGAAATGAATACACGTTCCTGCAGCTAATGAGCAGGAACAGGCGACAGCAGCTGTGTCCCTTTACCTGCATGAAGCCAGATTTGAGCCAGAGTCATCCACGGATGCAGAGGGCCTTGCTTTGGCGTGCTGCTCTGCAAAGATGAGGCAACCTCTGACAGAGCCTGCTCCACTCGGGAGGCTGCGATTGATGTGGCGTGGATCGAACCTGCAGCGGTAATAAATAATCTGCATCAGTAGAGGAAAAAAGGAAAAAAAAACTTATAAGGCTATCACATGCTGTGTTCAAATCTTCATGTTAACACTGTACAATCTAAAGGTGTTACCAAAACCTAACCTTTTAGGGCATCTGCCAGGTGGCTTTTTTTTTTTCCTGATTATTCAGGATTTTACCATGTTAGTGAGCCTTTTTTTACTGCTAGCAGAAATGACTGATGGGATTTAAACAACCACTGTGAAATTCAGTGTTTTAATCTATTATAGGTATATAAATTCTACAGACATACAAGCTGCAAGATCTAAAGAATGTGATGTCTTTTGCAAAGACACTGTACAACATAACTTTTTGTTTTCCTGCACACCTTGCTCTTCAATGCTGCATTTTTTTTAAAAGGAATAATTAGAAAACTATTTAAAGGATAATAACAGACTAGAATATACGGATAAGCTCAAATAGACGAAATGATCTCAATACTTTTCTGAACTGAAACCAATTAAGTGGCCACATTGTAAGGAAAGGAAGAAACGAAGAACTTTCTAGCAGAGGAAGGGAGGAAGGCTTCCTTTATATAGCAGAACCTTCTAGTGAGTGCCTCACGAGCAGCGAGTGCTGTCCTGCGACAAAGTGTCTCGTCCGCGACAAAGTGCCTGGTAAACAAGTGAGTTACGCATCTGCGCGAGGAGAAGGAGGGAAGGGGGATCCGTGAAAAGAGAAAGTAAGTCTTCTTTCTCACCTGTAAAACTACTCTAAGATTAGGTTTAAGGTTAACTAAATTTTAAGGAAGGGTTAAATTTAAGTCCGAGTAAGTTTGTTTGTTTGTTTGTTTGTTTTGTAGGTAACAAAAGGATTTATTGTATCAAAAATCTGCCAAGGTCAATTTTAGAAAGTGGCCCTGCCTTTATTATTACAACACTATCATAATACCTACTGATACTCACTCAGTTCCACAAAGCTATTTCAGAGGGGGGACTTGAGCCAATGGCTCCTTTTTGGGGGCTGTAATTTCACATTGCCCAAGAGACTTAAAAATTGTTCCTTTACTGGACACTTTTCCACCACTAGAAACAACAAATACTCTCTTTGAAGAGTAAGGAAAAGAAAGAAAATCTGTTTTCTCTTACAGCACAAATTTCAGAATTTCCATCCCAACTGCAGGGATGCTCCCTCCAAAAAATACCTTCTCTTTATGGCCACATAATTGAAATCTACCAAAGCAGCAAAACAAATGGGGAAAGGAAAGGTTGAGAGGGACCCTAGTGACCCATGGTGCTATTTCATATGTAGGTGCCATTGGTTGTCATACAAATCCAGCAGCACCATCACTCTAGTCAAACTGCCCATGCGGCTGAGACAAGAAGGACAATTCAACCTGTTATAAAATACCTGCTCCTTAGTAGCTGCAATGAGCAAATTTCCTCTGCCCTGACTCAATTTTAGACGTGTTATTTGCTGAGGATGCTTCCTCAATAGCCATTTCCTACTGGTGTTTTGGAATACATGTATGCTAATAAATCCAAAGCTTAAGTAGGGGAGGCACAGTGGACAGGCAGGATATCAAACAGTATCTCAGACAAAAAAAAATACCCCCAAGAACTTTGTGGAAGCAGTACGTCCTTGTGCATGGATGGGGAGGACTTGACATTGGTTCCTTCAGCTATGTGAACCATGGAGATTTTCAGTCCCAGCAGAGGCAGAAGAGATCATCTGTGGGGCAAATGCTAAGAATCTGGGCACATTTACAGTCCAACACACAGCTACTGTATAGCAGCTTTTGACATGAAGGCAGTTTTAAGGTGGTGAGAGAAGTGCCACTTTGAAGTCCATGTTACTCAATGCTGAGAAACTTCCTCTTCTTGGCTGTGTGGGTATATGGGTGCCAGCGCCATTCCACATCTGCTGTGCTCTCCTGCTCCAAGGTTCCCAATTTGATCATGTACAATTTCATTTCAAACCTTGGCCCAACCTCAGTGAGCTCCACGTTGCGGTGATCTGTCTTCTTGTAGACATGGTGCTGGTAGGAAATGTAGTCATCCTGGTTGGCAAAGGTAATTACTCGCTTGCTGTCATCTTTAGGTACTGGAAATAAATATTTAAGGATGCTGGTGACCCGCTGTCCAAGTCGGGAAGTGAAGTTGTGGAAGATGAGTTGGGGGTGGGCCTCTGACATGGTGCCAATGTCCGGGATGTCATGGCGCATGACCACGTTGCAGAGCGTGAAGTAGGCAGTGGGGCCAAATGGCAAGTGGCTCACTATGAGCCCATCTGGCACTCCTCTGTGCTCATGCACCACTAATAGGTCAGTGACCCCATTAGCCTTGCAGGCGCGGACAAGGGCGCCTACCTCATGCCGGCCTCGGTTCATGCGTTGAGCCCCAGGAAAAACTAGCTTGAGCTCTTTGGCAAACATCTTGAGACGGATCCTCCACACCGGCCCAGTGGTACTCATCATCCACATGACTCGTCACCCCTTCTGCACCCCCATCATCAAACTCAAGCGATTTCTGGAGCGCGAGGGCCTCTTTTCTCAATTCTGTGGGGATGAGGCAGTTCTCATCTAGCGCTTTCTTGATCTTTTCCTTCTTCTCCTGAATAGCTGAGAGCTTCTCCTCTTGGGCTTTACAGTAAACATACTCTCGCTGCTGACGGGCCTCCCGGCACAACATGATACCATCAGTTCACGAATGACCCTTTCACGTGGAATTGGAGTCCAAAGTCCGAGTAAGTTTTCAGCTTTCAAGTTTCAACTGATTGGTTTCAAATTGGGAAAGGAGTACGACAAGGCTGTATACTGTCACCCTGCTTATTTAACTTATATGCAGAGTACATCATTAGAAAGGCTGGGCTGGATGATTCACAGGCTGGAATCAAGATTGCTGGGAGAAATATCAACAACCTCAGATATGCAGACGATACCACTCAAACGGCAGAAAGTGAGGAAGACCTAAAGAACCTTCTGATGAGGGTGAAAGAGGAAAGTGCCAAAATTGGCTTGAAGCTCAACATTAAAAAAACTAAGATCATGGCCACCACTCCCATCACTTCCTGGCAAATAGAAGGGGAAGAAATGGAAGCAGAGACAGAGTTGATTTTCCTGGGCTCCAAGATCACTGCAGATGGTGACTGCAGCCATGAAATTAAAAGATGTTTACTTCTTGGGAGGAAAGCTATAGAGAACCTAGACAACTTAATAAAAAGCCGAGACATCACCCTGCCGACAAAGGTTCACATAGTCAAAGCGATGGTTTTCCAAGTAGCAATGTATGGCTGTGAGAGCTGGACCATAAGAAAGGCAGAGCGCCAAAGAATAGATGCTTTCGAATTATGGTGTTGGAGAAGACTCTTGAGAGTCTCCTGGACTGCAAGGAGATCCAATCGGTCAATCCTCCAGGAAGTCAAGCCTGATTGCTCCCTGGAAGGACAAATCCTGAAGCTGAAGCTCCAATACTTTGGCCAGCTCATGAGAAGAGAGGACTCTTTAGAAAAGACCCTCATGCTGGGAAGGATTGAAGGCAAAAGGAGAAGGGGGCAGCAGAGGATGAGATGGTTAGATAGTGTCACTGAAGCAATGAACATGAAATTGAGCAAACTCTGGAAGCTAGTGGAAGACAGGGAGGCCTGGCGTGCTGTGGTCCATGGGGTCGTGAAGAGTCGGACACGACTTAGCGACTGAACAACAACAACAACAACAAAGTTTTCAGCTTAAAGGTAGATATTGTAAATCCACTGTACAGTCTAAGCAACTTTAAATTTGGGTATGAGTGAGATTAAGCTGCGACCTTAAAAGCAGAACTAAAAGTGTGACCTTATAAGTAGAGGAGGAGATTGTGAAGGCCCAGTAGTTAGGGCACCGAAGCCAGGTGGGGGAAATACATAAAACTAAATAAGCACAAACCAACACAGTAAAAGCAGCAAGTAGTAGCTGACAGGGAGCTGATTCTGTAGAGAATTACAGCTCAAGCCGACACAGGTCTACTCTGAGTAAGAACAGAGTCTACTTGTGAGTAAGAACCCAGATAAAACAGAGGGGAGAGTAGGAACTGAGATAGGACAGAGGTGAAGTCTCAGCACAGGGGGGATAGCACTCTTGGTGTTTTGAACACTTTAGTCTTTAGTGTTTAAACTAAACACTAAACTAAATTAAACTAATTTAAACAAATTAAACTAAAGTTTTAGTGTTTTAAACTATTTGGGGTCTAAAATACACTTTAGCCAAAAGCTCAGGCATAAGGCAGCATAAAGTAGAATACTAAAGGAGCGTGGGAACTAGGCAGTGATGTCATTCAGGGGGAATGGACCAGAATGGGCGTTCCGGATCCTAAAGGGCTCTGTAGCTGGTTCCGGGTTCTCGACAAGTGCCAATCAAAAGTGAGTTCCTAAATCATTTGAATGACACCACTGCAACTAGGCCGTGACCCCTTTCAGAAGGTAATCGCGTTATCTGAATTCCTAGGGCAGCAATCAGCCTCTATTGTCCTTGCAGCCCAGGTGTGGACCAGCCTTTTTCAGGCAGGTAGAAAGGAAGAACTTTCTAGCAGAGGAAGGGAGGAAGGAAGAACTTCCTTTATATAGCAGAACTTTCTAGTGAGTGCCTCACGAGCAGTGAGGGCTGTCCTGCTACAAAGTGCCTGGTAAACAAGTGAGTTACGCATCTGCGCGAGTTAAGCAGCAGGGCGAGGAAGCCAGGGCCCCAGACTCTGCCCTTTCTCTGAGAAGCAGGGCAGCTCCTTCCTAAACTAACACAGAGATGGAGGCAGACAGCCAGCAGTTGGGCAGGGGCTATCCAGTGTTTTGCACAGAGTGCCACATGTATGACTATATGCCTGTGGGGCGTAAGTCGTGGGTGTATCCTCAGTGCAAGGAGCTCCAGGCACTCAGGGAATGTGTCTGCTCCCTAGAGGCCTTGGTTGCGGACCTGGAGAAGCAGAGGCAGGCAGTGAGGGTCCATGGTAAGACATCCGGGGACTTGCAGCCTTCGTCCCACCCTCAGACGGGCAGCTCCTCGGCTGCTGGGGAAAGGAGTCTCAGGGCTGGAGGACGTCAGCCTGGAACAGAGGGAATCAATCCCCCAGTGGGGGCCCCTTCTTCTAGTGATGAGCCTGCATCCAGCCGCACTAAGGATGCTCCTCGGCGGGAGGGGGGTTGTGGTCTCCTTGTCGTGGGCGATTCTATAGTTAGGAATATAGAAAGGGGGGGTCTGTGATGGATGTGAGGACCGCATGGTGACTTGCCTGCCTGGTGCGAAGGTTGCGGACATCACATCTCGTCTAGATAGGCTGGTAAGGAGTGCTGGGGAGGAGGTAGCGGTCGTGGTGCATGTTGGCACCAACGATGTGGGGAAATGTAGCCGGGAGGTCCTGGAAGCGAAAGTTAGGTTGCTAGGCAGGACGCTGAAGGCCAGGACCCCCAAGGTAGCATTCTCAGAAGTGCTACCTGTTCCACGTGCAGGACCAGCTAGGCAGGCGGAGCTCAGGGGTCTCAATGCGTGGATGAGATGGTGGTGTCGGGACGAAGGGTTTAGATTCATTAGGCACTGGGGGACGTTCTGGGACAAGCCAGGCCTGTACAAAAGGGACAGGCTTCACTTGAACCAAAATGGAACAAGGCTGCTGGCGCTTAATATTAAAAAGATGGCAGAACAGCTTTTAAACTGATCCCTGGGGGAAAGCCGACAGGAGCCGAGTGGCGTCTGGTTTGGAACTCCTCATCCCTACGGGAAGAGGAGGGTGGAGGAGTACCAAAGAGTAATGGAGGAGTAGGAAATAGAATTTCAAACGTGAGTGTAGCTGGCAGTTTGTCCAGTAAAAAGAGAAGAAGGGAAAAGGGATTAAAAAAGAGTCCCACCTTAGAGAACCCTGTATATAGGTGCTATTATGCGAGTGCCCGAAGTCTCCGAGCAAAGATGGGAGAACTGGAATGCATGGAGGCTGTTTAAAATAACAGTAGTAGAGGCCCAGCGGAAGTGTATACCACAAAGAAAAAAGGGTTCGACAAGGTCCAGGAGGGTGCCTGCATGGCTGACAAACAAAGTTAGAGAAGCTGTAAAGAGCAAGGAAGCTTCTTTCCATAAATGGAAGTCTTGCCCCAGTGAGGAGAATAAAAAAGAACAAACTCTGGCAAAAGACAAGTAAGAAGGTGATATAGGACCTTGCCTCACAAACCTTTTGGAATTCTTTGAAAAGGTCAACAGGCACAGGGATGTGGGTGAACCTGTGGATATCATATACCTGGATTTTCAGAAGGAATTTGACACAGTCCCCCACCAAAGGCTGCTGAAGAAACTTCATAGTCAGGGAATAAGAGGGCAGGTCCTTTTATGGATTCAGAATTGGTTGAGAGCCAGGAAACAGAGAGTGGGGGTCAATGGGCAATTTTCACAATGGAGAGAGGTGAAAAGCAGAGTGCCCCAGGGTGCTTTTTAACTTGTTCATAAATGACCTGGAGACAGGGATAAGCAGCGAGGTGGCCAAGTTTGCGGATGACACAAAACCTTTCTGGGTGGTGAAAACCAGAAGAAATTGTGAAGAGCTCCAGAAGGATCTCTCCAAGTTGGGGGAATGGGCAGCCAAATAGCAGGTGTGTTTCAACGTTAACAAGTGTAAAGTGATGCACACTGGGGCAAAAAACCAAAACTTCACTTAGGCTAATGGGTTCTGAGCTGTCTATGACAGCTCAAGAGAGAGATCTTGGGGTGCTGGTGGACAATTCAATCAAGGTATCGACCCAGTGTGTGGCAGCAGTTAAGAGGGCCAATTCCATGTTTGGGATAATTAAAAAAGGGGTTGAGAATAAAACAGCCAATATTATCATGCCATTGTACAAATTGATGGTAAGGCCACACCTGGAATATTGTGTACAGTTCTGGTCGCCGCACCTCAAAAAGGACATAGTGGAGCTGGAAAAGGTGCAGAGGAGAGCGACGAAAATGATTACAGGGTTGGGGCACCTCCCTTATGAAGGAAGACTGCAGCGTTTGGGGCTCTTCAGCCTAGAAAAAAGGTACCTGAGGGGGGACATGGTTGAGACTTACAAAATTATGCATGGAAAGAATAGGGTTGATAGAGGGATGTTCTTTTCCCTCTCTCAAAACACCAGAACCAGGGGGCATCTGCTAAAACAGGGTTGGGAGAGTTAAAACAGATAAAAGGAAATACTTTTTTACCTAGCGGGTAGTTAATCTGTGGAACTCTTTGCCACAGGAGGTGGTGATGACATCTGGCCTAGATGCCTTATGAGGGGATTGGACAGAGTTCTGGAAGAAAAGTCCATCATGGGCTATAGGCAATGATGGATTGTGCAACCTCCTTACATTAGTAGTAGGCTACTTCAGAGTACAGGGTGCAAGGGGGTGGCAACGGATGCAAGCTTCTTGTTGTCTCGTGCCTCCCTGAGGCATCTGGTGGGCCACTGTGAGATACAGGAAGCTGGACTAGATGGGCCTTTGGCCTGATCCAGCAGGGCTCTTCTTATGTTCTTAACCACTTGATCCCATACCCATATTAGCAGCCACAGAATTGGCTTCTTCCAAAATTGAGGTTTAACGATTTAGAAAAGAATACCTGATCTGTATTCAACTCTACCTAATTTGTGAAAATGTTATTAATACACATGAAATGTGTGTGTTAAATACATGCATGCCTTCTTTTACTTGATATTTTTATATACATTACTATTTTTAAAAATGGCTGTCACTTTTCTATTTTACAAATGCATGAAGTGGCCTACAAATAAAATACTAGCCTCTATCATAACATTAAATACCTAGTCCTATAAAAGTTTTGCTGCGGAGTCTAACTATATGAGGTACTAATTAGCTCTCTGTAAACAAATACGGCACCCAGAAAACAGGTTGGTCAAGGATGTTACCAGAGAACATAATATTTATGCACCCAGAACCAAACATTTCACAGAAGCATTCCTCTTCTATATAAAAAACATTAAATCTTCAAAGAATATAAAGAGTGAAGCATCCAAAGTATTTGCAAGAAGAAGAAAGAGATGAAATACCTTCTACATCGAGCTGTGGTACAAAGGCTAATTACCTCCTACTCTCTCTTTGATGGCAACTTTTGGGACATCGCAAGTCCCATTTTTCTCTAAAAAGTGGGAGGATTTGTTTCTGCAGTTTTAGTTGTTTAAGAAACATGAAATTCTGCTTATATTAATAGGTTACTCTGGTTCCTAACTAGGAACAAATGGGAAACTAGTTGAAGCAAAAAAATTAAATATTTACATTAGAACTTCCCATTGATCATCTACTATAAATCACACATCAAACTTTGTACAGCAGGGCTTCTATGATGACTTCAGCAGCCATGGAATATGGAGAACTACAACAGGTAAAACATTTCATGGTATACAGAAAAAAGTTGTTGTGCTGAATTTCTGCTTGTCCCACGGTTATTAAAGGCAGAGAGTCTTTGCAAAGACAGTACTGGATGAGAGATCCCCAACTTTTGATTCTGAAGAGTACAAGACTAGTCAACAGGTCTTCCTGCCAAAGTAATTTCTTTGGTGTATTCAGCACAATATTTATACTTATGCTATCATCCTAAACATATCTTCTGGAAAGTGAATCTTACTTATTTCAATAGGATGCATCTTTAATAAATGTGATGAGGACCAGAATGTTAGGGACCTGCCATTGAATTGGGACTTCTCATACTTGTTAATTGGCTTGGAAACAGTGAGTGGTGCTATGTGTGTGCACTGAGAACATCCCACATCTTTCTGTAGCAGCCCCTCATGCGCTTCAACAGCTGCTCCTCATCATCCAGGGACTCTCTAAAACAATATGCAGTATGTTGATAACATGCTGGGAGGGAGGGAGGAAAAACTGGCAACCCTCTTGTGCTCAAGAGGTGCTTTCCACTAATGTATGTGTCACTCTGGACCCAAAGTATTTAATGACTGTATCTATTATTACACATATTGGAAAGGTGACTGCAGTGAGAGGACACACATGCATCCTGGCGCATATGACACCTGAGTTTAAAACTGACTGTTTCTTCATAACTGCTTCAAACCCACATTGTGCAAACCCTGGCTAGTTTTAACCAAACTTAGAGTGCAATCCTAACTTGAAGTTAGGCCAGTATAGTTAGGCCAGAAAAGTTTGGCTGGCACAAGGGCCACCATAAAGCACATTTGGACCACTCTCAGAGTCAGGGAAGATGGCACATTTTCTGTGTGCTGGTGTCTCTTGACTCCAAGAGTGGTCCAAACGCGCTTTATGGTGTCCCTTGTGCTGGCCAAACTTTTCTGGCCTAACTCCAGGTTAGGATTGTGGCCTTAACATGTCAGTACAGATGTAAAGGTAAACTAAATATAATACTTAATTTTAAAAAGTGCTGTAAGGTTTTAGAGTGCTGAGGATGTGGACAGGATTCTCTGGAGTGTGAGACCTGATGCTTGCCCACTCGACCCTTGCCCAGCATGGCTAATTAGAGCTGCCTGGGAAGGGCTGGCCGAGTGAACAGGGAGGGTGATGAATTCATCCCTGAGGGAGAGCGTGCTCCCGCCTGCTTTGAAGCAGGCGGTAGTTCGTCCCCTCCTAAAGAAACCCTCCCTGGATCCCACTAACTTAAACAACTTTCGTCCAGTCTCGAATATCCCATTTCCGGGCAAGGTGATTGAGCACGTGGTGGCGTCCCAGCTTCAGAGGGTTCTGGAGGAAACGGATTATCTGGACCCATTCCAATCTGGCTTCAGGCCGGGATTCGGGATGGAGACTGCCTTGGTCGCCTTGGTGGATAACCTTCGCTGGGGAATGGACAGGGGGAGTGCTTCCCTGTTAGTCCTGCTGGACCTCTCGGCGGCTTTCGACACCATTGATCATGGTGTCCTTTTGGGTCGGCTGGCCGGGTTGGGGCTTGGAGGCACTGTTCTGCAGTGGTTCCACTCCTTCCTAGCTTACAGATCCCAGAAGGTGGTGCTGGGGGACGCTTGTTCGGCACTCCGACCTCTTAAGTTTGGGGTGCCGCAAGGTTCCATCTTATCCCCCATGCTATTTAACATCTACATGAAACCGCTGGGAGAGGTCATCCGGGGGTTTGGAGTGGGGTGCCATCAATATGCTGATGACACCCAACTTTATCTCTCCTTTCCCCCTGATTCTGAGGAGGCGGTCAAGGTCCTGGATCGTTGTCTGGAGGCAGTTGGGGGCTGGATGTGGGCAAACAAGCTGAAATTAAATCCGGATAAGACAGAGGTGCTCCTGGTTTGGAAATTCACAGCTCGGGTACTGGACTACCGCCCTGCTCTGAATGGGGTTGCACTCCCTCTGAAGGAGCAGGTCCGCAGTTTGGGGGTTCTCCTGGATCCGCAGCTGCACCTGGATTCCCAGGTGGCGGCAGTGGCCAGGGGAGCCTTTGCTCAGCTTTGGGAGATTCGCCAGCTGCGACCATACCTGAGCTGTGCGGACCTGGCCACAGTGACCCACGCCCTAGTGACATCTAGATTAGATTATTGCAATGCGCTCTATGTGAGGCTGCATTTGAAGACGGTCCGGAAATTACAGCTAGTACAGAACACGGCTGCTCGGGTGGTTGCTGGGGCGCATCAGTTTGACTCTGTCGAACCTTTGCTTCAGTGACTACACTGGCTACCGGTTCCTTTCCGGAACCGATTCAAAGTGCTAGTTTTGACCTTTAAAGCCCTTTATGGCTCGGGTCTGGGGTATTTGAGGGACCACCTCCTTCCATATAGTCCTGCCCGTACTCTTAGATCATCTGGGGGGGGCCTTTTGACTGTACCGCCACCAGGAGAGGTGAGAGGGATGGCGGCCAGGAAGAGGGCCTTCTCGGTGGTGGCCTCCCAACTTTGGAATACCGTCCTCTTAGAATTGAGAACTGCTCCCTCCTTGGCAATTTTTCGGCAGGGGCTAAGGACCTTTTTATTTCAACGAGCTTTTAATTGTTGACAGGCTGGCTGGTTTTTTATACTCTTTTTGTATATTTTAGGATCCATGGGGCTTGTTGTTTTAAATTTCAATTATTTTAATATTGTTTTTAAATGTCAAATTGTATTTTAATGTTGTAAGCTGCCTTGGGTGCCCATGGGGCAGAAAGGCAGGATATGAATGAATGAATGAATGAATGAATGAATGAATAAAGATGAAGAAGAAGATGATGAAGAAGAAGAAGGAGAAGAAGAAGGAGGAGGAGGAGAAGAAGAAGAATCCAGAATGACTGAGTGGTGGTGGGATTGCACAGCCCAGTCCTAATTGTTTAAAGACGGTAAATCTTAGATGTATGTAGGCCCCAAATATGGTCTTTGTAACACTGAGGCTTCAATCCTACACACAATCCGGGAGTAGATCCAATTGAATTCAGTGGAATGTACTTATGTGTAAACATGCATAGGATTGAGCCATCAAAATGGTATCCCTAAACACAGCATGTTTCCTGTATATAAAAACTACACTAAGCCAAATATGACTTATTTCAATTTTTAATGCTTTTTTCCAAAAGGGAGTAAAAAGATTTGGCTTAGGACATAAGCAGGTTTGCACAAGGGGGTTCAAAATTACCTATGTATGAAAATATGTATATCAGTCCGTTCCAGTGTTGCTAAGCTTATAAATCAGAGTTGTAACTAGTAGTCCACAGGCCCTACCAAAAAAATATTCAGGATCTCTCAAGATTCACAGAAAATTGCAGTTGAGAGAAAGCTGAAAAAGGGAGGTTTCTGCTTGGCAGTGCCCACCTAATGTGCAGGAAAGAGCTAAGAGTCTGCTGAAAAGAAGACAATGCACAATCCAGATGCACAGTATGAAATTCCTTTACTTTTTCATTTACAGTCCACTTTCCTTGTCTTCTTGAGAAGGGAGCAACAGCGCCTGCTGACACTCAGGTATCTATTGCCATCAATGACAGAGGCTATAAAGTATTGATGAAGAGATTAGGCCCAAACAGTAGTCTTGATGGCCAAAGCACGTATTACATTTTTTAATTAGATACCCAACAATTTTTTAGTGTGCGTGTAAAGATATCTAAATGTCCTTCCTAAATGGATGCTGCAAATATATATTGGCTGTAGTTCCTTGTCAAGTGTACAGTAATACTGCTCATAATCAGGGGATCCAATCAAGAAAGTTGAGAGCTAGATTATGGAATATATATATTATCTATACACTTGAGAATACCATTAAGCCAATAGGCAGGAAACAGGAATCCACTGGACACTGATGTGTTGTTCCAATCAGCTACACTGTCAATCATGACAGGTAAAAGAGAGGTGTAACCAACCAGCAGGAAAAGGAACCAGTAATATGGGAGGGATTACCATACACTGGTTTACTGCTGTGCAATATGTAAAATGCTCTTAAGTCCTTATTTGTTCCTTCTGGCAGAATCAGAATAGTCTGGCTTGTCTCCAAATGAGCTCAAAATGTTACTTCCTGAACATTCTACAAACCAGGTATTTCATCAGCTATTAGCACATTTACTGTCTTACTTTCTATTTCACCACACTGCTACTTGTGTAGTATCCTTACTTCACACTTTTATCTTATACCTGTCTAGGAATTAATGGACAGGAAATTATAATGAAAACCACTGAGCACACATTTAATTCACTGGGATGAACCCATGCTCTGTTTGAAAGGATTATGAAATTAAGCCATTAATTCAACAAGAGGCATCTGCCACAATCTGAACAACTAAAAAATGCCTGCCATTGTGAAAAGGAGATTACTGAATTTGTCAACAAATTTGTCAGTATTTATTCTGAGAAGAACTTGTCATTTCTGAACAGGTGATACATTGGTTTATTTCAGAAAAAGAAAAAGAAAAAAAGCAATAGCCTCAGTTTTGTCTTGCTTTTCTATTTGAAGGCTTATGAAAAATATCCAGATCTTACATGATGAGCATGTTGCTACTTCCCTTGTGTTTATCTTTACAATTGCCAAATGAATGATGAAATGGTAAGTACTTGACATAACGCAAATCCTTCAGAGGCTCACTCTTTCCTTGATGCAAAATGGAAAGTTGCTTTTCATTCAGATTTCATGAGAACAATGTTTTAATTCAAGGAAAGGGAGTAAATCATGCAAGGTGAAAATATGAATCAGATTTCACATGCACAAAAAGCAGGCTTCAAAGCATATGAGGACACCAAAACATGTGGCATGCAGAGATCTGTATGCCGGTGCAAGCAAACTGATCTCTAGGGGAAGAGACAGTACCTTATCTGCAGGATTAATAAAATAGGCATTTCTATTGTAAAATTCCCCAAAATGCTATTAGGAGTTTAACATTTTCCTCCTATCCAGTGTTAAAATGCTTATGAACATTTTGGAAAACAGATTTTAATATCAAGAAGTCAGACTTGGGAATTTCCCTTAAACTGATAATATAGGAAGCCCCTTAAGCTGATAATATAGAAAGAGTTATCCATGAAGAAACCATATTTCCTTTTAATTGGTTCAATTAATTGGTCTCTCAAAATATAGTAAAAAAAACAACACCCAGCTGGTAAATTATAATAGTATTAGGCTTAATGATGCTAACAAACGAATGAACCAACTGTAAATTTCAAGACTTCACATTTCTGAAGTGGACCAACATCTTAATTTGGTATGCATTTTATTGTGAAGTTGTGCCCTTGGCCTCCCCTAAGCCAAGAGACTTCCCCACACAGTAATCAAACTGCAAAGGAACACTAGAAAATGAAACAAGTCACTGTTTCAAGACAGGGCAATTCACAGAAATGTTATAGAAGAGTGGTGGATTGCAAAATTAATGAATATTCGATATCAGCCCTGAGCCCCAAAACACCCTTATTTGTAGCCCTCCAGAAATGAGTACTGCCTCTTTAATAACTGAGCTCAAGTGCTCGCTGAGTGCATTCAGATCTCAAAGGACACAGCCTCAGGGTGACTAGAATGGGTAAAGAGCAGCAGGCTTGCTTTGCACACTGTCAAACCTCCATGACGAATGGACAACATTTACATTCTGTGGTGAAGGGAGGGTGTTATTTCCAAGTCTTTAGAAATTTAGGAATAGACCTGTATAGTAAATACTACTTACAAACTGAAAAAAAGGAGAAAAAACCATGAAAGTAAGCATCTGGAGGGTTGCCTTTAAACAACAGATCAAACCACAAATTAAAATCACAAAAGGATAAAAAGCTATAAAACAGATTTACACAAAAAAAGCAAATACACTTCTGATAACCTTCAAACTGTAAGCCAGCTTTTAAACACTTGAAACAAGGAGGTCAATTAGGCAATTTTTCCAATAATGATTTTGGAGAAAGTATTTGTTAAATATTATACCATATTACGTTTCAAAAATGAAATATAGAAAAATAATTGGTTGGAAGAAAGCTATGAAGGGGTCGGACTGTTTCTAATCACATGAACTCAACATACACTTTATTCAGCACAAACAATGTGAGAAGCTACTTATAGGCCAAGTGAGGATATGAAGGAGAGGTTCCTGGAAAAATCATCATGTAGTGTGAGAAAAAAAATAAAGCTCATGAATACTGCAGCTGGAGAAAGAATATTCACAGCCTACTTCTGTGTTTCCATTTCTGCAACTTCTCATTATTTGTCAGACAGCTAATTGGGGCTCCAAGTGAATCACAGTCTCACCAAGAAGAAACATTTTAATCCTACCCTGGGCCGTGGAACAGAACATCCTACAATTTAAGAAGAGAAAATGTTTACCACACTTTCTCAATCAAGTTGTGTGAGCATGCTTCAAAGGGAAAGTCACTCAGGACACAATCCTAACCTGGAGTTAGGCCGGCACAGTTAGGCCAGCAAAGTTTGGCCAACACAAGGGATACCGTAAATTGTGTTTGGACCTTTCTTGGAGTCAGAGAGGCCAGCACACAGATGTGCACTATCCTCCCTGACTCTGAGAGTGATCTAAACACTCTTTACAGTGGCCCTTGTGCTGGGCAAACTTTGCTGGCCTAACTGTGCTGGCCTAATCCCAGGTTAGGATTGTGCTCTCAATCGCTTAAAATTTTTAATGGAAAAAGTAAATTGAAAAGGTTCAAATCCAGCATTCAACGTTTAAGCAACTGTTTTATTTCCAGTGCGCTGACATTGTTCACTAAACCACTGCAATACTGATTCTTACACTGGATGTTTCAGACGCATAATAAGAACCAAACAGGAAGCTATACATTATAGCTATTTTGAGCATATTTAAACAATGTACAGAAAAAAGTGGCAGAATTCTGGACTGCTTCAGATTCAAGGTGGGTGGTCTTATTTTTGAATTAAACCTAAACTCCTTGCATTTGGGTAAACACAAGAGAGAAAGGACTCATGTAGCATTCTTATGTAACATGCAGGGAAGTTTTTTCTCACCAGGGTGGGGAGGGGGTGGCACTAAAAAATGTGACGTATCCCTTGTATTCTGAAGTGGCACAGTTCAGAATTCTACGAGCTCAGCCCACCACTGCATTCTGTATAATAGCTCTTACAGGTGCAATATACTTAAATGTCACAGTAAGAAACCAGGACAACAGACAGTCTGAAACAAACAAGTGCAAAGACAGTGAGCATTAGGAACAAAACTATCCTTTCACAGAGTATTTGAAATAGGATCCAGCTACATTGTGACCTGATTAATTTGCACTCCTTTCCTACTTATTTTCTAGCACCTGTCGTCTAATTCTGTGCCAGAGACAAAGATTTACTCACACAACTCCACACAAATGAACAGATTAAACCAATTTATAACAGCAAAAAAACAAGAAAAAAAAATACAACGCACAAGAATCAAATGAGCCTTGCCTGCCTTGAAGCCGTATCGAAGAATGAAAATGATTGCCAATTCTATTTAAACCTGTCAAATAAAGGTCTTAACATTTCAAAAATGAATTAATTGCATGCAGGAGAACAAAACCAGTTAACACTACAACCTCTAAGAAAGATGAAGGAAGCAGACTTTCTACCACACAAGAATCAGTAACGGAAATAATCCACTTCACAACAGAAGGCAATGTAAAAGCAATATTCAACCAATACAGTTTTTCTCTCACTGCGGGCACAATCTTAATCAACTTTCCAGCACTGACATAGCTGGGCCAATGAGGCATGTGTTGCATCCTGCAGTTGAGGGGCAGTCACGGAAGCCTCCTCAAGGTGAGGGAATGTTTGTTTCTTTACCAGAGCTGCATTGCCATTTCTCTGGTGCTGGCAAGTTGGTTAGGATTGCGCCCTGTGCCATCAAACCAAACTGACAAGTCCAGGGGCTGAAATCTTCCTTTTACAACACTAAGAGTCTGTTTTTTGGAAGTTGTGCCATGCATTCTGGGGTGGCAAAGGCTGGAGTACAGAGGAGTGCTGGCAAGGCCTCACGGCGGTGACCAGACTCTCCTCAAATTACGGCCTCAGGTTCAGGAAGGAGGGAACTCATCACCTCAAGTTCCCCTCTTGTCCAGGAACTCGGGCTCCCAGCTTGTTACAGGGAATTGTCCTCAGTCATGTATGCCCATCTCCCTAAACATAGCCTTGAGGCTCAAGCCTGTGAATCCTCTATTTAGGGGTGGTTCCCAGACAGCGTATTTGCCAGTGTGTATGTCTGACAGGAAGCTGCCGTGAGTCCTAACTCCACAGCATGAGTACCAGCTAAATGCACCAATTTCACTACATTCATTTGGTGTAGGGAACATTTGAAAATGCAGGTGTGCCTCGGTATCCATGGTTTCAGTTATCCACGGATACTATGGATATTGGGATGCTGATTAAAAAGATAGGGCAGTGATGGCGAACCTATGACACGCCGCAACATTTGAGGTGACACACCAGCAATCACCAATACCTGACAAAAACTGAGTTTGTTTACTCATTTTTCATTTTTGTAATTATTTGATGTTTCTTTATATAATACATAGCACTACACATGACGGGACTGTATTTTTTGTTTGGGAGGGGGACTGATACACCAGCAGAGTCAATTTAAGCGTTTTCCTAAGTTTTGACACACTGAGCCCAAAAGGTTCGCCATCACTGAGAAAGGGGAATATTAAACTTGTTGCAGCAAAACCACTGATGTTCCCCTATCTTTAAAAAAGTATCGCAGTATCCACAGTTTCAGGTATCGGTGGGAGAGTCTGGAACGGAACCCCAGCAGATACCGGGGCATGCCTATATAAAATGGATGAAGTGGCAATCAGATCTGACATTCAAGATCAGACGTCAGGCCTCCTAATGCTGTCACAGTACTTGTTGCACAACCCCTAATGTGGCAGCCTGTTGGAACTGCTATGCTAACAGGTGCAGCTGCCCCAACACAATACTGCAGTCCAGGCTCTATACTCTGTGGGAGGCAACAGAGCCCCCTAGTGGTCTTTACATAGCATAATCCTTTCTGATGTGCTACATCTGGGAAGACAAGAGATTGACATGCTCACTTAAAACCGTCAATGTTTACTTCCAGGAACATATAGTATTGCAGCCTAAAGTTTTGGCACTACATGCCCTGATTTTTTTTTAAAATAATCCAAATAGTGCTTAACAGTTACAAGGATTATCAGAAGCACAAACAGAACAAACTAACACGCCTATCAGAAAGAGGAAAACAGTTTACAGAATGGAGGTTCGCAGGGCCCAGGAACGTGGTCACAGTATGGAGTGGTTGCATGGGGCCAGACAAAGGTATCAGTTTTGGGATGAGGGTGAGGAGACTGAGGAGACATGAACAGGTGGAGAGGAGACTCTGTTCTTGAGAGAGATGAAGATGTGGAGGAATCAGAAGCTAAAAAGTGAAAGAGAAAAATTATAAAATAAAAATGCCAAGAAGCGGAATCGAGTGGATTAATGGATGCCAGGAAAGAAAAATAATAATGTTCAGTCCATTTGATCACCACTAAATAGGGAGGCAGCAATTTTTCCATAAAGAAGATATACTTTTCTTTTGAGAACCACCACTAACATCAGTTTTCTTGTTCAAAATTTATACATAGCTTTGAAATGTTCTCTGAGAACAGGAGGGAGGGGCGCAAAACTAGTGTCAGGGCCCAATCCTACCCAACTTTCCAGAACTGATACATCTGCAATGCAGTCCTGAGATGGGAAGAAATGTTCCCTTACTTTGTGTGTGTGGGGGGGGGGGGAGGGGGCTCCATGACTGCAGGGTGCAACCCACAACCCACTGGCAGCGTTGCATTAGTACTGGAAAGTTGGATAGGATTGGGCTCTCAATGAAATTAATGTTTTTTGGAGACGACACTGGTTGTTACAAAAACATTTGAAAAGTACATAGCCAAAAGGAAATAATTTCGATTGCTAAGTGCCGGACACTGCTACATGTCCACCTAGGTTAGAAAAGGAGGCAGTAGCTGCCTGAGGAATTGCCATCAGGTCAAAAGGACTGCTTTAAAAAGCAGACAGGAGGCTACCCATCACCTGCTCCAAAGAGCAAGGACACTCTTTAAACTTCCTCCCTCCCCCTACCAGCAAACCAAGTGTCCTCAGGCCCAATTCACAACTGGTTGGTCACATGCTTCCTTCTGCACTTCTGGTATTTCTGTCCCACTCTTCATCCCAGAAGCTGAAAGAGGCACAGAAGTGATGCTCTCATTTTATATAAGGAAGCTGGACAAGAGAGATTGTTACCTCAAAAGAACTCCAATATTCTCCTGTGCTTCAAATTTTGTGGTGGAGCCGGTCCCCCACCTATGAGCCATTAAATAGGTGGGAAACCTGTCAAAGCCAGCAGAGCATGAGTGGGTGAAGACAGTGTGGATTGACTGGGCTGCTCAACCCCCAAAGCAGCTTTGCGGGATGACATTTTGCAGGTGCTGCAACCGCAGAGAAGAAAGATTTCACCACTATCATCCCAGCCACAGCATGATCTTTAAAGTGTATTGTAAAATCTATATAGCAATTGGTAGGTTTTATGTACCAATAATCTCATGTACAGTATTTCTGCTACCTCTTCCACAGCAATATTGTAAAAACAGAAAGCACTGATGGAGAATATCAGTTTGATCACCGGCCGAGCAACTTTTGCATCTCAGTTTATATCTCGGGTAGTTCCTTGAGTTATGCCTGTAATACTGTGGCAGCAATGAAGACTGGAAGAAAGCACTTGAAGTTCAGACTTACAGGAAATTGCCACTCATTGATTTGGGCAAACAGGAATTATTTCCAGATGAGTAGTTTGCCAGAACCACTATTCAAGGTGGCCTGCGCTACAGAGGTATGCAGCCTAGTAATGTTTTGTCCTAATTTGCAAGGCTGTTGTTACAACAACAAAAATCAAATGAGTCCTACACGGAGATGCAAAGCCACAAAAAAAAGGGCCAGACTGCAAGCAGACTATGATCTGGTTTTCCTCTGTTTGGATTCAGAATGAGACTGGCAGGTCATGAAATGAAAACAGTAGATATGATGCTTGTCAGCATAACGGACCAGTTTACGTGATTACCAGTCATCCAAAGGGGAAAGTCAACTGGAAGGTATGAATCAGCTAATCTGAGCCCCTATGAAAGGGCTTCCCCTCTTTAACTGGCTTCCTCCTGAGACATGAACCAACTGATCCAGCTCAAGATCTCAACCTACAAGACATTCTTTCCATGGGGCCTGTTTTCCAGCTGAGACCACATTACCTGCTTGCTCAGTACCAGGGCCATCAAGGACTGTACCTGTATCTGAGTCATGAATCTGCTGAGCCAATATCAGATGGCCTAGGGGACAGAATCAAATCTGAATTTGCCACAAGGCTCCTCATCTTATCTCTTGCATCTTAGGAGGGCAACGAGTTCTTTTGAACTGTGCTATGCCTGACAGCCCAATATATGCTGCCTGGGCATGAGTAGACAACATCCACTAGGATGGTTTATGGTGAAACAAGGATTAAAGGAACTTTTATTAGTGAAAGTGAGTAGGAGAGGACAGGTAAAAGGAAGACAGGAAGAACAAAGGTCTAAGACAGTCGTTCTTAATTTTTTTTGACTGGTGGTCCCCTTAAACTACTGGATCATTGGCTGTGGCTACCCATTGGTGCTATAATCCTATACACTGGATAAGGCAGCAGATTTTTCGCAAGGATTCCACAGCTCCCCTGGCTGGCTTTGAGGAGCCACGGCTCACAGATTGGGAACCACTGGTCTAAGAGAAACAGATGCCTAATCTTGACTAGAAATAGTCTGAGAAGTAATAGAACAGTCGTGGCCTCTCATCAGGACCATGTCAGTATTGGTTCTTGCTAGACCTGGAAAGAAAGAGTTTCCTATTGGCACCCTGACCACCTGCCACTGATCAGAAGAATTAAAATCATACCCCACTGGTTTTAATCTGCCTTAATTGACAGTAACAAGATTAAAATAATAAAACTGCAGCATTTCTATCACAGTAATTTTAAAGTGCATACACAAGACAGACATGTGAAACTAGAAATGTGTCTATTGAAGTAATGCTGCATTTATTTATTAATTGGATTTATATACCGTTTCTCTAAAATTCAAAGCAGTTTACAAAAATTTAAACCCTTGAATTAATTTTAATTCTAATACGTTATTTTAAACAAATTGAAAACCATTAAAATGATAGACAAAAACAACCGCAAAAGAGCAGAACAGCCCAAATATAAAAACAGCATAAAAGTTAATAGGCTAACAAGTTTTAAAATTTCTGTAACCTGCTTGGCTATTATAATATCTAGAATAACCTGAAGACTTCATTGCTGCCTATAGTTTTCTGAGTAATCACTATTGTATTAATGTATTTAATTCTGAAGCCTAAAAGTGTCATTTTTCAATTGTTAAATTATATAAACAGATATAGTTGGAGCCAGATTGCTCATAAGGCTAACTAAATGACATGAGACATAGACATGTTGGGGGATGAGGACTAGAAACCCTTCAGTCCCCACGTCAGACTCTCCTGGTATGTGCAAATCTGGCATACCATTTAATAGGGGCCTAACTGTGTAAAGCCCCTTAAATTGTGCATGGACACCAAACAAGTCCAGAGCAGGGTTATCAAGGAATGGGGCCACCTAGTGTGATCCCACCATGTATAGGTGCCACGTCTGCAAAGGGTGAGCAACAAGAAAGATTACAATTCTGATCAAACCTAGAAACATATACCACCACATTAATGATTTTTAAAAAGCATAATAAAAACAAAAAAATATTAGGCATTGTCACATAAAACTGCCACTTGCACATTTCTTCTCTATGCTTTATCTTTAATAAGAACTTGATTCTCAGCCATTATTATCCCACACTGTTTGTTTGGAAGCTGTAAAGTCATTTTATTTTCCAGTGAAAAACAGATGGACCAAACAGGGTCATTAAGAGCAATTAGGGATCAATGTGGATAAATTGGGCAATTTTTGTTTGCCCTGGGTTCAAAGACAGGTTCATTATGTGATACACTGTAAAATAACTTTTTTTGTTGTGTTCTCCTATTAAGAGATAATACCGAAAGTGAAATATGCTTTCAATTAGCCAATTAAAAAAGAACCCTGAATATTTTCTAGGAAAAGACTACCTGTTTGTGGTTAGGCTTACCCTATACAAATGGTGACAGAGTGCCTGTACCTTTAACCACTGCATAGAAGATGGAATTTGGGCAGGTGCAGCTTTATATGCCCTTCCATGTTGAGCTGCACCTGCCAAAATTCCCTCTTCTATACTATTTGCAATCGCAAACCAGAATTGGGCCGCAATCAGTTTTAAATGAATTCAGAGGCTCGGGGAGCCTGCAGGGAGCGTCCCAGGGCTTCCTACACCCCCCAGATACCGACAGTGCCAGGGGAAGTGTTTAAAAAATCCTTTGTTCAGGGCAGCAGAATGATCCTGGGGATCGTGTTGCTGCCTTCCCCCTTTCAATGCCCTTTAAAGGGGCAGAAATCAGTGCTTCCCAGGGTGGTGGGTTGAGACCCACCAATGTGGTAACCGTTGGTCTAGTAGAAGCCTTTTGGGGTAGGCTGTAATAATATATACACTTTCTTAGAAAGAACTGCCATCAAGCACAATAGGACTTACTGCTGAGTAGATATGCATAGGATTGCATTGCTAATTGATATTATATGCATATGCCCAAATTCCAAGTCCTTACACATAATTCCTACAAGGAATAGATTAGACATACATCTATAAAAAGCACTAAAATATACAACACCATTTGCAGATGACAAACACCATGTCTCCTACAAAAATAACTTCAAAAACCTAAAAGGTATTTACAGAAAAACTGTTTCTATCCTAGGATAGGAGAACTGGCTCTAAATTTTTAGACTGGCTACAAATTTAAATTTTTTTAACTCGCTCTAAATTATAGTTATCTAACAGTCAACACAACTTGTCTTTGACACTTCATTGCTACAAACACTAATCTCACCTGTTTCAGGGTCACTGAAGTCAGGCAAAGTAATTGTATTAAGCTGTCGCCTGTCAGCAATGGCTCTGTCTAGCAAACTGCTGCCCCGTCCAGAATCGCTATAGAAAAAAAAATGAATGGAGTTAGTAATTTAAAGTTTCAAAAATAAATAGTGCTGTTTCCATTACCTTGTAGCACTTAACAGGCCTCTGGGTTCTTTGCCTACAATTTATCAGATGATAACAGAGCAAACAGAAGGGATTTTAAATTATGTTGTACTTTTTTATATGTTCTCTATTTTTATTGTTTTTATATATATTTTTGTATTTGTTTTGTAAGCCCCTTTTTTGTGGGAAAATGTAGGGTAGATATTGACCAACACACACAGACACGTTGTTCCAAACTCCAAACTCCTTGTGATGTACAAGGAAAACTTGTGTCTACCCATGAGCAGATCAACTTTTAAGTGCCTCTTGTTATCTAAATCAACAATTTAAAATGCCTACTAGCCAAGTGATTTACTCCTGAGTACTTAATTAAGCATGTTCTGCTCATCAGGCTGGCATGATTATTTGTAAGTAATTCCCATGCTTCTCTTGTATTTGTTCACATATCTTTACAAGAAATACACTGTGGATATAGACTGGACAAGACAGGAAAAAGGAAGAGGAAACTGAATGCTCTCTGATCCAAACAATCACAAACATGGCTGAATGATGGAGATAGCTATTCTTGACGTTGCATAAAAGTTCTACAGGTTTATAGTAGACTTCTGGATTCTGTTTAAGTGCTTTTTTTCAAGAACAGATTTTTTTCTTATATTTATTTATCTTAAAGAAAGGTATTTATTTATCTAAAAGATTTACATACTGCTTCTCCTGAAGCTCAAAATGGCATACAACAACAAAACTATTAAAAACATAGAAATACAATTAAATAAAAAACCATTAACAAATAAAACAAATGCTACTTAGGGCCCAATCCTATTATATCCAACTTTCCAGAGTTGGTGTAGCTGCAATGCATCCTCAAAGTAACAAATGTTCCCCTACCTTGAGGAAGTCCCCCTGACTGCACCCCTACCACAGGATGCGGTGCACACCCTGTTGGCATGGCTATATCAGTGCTGGAATGTTGGATAGGATTGGGCTCTCAGCACTCTAGTTATAGTATCACTGCAACTATTCCCAGAGGAATCTGCTTGCTGTAAAATGATGCAGTAGTAACATAAATTCCGGTTCTTTCACATCTGTCTCAAGTTTTAAAACAGGTCCCCGGTTTTGAATGTGAATAACTCTGGGCAATTTCCCCATGCTGAAACCCAAAATCCATTTTCAAGTAATGCATTCTATATCCAGAATGAAACCATTTCCTTTCTTTGTTCAGCTGGTATTAAACTGGTACAAAAGAGTCGAGAAGACACTAACACGGCATTTCTGGATGGCCAATTTCACATCAATGATGCGATTACAGTAATCCACAGGAAACAGGAGCAACCCTTCCTCAGTTCATATCATCAGGCACTAACTATTACATCAGTTAGCGCACATTTCCTGGAAACGGATGTATTAATTACTTCCTTGAGCCACACATCGGAAAAAGGAAAAACAAGCTAAGGTAAAGGACACCAGTTGCATGTAGCTGGATACTCCAAACAGGGGCAGTACAGAATCAGCAGATGACTGCCCATAAGGATACTTTCTTACCAGGCCAGTTTCAGAGCCAGTTCATTTGAGTATGTGTATTTAGTACGGGGTGATAATATAATGTGGATTTTTTTTAGTGCACTGACCAGCTACTACACAACCTTCTCTTTGACTGAATTGACAGTGTGAGGACTCCTAGGCTGCTTCTGGACATCAATTTTCATCCTTAACAGATAGTGCTCAGACTTACATAGCCATAATAGGATGTGCGTCTCGGCATATAGTCATGCCGACCACATGACCACGGAAACTTGTCCTTGAACAAACGCTGACTCTTCTGCTTAGAAACGGAGTTTAGCACTGTTCCCTACAGTCAGTCACATGACTAGACCATTCGGTCACGGGGAAACCTTTACCCCCCCCTTTTTTTAAACATACAGTATGTGTATTAGGTCCAGCATTAGTGAAAAATTGAATTTTTATACTCAGCAAGACATGGCAATTCAAGGATGGCAAAGTCTGTATTTCACTCCTGGATCACCACCTGGTTTATGGTGGACTTACAGTTTCCTCTAACCTTCACAATGGGTAGAACCAGTTAGAAGAAGGCTACTTCTGAATGTTAATGGATCTACGGCTTCCAGATGTTTTAAGTGAGCATTCAGCTGACTTCAGCTTACCAAGAATCAGGGGACAGCCACTAAAACTGAGTGTTGGGAGAGTTAAAACTGATAAAAAGAAACACTTTCTACCCAGCGGGTAATCTGTGGAACTCTTTGCCACAGGAGGTGGTGATGGCGTCTGGCCTAGATGCCTTTAAAAGGGGATTGGACAGATTTCTGGAGGACAAGTTGTATTGGAAAAGGTGGGAGATACCCCAAGGAGATAGGGAATGGTATCAGCAATGACCCCTTATCCAGATTAGCCAGGGATTACAGGGTTAACCCCCAAGGTCTCTGCAAGCCTCGGGAGCACAGCTATAGGCTGATGAGGCCCCTGGCTATGAAGGGAGGCCAGCACAGGTGCAGATGGATGTGGCTGATGAATTAAAGCCTGCCCACTGATTGGCCAGCCTCAGTATAAAGGTGGAGGCAGGAGCTGCAGTAAAGCACCTGGGAAGGTGCTGGAGGAGGGCACCAGGTAGGTGCTGGATGGATGGACGGACGGACGGACGGACTGCCTGACGGACGGACGGACGGACGGACGGACGGACATCCTGACAGACGGACTGCCTGACGGACGGAGTGCTGGCTGGACTGCCTGCCTGCCTGCCTGCCTGCAGGATTGCTGGATGGACTGTGACTGAAGGACTGGAGAAGGTTATTGTGGGGAATAACCATTGGGAATTGTTGTATGGCTGCCACACCCCTGGAGCCACCAAGTGGAGGAGGCAGTTGTGGCTTGGGCAAGCTGACTGCCTATTGTTTGGTGGTGGGGTTTGTTGGTGCTAGACTTAGGGTAGTTTGGAGCTAAGCCAGTGATGAGAGCAGTCTGGAGGAGGCTGGCCAGCCGGTGATCCCAAGCAAAGCTGCTGGAAGAGAGGAGGCCGAGTATGTGACTGAACCCCCTCCCTCTTGCCTATCTTTTGGCCTTTGAAGAGGCTCATTATGCTTAGGTTTTTGAGTGATATTTTTTCCAAAATTTCTTGATTAAAATAGCAATGGCAGTGTTATGTGTTTTGAATCTACATTCTCAATCCAAGTTCTTATTTTTACTCATTTTAAATGCTTTAAAAGTGTATTAGCTGCAGATGCAGCCACAGTATTATTTTAATGGGGAAAGTAGTCTATTTTAATTTCTGGAAAATATCTTCAACACCAAAATGTGGTGTTTTGTGTTTTTATTCAGATATTTCAACCGCCAAAGGGCTGTTAACACCCATAAGGCGGTTTTCAACAAACAAAAACACCACCCTGAATCATACTACTTGAAAAGGACAATGCAGTAGCAACAAACTCTTTCATCTCCTCAGGCAATCGTTGTTTCATAGCCATGCTGTATTTATCCTGATGCACATAATCGGCAGCTGCTGGTTAGAGTGCGGAAAACACCTAGCACAGCAACAGCAGAACACTGAACCATTTGTACTAGTTGTTATAGAATGGCACATCAAATGCTTAGATCTACCCTAAACTATGCTGTTTCCCCTCCAACTGTTTATGCTCTTAGGATCAAAGAATGTGATCTTGCACCAGAACAGTAGGAAACAGTGCCTATCCCAAATTGAAATTATTGTATCCAGAATTACTGATGAGCACCTTATTACTCTTCATGCACGTTTATTTTGTTTCAGCAGCACGCTACATGCTGAAAAGTGGTGAATCACACAGATTACAAAGCTCCTGAAAAGTACTAGGAAGAGCATACGCAGAGCTATACTGAAGACAGTTATTTTAAGAGCCGAGTACACAACTATGTTTAGATTCAGTGCATCTTGGTGCCAGGAAAAGCAACTAAACCCTAAGATGGGCAGGCAGACAGTGATCTAGGACAATGGTTTCCAAGCTGTGGGTCAGGACCCACCAGTGGATCGTGAACCAATTTCAGGTGGGTCAAGAAGCACCTAGAGCAGGCATATTGGAAAATATGGGAAGATGGAATGCTGGAAAGAGGGAGGGCTGTAGGATTGTTTTGCTTGTGTCAAGGTTGTAAACAGGCTTTTTTCCCTTTCTGATTAACTTTGCTATTGGAAAATGGCTGAGAAATAGCCCGCCATTGATGCATTCTCAGGAATGCAGCAGGTTCTGGTGTCACGGTGATGGTTCTTCCGGCCATGACATAATTTCCGGTGGGTCTCAGACAGATTGACAGTCTAAAAAGTAAAAATCAAATAAATAAATAATAATAATTCATGTGCTAAAATGTTTGAAAACCACTGATCTAGGAGATGGGAAGGGAAGCAAGCAAAATTGCCAGGAAAACAAATGTCAGCAGCAGCCCTATATACTTAGTATTTGATACTTTGAAGAGTTCTAATATAAAGTTTTCTTAGATAGAATGTCAAGATATGATCAGGCGTAGTGTGAGGTGCAAATTCAGCAGGTGCAAATTCTTTAATCTTTGCAGTCTGACAGAACAAGCTACAACTGAAAATTCCCATCTTCCAACAGCTATTAAGGTATTGGAGCCCTGTTCTCCTTTGCGTTTCATCACTTTATGCCTAGGCTTTTTTTCCCCCAGAAGCTAGTTTATATAGTTGTGCAATCTGGCTGAGGAAAAGCAGCTGAAGCTGAGGCAATGACAAACTTTGATCCTGTAGCCAGGGCAACGAAAATCCAGCCAAGGATCCTGACAGCTACTAAAGAACACTGGCTACAGAAACAGCATTCTATCTGTAATGTATATCTGTACTATCTTCATTAGTTCTAATTTCTTTTCCAAGCATAAACAAGGCTACATTGTCTGCTTGTGACAGAATATCTTAAGACAGATTTCCTTTCCTACTATTTCATTTGAAGAAATTAAATTCTTGTTTATTTTGAGAACTGGTTGCAGGGCAATTTCTGTGGTGCGGCAATTTCTCTGAAATTCTTGTTCCAGTGAGTCCTGAGTCATGAGTTATTCAAGCAGCACAAGACAAAACTCTTTTATACTGGTATTTAACAGAGAAATCTCCAACATCACTATTCTTAAATAGATTTTTGCGAGTTAACTATAAGTGTGAATTCAATAAATGTCTACAAAAGCATCCAGGCCAGCTACTTTCAACCAGTGTCCGCAGGTGTACACCGAGAGTTTGGCATTTATTTATTTAAAAACATCACTTATTAATAGGACCACTGAGGGTTGCGATGCCTATGCCAGCAGCATGGTGTACCTTGTCAATTATCACAAGACTGATGGTGTACCTTGACGATTTTAGGGTTTTGTCAGTGTGCCGTGAGATGAAAAAGATGGGAAATAGCTGATCTAGGCAATGGATGAACTACAGAAATCAAAATAATTACTACGATCCTTCACTGAAACGATAGTTATGGTTTTAAATTGCTGCTTTTTAATAACTGAATTCTCAGTGTTTTTTCAATTGCAGCTGAAATGGGAATGGATTCACATAACGCCAATGGGTCTTTAAATGTGTTGCAGGCTTCCAGCAAGGCAGGAAGAAGATGAAAAGGAAAGGACACAGTGGTCTACAACCCAAATTCTGATGGATGCTGAAAAGGGGCAGAGACTACGACATGCATAAAATGGGCTGAGAGTGCAATCAAGGGCAGCTCACCATGGTGTTATCCAGTTAGAAGTATTGATCTTGGAGCAGGATAACTGAGAGAAGTTTAACAACTGACCATGCTACTGAGCAACCAAACAACCCAGAAAGAGGCAGCAACACACTCAACTGAGCAAATTTCTTGATTGATAAGAAAAATGCAAGAGGAATCACAATTGCTTGTTTCCTATCGTTAAAGGCAATTCAAGTTGAAAAAGTTGAGATTTTTCCACTTGAACTGTTCCCATATACTCAGTTCCCCCCACGCCCAAAAAAGCAACTTAGAAAAAGATCAGATAGGTATGCAGAAAGTTTTTAAGAAGGTGTGGTGGAATAATATCACATTCCAATAATATCACATTCCAATATCCACCCACCCAATAGCATTGCTTTGCTTTTAATTTCCATTAATTAGATGATACCCAATGCATGGTTTGTTGGCGCCAACTCATATTGTCTTACCTGGGATTAGTGAGATTGTAGCAGGATTTCCATATCTGCAACATGTGTTTACAAGTAAGGAGTGCTTCATCTGGGCCCCTGCAGAGGGATTCCAATTTGACTTTTGAAAACAGTAATCTGGGAAAAGAAAGTATTTTTTTCAAAATGTTAATCAAGCAATGCTACTGCTCTATCTGACAGCACTGCTGCTACTTGCAAAACAAATAAAACCGTTTTGGAGAAACATTATGACAAGCCAGAACAAGAGGGAGTTGGATTATTGTTTTTCAAGCTAAGAGCAATCGACATGTACTGTATATTTAGAAATTTCTGTCAAAACAAATCAAGCAAGCAACATTTATATATATTTTACAGTGACTATCCAAACTATGTTCAACGTCTACATTCCATATGGATATTGACAATCCCACACAAACCAATTTACTTCAGAAGAACAACTGTCTATAATATTAGTTATTTTACCTCATAAACTAATGCTTACTAGTCAGATTTTTATTTAGTTACACATTGTAATGACAGCTATATTTCATACATGTTATGAATGTTATTTCCTTTTTGTAAACTTTACCTACTTTTTAAATACAGGTGGGCCCCTGTATCCACAGATCCCGTATCCACAAAAATTGTGTGTGGGGGGGGAGGGCCTTTACTTACCTTCTTTTATTCTTACTTTGGGTTGTTAGATTTTGCAGGTAATGCACATTCTAAGGCATGAGCATGGCCCATTGGTCTGCACTTTGAGGTCAGAAAAAACTAGGCTCAACCCACTTCCCTTCCTCAGTGGGCCTGTGGCGTGAGGAGTTGGACGGGTTGTCCCTGGCCTGGATTGCCTATAAACCGCTTTGTGAACTTCGTGTTGAAAAGCAGTATATAAATACTGTTTGTTGATTATGATTATGATGATGATTGCAGGGGTGGCCTCAAAGGCTCTGCAGCATGGGGTGGCCCTGCATGGTCTGGCTGCCTTGGCCCCCTTGTGGGGCTGACTGTGATAAGCTGGTGTGGCATGAACGGGTGTGGTGTGGAGTCAGTCCTGAACAGGGGCGCAGCTTGTAACACTGAGGTGTTACAGGTGGTAACACCCAGCCAGGGGCCAGTTGGTATTCTGTTGGTAACACCCAGCCAGGGGCCAGTTGGCCCCTTGTATGATCACACCTCCGAACTGTAGTTACTTTGCTGCATTAAGAGCTGCAGGTCTCAAGAAATCTCTTTTCCCTCAACTGTAATTGTTAGTTAATAAAGTGGACCATTCTCCCAACTTGGTGTCTCGAGTGTTCATTGGATTTGCAAAAACAAACATGAAATTATGCACAGGGTGGATAGAGAGATGTTCTTTTTCCCCTTTTGCATGACACCAGTACCAGGGGATATCCACTAAAACTGAATGGTGCGAGAGTAAGAACAAACAAAATAAATTATTTTCCCAGTGAGTAATTTGTGGAAGTAGCAAAGAAGGGCCAACCAAGTGGGTAAAAAAACCCCACTTTTGAAATCTAAACCAAACTGGGTTTGACCTCCACTTTTAAAAGAATTCTATTTGATACATAAAACTAACTGCTTTTCTATTAAGATTTATGCCAGTGAAAATGGAACCATGAATATCCTGAAGATATCCTTGAATAATGTAACATTTTATTTTGCTTATTGCCGTTTCTTTTGCTGAAGATTATGTGCCACAGAATTTTGCTTGAAACAATTAGGAAAAAAGCACAAATTTTTAGATATAGTTATAGAGAAAGCAAAGTCATTTATGGTATCAATAAGAAATGTTTGTCTTTCACAAACTAATTTTTCTTTTACATCCTTGCAGATACTTTGAATTAGTATCAGCATTAAACTGAATCAGAAATACTGTTTGAGAGATTGGCAGTGGTGGCGGCCAGTTTTGCTCTTGGGTTATTTTCCGCAATGGATAGCTGGAGGCCGGTGGGTCATGCCCAGCCAGGAAAGTAATTTTGTATTAACAACAGTCATACAACCTGGAGTCTTATAAAGGAGAAAATACAATAAAGCGGGCAATGAGCATGGATACCAATGAAACCATCAGTGGAAGTCAGATTAAGGAGGCAGTACTCCATATATATCTTGCAGGTGTCAACCATACAAAATTAAAAACATGCCATTTCAGAGAGCTCTCGGAGACTAGGGCTATTCTATACTATCATCTGAGAACACTTCAAATCTACACAATAGGCCAGTGCCATAGGTTGAATGCAATTGGTATTCCAAGTCTGCATAGCTGAAAAGTAGGATAATCAATTATTTGTGTGGTTTGGGCAATGTAAATAGCAAAATCAGACAAAATCGAGAAGAGGAAAGGAAAAGCAAGCAAGTACTTAAGTTCCATTCTCAATAGTACTTGGCGTCCTGTTTGGACAGGTTCGTTGTTAGGGATATATTTGAGAGGAAATGCCTAAAGAGTAAGTTATGATGGGTATGTCCAGTTTGAGATTAGCTGGTCGCTCATCATGAGGGATGGGTAGGAATTTTTTTCTGTCATCCAAATTGGCCAAGTATGTATGGCAGGATTTTTTGCCTACCCCAGACTGGCAAGGGAGGAATGGGTGTTCAGTAGGTTACATGATTTACATTGTGCTTAATAAAGTAAACCCCAACCTCAGTCTGGTGTCTTCCTTGGGGGTGGTGTAAGGGTAATAGTCTACTTTAAAATGCCAGATGCAGGGGAGTGGCAGCAGGACACAAGTATCAGGTTGTCTTGCGTGCTCCCTGAGGCATCTGGTGGGCCACTGTGAGATACAGGAAGCTGGACTAGATGGGCCTTTGGCCTGATCCAGCAAGGCTTTTTCTTATATTCTTATGTAAAGAGGAAGAGCCCAGGAGAGGAAAATTCTCAAAGCACTGTGACTCTCAAATGATATATAGCCTGCAAAGAATTCCCTGGGGCCAAAGCAGAAAAGTTCAAACAATCCAGCAAACTATCACATTTTTGGATTTTGAAGTCGGCCTGTGTTGTTCTCCAACTTCCCTTTTCCCTACAATGCCATTAAATTAAAATACTTCCTGGTTTCTTAAAACACAACTTTCCACAATGTCAGAATCAATGAACTGTAGTATAAGCAAAATCAACAAACCACCAAGATATCACTGCAATTTAATATCTAGACTTGGGATCACTTAACTATAGTTCCCAGTTTCAATACCACAGGTAATTGCAATCTAAGAAACTAGGAAGTATTTATTCAGCTGGCACATGAGGAAGGGAAGACATGCATGAGCTCATTCACAATCCAACAAATTATGGCTTTGCTGAATCATCTGAACTCAGTCCTATATAACTGGAAATCAACATATGTGGGTCTGACTTGAAATTTTTGTGAAATTTTGTACTTGCAGGCATAATTTAACCTTTACTTTGCTCCTCTGAAAGCATAGGTGGATAGAATACTTAAAATACAGTTAAATACCTATCCTTTCCTTCTGCTTCAGGACTAGGTGGGTTAAAAGCTGAAATAAATATTCCTGGCATACAAACTGCTCAAACACACACTATATATTAAGCACATTATTGCAACAGCAGCAGTTTACTCCTACTCCAAAGCATATTGGTTTGTTTCGCTTTTCTCTAATGAACTTTAGAGCGGCTGCCAAAATCAAGTAATATAAGATGAAAAGCAAAGTTCTAATTGTCAGACTTTAAGTAACTTGCAGTCAAATCCTTTGCATAATTTACTAAGAGGTTCAACTGGATCTATTCCCTGGCTAGTGTGCACAAGACTGTGGTGTATGCACATTTACTGAGGGAGGACAAGAATAAGGGCTTAATTCTAACCTGGAGTTAGGCCAGCAGTTAGGCCAGCAAAGTTTAGCCGGCCCAATGGACACTGTAAAGTATGTTTGGACCACTCTTGGAGCCAGAGAGGCCAGCACACAGATGTACACCATTCTCCCTGACTCCAAGAGTGGTCCAAACACGCTTTACAGTAGCCCTTGTGCGGGCCAAACTTTGCTAGCCTAACTGTGCCGGCCTAACTCCAGGTTAGGATTGCACTCTAAAATAGTTTAGCTTGCCCCAAAACTGCTCAATGAGTTCAAGACTGAGCTGAGTATTGAACCAAGTTCATGGTCTGCACCATCATACTACAACAGTGGTCAGGGAACAGGGGTAAATTACCCCAAATGGGGTAAAAATGAAATTCCTGGGGGTAATGGACGGCAGCCGGGCATGCATATGAATTCAAGCGATTCCCTGCAAAGACTTGTTCCTCCGCGCGCCCGCTGTCTGCGCCTCCGTCTCTCTCTTTAAACTCGGGCGACAAGCCCTGCAGCGTGTGTGTGTGTGTAGGGGGGGGGGGTTGACACACGAGCAGAGCTGAGTTATGAATTTTCCAAATTTCTAACACACCAAGCCCAAAAGGTTCGCCATCACTGTTCTATACGCATGCCCGGCTGTGTGTGTTACAGTACTGTAGTGTACAAGGACCTGATGCAGTGCAGCGCATCAGGCCCTTGTGTACACCACGCTTCCCTGCGTGATGCCCCGGGCCCCGCCTCCATGTCTGCCCACTTCTTCAGTAGAGTCAACTAGTTGCTGCGCCATTGAGAGAGATAGGACAGAGAGAGGACACCTAACTTTCACTGGTAGTTTTAGTAAGTACCTGTATTAAAAATCAAATCAAGGGGGTAACATCGGCGTATCTAAATATATTTTGGGGTAAAAGGTAAAAAAGTTCCCTGACCCCTGTACTACACCAACAACTGTTACAGAATACCAAGGACCATTGCCACTTTATGTGTGCCATCACTACACAGTTTTTAAAAAGCTTTTTTTTTTTACTGAGGCGTATTATTTTCACCTTAGCCAATTTGTGACAAAACTTTTTATTCCCAATTTTCGACCCTGATACACGTATCAAAAGCAGCTATGAACAAATGTATCAGTTTGAGAAGGTGAAAGATTATGAAGCTTCCTTTAACCCCCCCAAAAAACCCTGGTTGCCACACCCCTCCACTCTCATTACCACTATCACAGATAATATAATCCTTAATAATAACACTTAACATTTGCATAGTATTATCTTGATAGTGATCTTACAACAACCTTATAAGGTAGGTACTATCCCGATTTGCAGCTTGCTCTCTTAGTCATTATGCCACACCATTTTTTGTCTAATTCCTGGGAAACTGAGCAGACATATTTATTATAATATGGTAATAAAGATATGGAACATCACATCATGATTGAGAAGGAAAGCACATGATTTCTTCATTATTTCTGAAGGAACGAGGGAAGTGGGGAAAGCACAACATTAGTTTGAAGTGTCAAAAAATGCTTACTCATTTTAGCACTCCATGAGCACACAGTGGGATAGAAATGAAAAGAATTACATACATAAAATTTTCTGGATATTCACTCAAGGCCATGTCAATAATGTTCAGTGCATCGTGGTAGTGTTTCTGAGCCGAAAGCAAGAGTGCAAGGAGATGCAAAGAGTTGGAGTCGTCTCCTTGAAGCTGGAGCGCCTGACGGACATAACCCAACGCCTCTGGTATCTAGTTGAGAGAAAAGCTGAGAGGAGTTATTACCACATATGCTTCCAAGAACGATGCTGTTGCACATGTAGATTATGGAAAAAGTCTGCATGGAAACCATATAACAACAAAGCTATATTTACACCCTGAAGAACATACTTCTAAAATTATCCATTGTGGTACAGCATTGCAGGCGCCATTACTTTTGCTAATCATCACAAAGCATCATCCAATGAAACCGATTGGTGAGATATTTAGGATGGACAAAGGAAGGTATTTCTTCACACCCTGCATAATCATAGCGAACCCTTGATTTAACTGACCTCAATTTAATAAACTTTGGGAGCAACAGAAAGTTTCTGCCTCATTTAAAAATAGTCACGTATGTTATGTGCATGCTCATCTCAAATTGACTTCAGTGCATTTTGTTTAATAGGCTTTTGGCATTAATGGATGCCCGTCCCCCCATTAATCCATTAAATTGCGGGTTCATTGGAGGCTGTGACATTCACTGTCACAAGATGTGGTGATGGCCACAAGCTTGGATTACTTTAAAAAGGATTGTACAAATGCATGGAGGAAAGGTCTAGCAGTAGCTGCTGGTCACGATGGCTATATGTGCTACCTCTAGGCTCAGTGTAGTTCTGAATACCAGATGCAAGGGAGTATTGATGGGAGAGAAGTATGCCTTTCCCTCCTCTTTGTATGCTTCCTAGAGGCAGCCAGTGGCAGTGTCATTCCTACAGGGGGAGCATACTGCTACATTCTGCAGGAGCCTGAGCTCCTGTGTAACGCAGCCCCTCCCACTCCAGAGCCATTCATGGATTGAAGAGCAAAGCCTTCAATCCAGCCCTCCAAGCTACAAATGGCTCTGGAGCAAGGGGAGTGTCTATTACACAGGAGCTCAGGCTCCAGCAAAACTTAGTGTTCCCTCCCTCCCATAGGAATGCCACTGGCCTTTGGGCCATGGTGGGATGAAGGATGCAGATCAGGTCTTTGGCCTGATCCCACAGGTCTATTCTTATGTTTTTAGCCAAAGTATGTGAATGACCCAACTCAGGTCAACTTCCTAAACTAAAACTATAAAACATCTTGGCAATACAAAGTAGTTCTGTATTAACTAAATGCATAAAACGCAAAGAAACAAACCTTGGTGTTTAGGGCTTCTTTTGAGATAAAAAGATTTTTTATTTGGTTTAACAAAATACAGCTTTGTACTACATTATACAATATAACAAATTGAAATACCCAGTAGCACTCAAGGAACAAAAGTAATTTTAGAGCACAATCCTAACCTGGAGTTAGGCCTGCACAGTTAGGCCAGGAAAGTTTGACCAGCACAAGGGCCACTGTAAAGCACATTTGGAAGACTCTCAGAATCAGGGAGGATGGGGACATCTCTGTGTTGGCCTCTCAGACGCCAAGAGTAGTCCAAACATACTTTACGGTGTCCCTTGTGCTAGCCTAACTCTGCCAGCCTAACTCCAGGTTAGGGATGAGATGAGTCTTGTTGTTGTCATCATGCTAGCCTCACGGACTTGTGAGTCCAGCACAAGACCTGGGCACCCTAGTCCAGTAGGGTTGGCAGCATTAGTGGCGCCCACTGTTTTGGTGACAGCAGTCCCAATAAAATGTTTCTTCAATGTCTCTAGTTAGCAGTAAATGCAGCAGTAGGTTGACCACAATTAGGACTGTGGGAATCTGCCTTATACTAAATCAGATCATTGGCCCATCCAGGTCAGTACTACCAACACAGACTGGCAACAGTTTTCTGGGATTTCAGACAGGAATTTTTCTCTGTCCTACTTGTAAAAGATCAAACTGGAACCTTATGCATGTAAGCAAGTGCTCCACCATAAAGTCATGGCCCTTGCCCTTAATGCAGATAAGTGTGGTTGCTTTCACATTTATGGCAACTACAGGGGCTGCTGAAGGAATTGAGCTTATTTTGCTTTGTCTTCTACGGCCAAAGTGATGAATACTCCTGTTCTCAAAACATCTCCTAGAATCTTATTCCAGACTTTTTGAGCAAGATTGCTGTAAGCAATATTCTGGAGACCAGCTAACGAAAGTAAGTATACCAATATTATCACTATAGGCATGTTTATACCAGCACATTTGTTTGGAAAAAACACATAATTGTTTTGCACTAATGTGAAATAGCCACATGGGATCTACAACATTTTGCAAATCTGGACTGGAACATTCATAATTGCAGCAAGATCCAAACGCTGTACTGTCTCAAAAAGTCTGTAAAAAGTCTGTAATCTTTCAGTAGCTCTGTGTTCCATCATACAATGCTCTTGACTTGGAATGCAATTGACATGAGCTCTTCCCAAGATCCTGATAGAAGCATCCCTTTTAAAAAAAGATTTGACAAGGTATTAAGCTGCATTTTGGGATGAGGTTGGGGAAGGCGAAAAAAGCAGAGACTCCTTTCTGAAGTTACTAGAACTTCCAGATTATGGAAGTTGGATGCTTCTTGGCCATGCTTCCAATCCCTCTGAAAATGTAAAAAGTGTCCTGTTTTCAAGCTATGAAATACCTACAATTGTCCTTTCCATTTCCTGATACAGGGAAACAGCAGAAAGATTAAAAATGGATGTGGGCATACGGAAGTGAGGATCTCCACTTTAATTCTACATTTTGCTGAAAACATGTACGTACACACAACAGTTAGCATCCAGTTTTTGCCCCAAAATATGAAAAAAGTAACTCTAGTAAGTAAGCAAAGAAAAAAGCAATTCAGTCAACACTATTAATATTATCCTAAGTCAATTCAGCATTTGAAAACATGTTAAATTTTTAAACTAACCTGCCGAGATATCGCAAACTGCAATGCCAGATAAAATGCTGCCAGGTGATCAGTTGGAGACAACGTATGTGCCCTGAAAAATATTAACCATATTTAGTCCAATAAGAGCCACTAAATATCCATCCCACCCACCCCTAGTGCTTGTCGGCTGTGCTGCAGCTTATTGGTCAACCATCATCCTTCAAAGGGCCTGCTTCAATGATGGATATTTGTCTTTGTCCTGATTAGCCACACTCAGCTCCACTTCTTTCTTTCCAGGAACATCTAAATCACAATGCCACAGACTAATCAAAAGGTTCAGGAAGTCCTCCTTTTGAGAATCTCTGGTATTATAATTTTTTAAAATAACGTTTTAAATACAGGGCATGTTGAAAACCAGAAGGAGACATACTGACATTAACATCTGGGTTGGAGAGTAACCCAGGATGAAGTAACATCTCTAGAAAGACAGTAAATGTGAATTAGAATGAATAGTGGAAGCAATGTTCACATTTACCCTCATTCTCCCGACTAACACCATTGCAGCCTTGCCAAGTATGTCTTCCGGTCATTACTTGCCCAGTACTATTTGCCTAAGAAGCTAGTAGACACCTATGTACAGTACTCCAAACCAAGAGCATTCTGTTTCACTATTCTAAGGTTACATATCTCAATTTCTAAGAGTGCAATCCTAACCTGGAATTAGGCCGGCATAGTTAGGCCAGCAAAGTTTGGCTTGCACAAGGGACACGGTGTTTGGAGCACTCTCGGAGTCAGAGAGGCCAGCACACAGACGTGTGCCATTTGAGGGTAGTCCAAACGCACTTTACAGTGGCCCATCAGCCATTTAAAATGACCCTCTTTAATCTAATTTAATAGCATGTGGCATGAATTTTTAATATGCTACTCAGGGCTTTATTTTCTTTTAGAAGAAATTGTATATTCAGGCAAAGAATTATTTCTTAAGCAGATGCTGAGCAATTGTTATTCTCTACTATCCAATAAAAATCAATCAATCAATATCTATATATTTAATATTGAAATAAGAGAAAAAAAATTAGAATTGGGCTTGCCAGAATTACTCGAAGCAAATGTCACTGTAATGTGTTCTATATTCATGCAGCAGACTTCCAAGGGTAACATCCAAATTACATAATCATTTATAAATACCTTCTTTTTAAAAATACGCTTATGATTTTTCATTTTCTGTGGCTGAACTGAAAGATGAACACCCACTCACCTCTGAAATGCAAGAAGAGCCTTCCTCTGCAGGACCTCTTGCATCCCCCGCAAAGAAGCTAAAAACAGGTTTTGAATTAGTGATGTTTAAAGCAGAGGCTTTCTACGAACACTCAATTTCTAAAAACATATACATTGTAAAAAAAACTGTAAATAAAATACGTCTTTTTATTGATAAGGTGCTAAATGTTGTATAAGATTGCCACTTTACACTCATAAACGGATACACATGATTTACTTACCATCTGTAGCTTGTAGGCTGTAAGTCAATCCGAGGGCTAAAAAACCTTTGGCTCTGAACTCAGACGTTTTGTCCCCCACATCAACCACCATTCTGGCGAACCTTTCTGCTTCTTCTAACTAAAAGCAAAGAACCCAGTTTGATACAAGACTAGTGGTAGGTTTAAACCCTCCTCCCTATCCAATTCTGAATGGGTTTGTTTAAATCAGGTTAATGTCATAACTAAATTGATTCTCAAAAGCCACCTTTCCCATCAAATCAGTGGCACAACCCCCTAAATCAGTGGTTCCCAAACATTTTCCACTAATGTTAACCTACTGGCCATTGGCTACTGCTCCCCATTAGAGCTACAATCCTATATACCATTGGTTCCCAAACTGTGGTTGGGAACCCACCAGTGGGTTATGAGCCAATTTCAGGTGGGTCACGAAGCACCTAGGGCAGCCATACTGAGAATATGGGAAGGTGGGGTGCTGGAAAAGGGGAGGGCTGTGTGGTTGTTTTGCTTGTGTCAAGGTTGTAAAATAGGATTTTTTCCTTCCTGATTCACTTTGGTATTGGAAAGTGGCTGAGAAATCACCCAACTACTTCCTGCATTCTCAAGAAAGCAGCAGGTTCTGGCGTCACAATGACTGCACTTCTGGCCATGACATCATTTCCAGTGGGTCCCAGACAGATTGTCATTCGAAAAAGTGGGTACCGGTGCTAAAATGTTTGAGAACCTCTGCTATACACTGTATAGTCTGTGGGGCTTTCACAACGATTCTGAGCTCCCCTGGCTGACTGCCCTAAAGCCTCATACTCTAGTAACTCCATTTGCAAAACTGAAATCAGTGCATATTCTTCCCTTCTTTACCCCTTACCCATTTCCCCTCTCCCTTTCCTGCCAGTATCTCTTCTGCTTAATTATAGAGTCTAAGCTTCTTTGGGTAGGGAACTGTCATCTCTTACTTTGTAAAGTGCCATGGATAGGGAGGGTGGAACAACTTCTCATCTATTCTTGATGCAAAGATTTAACAAAAAACTTACCCAATGAAGGGACCCCATACATAATTTGGCAGCAAGGAGTGGGATCGTAGCATCATCTGGCTTCAGACGTATACACTCTTTCAAGACCTTCACAGCTCGGGCAGACTGCACAAAAATATATCGCGACACAAGTTAACCAAGGTAGCAGAACATAGTAGGCGTTTTAAAATTTGCAGGTACAAAAAAGCTAAACAAATTTCAAACCAATTTTGGTTGAAACCTCTAATAGGATCAATAGGTACATATACCGTACATATTTTTAAGATATGAAGCAGCTACTGTGCAATGCAACCATTACTGTGCAATGTAAATACTGTGCAATTACATCCCAGCTTTTGTATTCAAGTCCCATGGTACAGAAGCCAGAAAGTTGCCTTAAATGACATTAAGGAACCTTGTGGCTCCAGCCATCAAGTTATCTTGCCTTGCTTTATCCAAGAAAGGAAGAGGGAGACAGAGCACACATCCAACAGTGCCCACGGTTTTGCCCAGGAGATTCGACACCCAATCCTATCCTAGTGCCAGTGCAACTGCAATGCATCCTCAAAGTAAGGTAGCAAATGTTCCCCTACCTTGAGGAGGTCTCTTTGACTGCACCCCAGTGGTGTCATCCAAATGATTTAGGAACAGGTACTCACTTTTGATTGGCACTTGTCGGGGTCCGCCCACTGGAAGTGACGTCGTGATTGTTGCCATGGATGTGATCATGTTTGTAATAACTTCAGCTCGTGGTTAGTGTTGATTTAACTTCTATTGCTTTGCTTTCTAGAGATGTGTATATACATATTTTGCTTTCAGCCGTTCCCTGGTTAAATAGCAGGGGCCAGCTTCAAGTGGGCGGGGCCAGCTCAACTTCTAGAAACTGGTACTCGCGTAGTGGTGCGTAGTGGGTGCATGACATCACTGCTGTACCCCCACTGCAGGATGCAGTGCCCACCCTGTTGGCACAGCTACATCAGTGTTGGAAAGCTGGATAGGACTGGACTTTCAGCCATGAACTAAAACCAAGGCGCAGGCAGGGATTTGCTTTTAACAAGAAAAGAATGTTTATGCAACACTTGATCTGACATGAATAGTATGGAAAATTCTATTTCCCTTCCGAAATTTTTTACGTATTTTTAGCCAAATAAATATTTACCAGACTGAAACGGGAAGGTTGGTACTTACCGTGAACTCCCCTTCTCCACAGCTCCAGTCAGGGTCAGCATGGCACATCTGGGTAGCTCCTCCCTCTCCAGTAGGCAGGTCAGATGAGACATCTTTGGAGATGGGAGGGGCTCCTGGATCCGCCCCCAGTCAATCCAAAGCCTCAAGACAAACTCCCAACTCCATCCGGCAGGAACATCCAGACAGACCAACGTGCAGTACGCCAATCGCTGTCACCACGACGTTCCACGATGTGGCAATAAGCAGCAGGCCAACCCTAACCTGCTCTAACTGCATAACCACACTCAGTATCCCCCAAACAAAACCACCAAAAGGCAGGGGAATCCCACTAACACTGAGAACAAATCAACAAAGGATACCTCAGGCTCCTCCAAAGGGCGGGATGCTGACCCTGACTGGAGCTGTGGAGAAGGGGAGTTCACGGTAAGTACCAACCTTCCCGTTCTCCAACAGCTCCAGTCAGGGTCAGCATGGCACATCTGGGATGTACCAAAGCAGTACATAATCGGTCAGCCAGGGAGGGAAACTAACCTGAGGTATCCTAGACCACGCTCTGGAGCACGCTTCTAGCGAAGACAGCGTCTCGAGCCGCGTAGGTATCAATCTTGTAGAACTTGATGAACGTTGTGGGGGTGCTCCATGTGGCCGCCCTACACACCGCCTCCATAGATGGGGAGGCCTTAAAGGCCGCAGAAGTAGCGGCTCCCCAAATGGAGTGAGCCAGAATACCCACCGGAGGAGTGGCACCCCGTGCCCTGTATGCCGATGCAATAGCCTCCCTCAGCCAACGGGAAATAGTGGAGGATGAGGCCTTGGTGCCCTGTTTGGGCAAACGAAAATGTACAAACATAGCCTCGGTCTTACGAAACGGGGCTGTTCGGGCCATATAAAACTTCAAGGCCCTGCAAGGGTCCAGAGAGTGCCACAGCACCTCTTTGGGATGTTTAGGATTAGGGCAAAAAGATGGGAGCACGACCTCCGCAGATCTATGAAAAATAGAATTCACTTTTGGAAGGAAAGATGGGTCCAACCTGAGAGTCACTCTGTCTTCCGAAAAGGAACACAATTCCTTCGCCACTGAAAGGGAGGCGAGCTCAGAAACCCTCCTAGCAGAGGAGATTCCTACTAGAAAAGCCGTTTTAGTAGTCAGGTCCCTAAGAGAACTAGTGGCCATGGGTTCGAAGGGAGCCCCGGTGAGCGCCTTTAGCACCAAAGGTAAATCCCAGGAGGGTGCTCTGTGCACAGTGGGGGGATTTAACAGGGCCGCTCCCTTCAAAAACTTCCGCACATGGGGGTGAGAGGACAACCGTCTTCCCCTAGGGTATCCCAGGATAGAGGCAATGGCCGAAACCTGACGCCGAAGGGTGGCTGTACTCAGGCCCTTCTGTAACCCTGACTGTAGGAACTCTAGGAGCTCTCTGACTCTGGGTTTCTGGGGGTCAATCCCCTTACCTGAACACCACGAGGAGAAGATCCTCCAAGTCGAATTGTAAATTCGATTTGTGGACTCCCTCCTGTCTGCCAGCATGGTAGACAGAACCGCCTCTGAATAACCTAAAGTTGACAAGGCCTGCCGCTCAATCGCCAAGCAGTTAAGCGAAGAAACGCTGGGCTTGGGTGCTGAATCGGTCCCTGTGACAGCAGGTCCGGTCGGTCCGGCAGGCGGAGCGGGGGCTGCGATGACATCTCCCTGAGGTCCGGAAACCATGGACGGCGCGGCCAATGGGGAGCGATGAGGACAATCTCTGCCTGTTCCCATCTGAGCTTGTTTAGAACTCTCTGAATAAGCTGAGTTGGAGGGAAGGCGTAAAGGAGGCCCTGGGGCCAAGTTTGCTGCAGAGCGTCTATGCCTAGGGTGCCTGGAGAACGCCCCCTTGCGTAAAATCTTGGAACTTGATTGTTCAGGTGTGATGCAAACAAGTCCATCTTCGGAAGACCGAAGGCTTGGACGATCATCTGGAAGACCGAGGGGTGGAGTTTCCACTCTGTCTGGTCCACTTGTTGGCGGCTTAGCCATCGTATTTTTTTTTTTTTTTAAGAGAGAGCAACGAAGCTTGCGACCTGCTTTGCTGGAAGGCAAGGCCAGACTGGGGGCGGATCCAGGAGCCCCTCCCATCTCCAAAGATGTCTCATCTGACCTGCCTACTGGAGAGGGAGGAGCTACCCAGATGTGCCATGCTGACCCTGACTGGAGCTGTTGGAGAATTGTAGTCATCTTTACATAAGGAGCACAAATGTGGTGGTGATAATTAAAATGGGGTTCGTTATCTGATGATAAACGGAACTGAAACTGCAATCCTGCACACAGTCATCAAGATGCTTACGTAGTGGTGATCCACTGTGTGCAGACTGTAGCCCAACATCACTATTAACAGCCATCTATGAAACAAAATCTGCGAAGAAACCTACTTTTCCTGCTGCCATTAAGGATAGTGCAAACTGATACCAAAGATGGAATTCTTCAAATGCAAACTTCATAGCTCTTTCTAAGCACTAAAAATAAAAATAAAAAAACCCCAGTCAATTATTTTAAATTAGCAGTGGTGATCTTTCCAAACCTTACAGTGTTGGCTGGTACAGACAAAATAAGACTACAAAGCAATACGTACTCTGGAAGTGATGCGCTTATGAACATCTCAAACACAGTACCTCTAAGCCAGGGATCTGAACTCAGAGCACAATCCTAACCTGGTTAGGCTGGCAGTTAGGCCAGCAAACTTCGGCTGGTATAAGAGACACTGTAAAGTATGTTCAGTCCACTCAAAGTCAGAGAGGCCAGCACACAGACGAGTGCCATCCTCCATGACTCCAAGAGTAGTCCAAACGTGCTTTACGTTGCCCCCTTGCCCCGCCAAACTTTGCCGGCTTAACTGTGCCAGCCACTCCAGGTTAGGATTGCGCTCTCAAATAACTCTGACGGGCAATTTTATATTTTTTCCTTGATTTATGACTGTAATATTATGTTAACCCCAGGAAAACACATTTGCTAGTTTCAATCCAGTATTTTCTTTTTAATCCCCTTTCTATTAATCCACATTTTTCCTCTCTCTGAAGGTTGAGGTGTAGGCACTGCCTGAAGCTAAGCAGGAGAATCTGTGGTTTGTTTTTGGATGGGAGACAGATGCCAGATTGTGACTAGCTGCAATACCTGTGGTGGCAGAACAGAGTCACTGTGGAGCCGATTACTCACTGCAAGTGAGAGTTGCGGTGGAGTGTGTGAGGCGGCCAGCTGGCAAAAGAATGGAATATGACCTTGAGGACCTGTCCAGGCTTGACTTGCTGAGGCTTGATGGTATGCAGCCTGATGATGGTATGACAAGCCTGCTGAGTCTTGATGGTATGCAGCCAAAGGAGAGAACCACACTGTGAAGGCTACATCTGGGACTGAAGGCTACATCTGGGTGGATCACACCATATATTTGTAAAAACCCCATTGAAAAAATGGTGGTTTAGACTAGCCTGCTCATGTAAGCTGCCTTGGGCACTTGCTTCGGCATTGGAAAGGCGGGGTATAAAATCTTCAAATAAATAAAACTCCACAGCACATGCTTTGCTTTTTCTACATCACTACAGATCAGACCCCAATTCTATGTCAATCATCCTGCCTTCGCCTTTCCACTCTCTTGTACTTTCTTGTTCTTCTTACTCATTTTAGGCCCATTCGGTTAAATGCCTGTCAGTTTATTTTGCTTTAAGAACATACTTCTGTCTAATTTCACTTTTAAAAAGTCCATGCTTAGTTTTCTGGATCGGGACAGACTGTTGAACCCACTGGGAGGAATCAATTTTCCCTCCTGCTTTTAATTCAACGTGTATTCCTTAATTCCATTTGATAGGCCCTCCATATCGAGACCGGGGAAGGGGTAAAAAAACACCTCTCAGACACTTTGGGTCACACAGTGCAAGGGTTCTGAAATTTGCCATTTATTCCAGAAGAAAAGCTCTAATGGTCAACACAATTGAATCAATAGCACACTGTTCTGGAGGACAGAGGCACAACCCAGTTTCTACTTGCTTCTATAAAAAGATAAAGGTGAAGAAATGCCAATGAAGGTATAACAAGAGAGTTCCAAAGCAGGCTTGAGGTTAGAAATATGACCTTTCAGAGCAAGAGTACGTAGGAACAGAAAAAGTGAGAAATTTCTTTCCTTTGTTTTCCTTTATAAAAGGAGGCAGGCGTGTGTGTGTGTGTGTGTGTGTGTGTGTGTGCGTGCATGCAGTGGTGTTATCTAAATGATTTAAGAACAGGTACTCACTTTTGATTGGCACGTGTAGGGACCCGCCCACCGGAAGTGATGTCATAAGCCGGAAGTGATGTCGTGGCAGGAAGTGACATGAAAAAAGCCCTTTTTGAGGCCTCAGATGATTTTAAACTGACCCAACAGTTGCAACAGTATTCCACAGCACCCCCAGAACATGTTAAGGAGGCCTGGCATCATGTTAAAACCCCAGAGCAACTCATTTTTCAGTGGCAAGGAAAGGAAAGGCTCCGATCGCTGCCTGCCTGCCTGCCTGGCTCTGAGAACATGCAGGCAACTCAAACATGCAGGAAATTCAAACGTTGCAGAGGGCGGAGTCGACGAGTGGGCGGGCGAATGGGCGGGGCCAGCTATAATCCTAGAAACCGGTACTTGCGTACCCCCGCGTACCCCCTGCATGACATCACTGTATATATGATATATAGGTATAGATATAGCATATCACAATGGCCAGCAGAGTATTATTCTGTGATTTTCTAGTACAGTGGGCCCTCAATATCTGCTGGGGTTCCATTCCTGGAACCCCCACAGATACCTCAATCCGTGGGTATTGAAACCTGCAGATTGGAGTCCATCTCTACCCACCGAAGCTGACTGGAGCTGAGCACCGGTCAGGTCTGAAAGATTTTCTGAGGCCCACAGAAGCTGCGCATGCCGCCCACAGACTCCATGGGCCTCAGAATGGCCATTTAGGCAAAAAACCCACAACTTCCAATTTTCTGGGGGGAATTGGAAGTGTGTATGCCCTTATAAGGTATTCTGAGGTCCAGGGAAGTCTGCAGAGGGATTGCTCAGCTCCACTACAGGTTTAGATGGTCCAGGTGGATCCCGGGGGGGGGGGATGACACCACCCGCTTCTATTTTAGAAAGGAAATGTGGAATATAAAAATTGTACAACAAACTTTTGAACTTATGGATTATTTTATTATTACGCTGACAACCTTAAAATATAATCTACAATTCTAGGTTATCAGAGCTGTGATTCCCTTTTGTCAACTATCAGGGCCTACCTCTGATAACATTTCATACTGGCCTCTTCTTCCCAAGGCAATGGTAAGCAAGTCATAAACTACAGATGCACTCTGCAAACTGATGATGCGGTCATTTTTGTGTTCAGGTATCCTGCTCAGCACCGCGTCACGGTTAGCCTGGAAAGCAATACCAAAAAGGATGAACAGAGGACAAAGATAATGGGGTAAGTATAGAAAAAATATGCTGGTGTTTGGTTCTCAGAAGTGGCATTGCAAATTCAGACCTATATAGCTGCATTACTTAAATGTTATAGTATCACACAATCAATTACAATCAATTAGTTCATCATTTGACTAATTTAATGATTATTAAGTTTGATAAAGCCAAAGAAGGTGTAGCAAAATTATGTTGATTAGCCTGTCTTCGCCAGCAGTATATATGGCATTTGTTGATTCATCTGAAGGCAGCAATAAGTAATGGAGTTAAATTGTTGTAACCCATTTATCTGTAAATTCTGAAGATCATTTCAGCAGTTACTTTTATCCTTAGGGAGAAGATCATATGCTTTAGGTTTCAACAAACTCTTGTATAACTAACATTTTTGGCTCTAAAGACACCTAAAGATTTGAGCAAATAAGAGTAGGGATAATCTGGCACCAGGCGTTGGATTTTCACTGTGGTGCATGGGGAACTACAAATAAGAATTCTGCTTTTTATGAACTTAACTACCCACACCCTGCCTTGAATGCACATCCCCAGATCAAGAACGTAATTTCTTTTGATCAACAAGACTGACATTTTCTTTAGGCACTAGATTTTAAGACAGTTCAAAAAACATGCACAGTTGGACACAGCTATAGGAGAAAATTATTCCAATTACTGTATTTTATGCCATCTTGAAGTAGTGATTTACAACAAGACTGCCAGGTGAGATCAGCTTCATTCCCCACCTCACTTGCTAACACTAGAATGTGCATCGCTGTCCTAGAGAAAGCCCCTCTCCAACATGCTACCTGTCCAGGTAAATTGTGGCAGCAGAGACATTCAAAATGGCGCCCATGAATAGCGCAGATACCTTTACAATGGCAGTGGGAAGCTTTAGAATGCCAGTAGATACTTCAGCTGGTAGAGGCTCTCCAATATTTTCTGCAGAGAGGTATTTTCGAGTCCTGCTCCCCAAGATTCTCTTAACGAGAGGTGCGGGGGCACCAGCTTGTGTGGGAGCCATGCCATCTGTAAGCTCTTTTCTTTAATACTGTTTTCAGCCAGGCTGCAGCTGCTTAGTGGAAAAACACTTGTGCTCTGAGAAACAATGGCTGCAGACCAAGGCCAGCAAATTGGTGAACCCTGCTATCTGAACAGCTAATAAGCAGAGGTTTTGCATGCAAGATGTTTCCATAATAAGGTAGTAGCACATGAAACATTAGGTGCTAATAATGAAACAGAAATAATGTCAATAAGCTTCATTTGCAAAGAAATCTGGCTCACTTACCATAGATTCACTAATCAGCAGCAGCAAGAGAGCTTCTTCAGTATTCTCTTGAGGACAGAAAATGCTGTTAAAAATTGAACATCCATTACCTTAAAAATAGAATTACTCATTTACATACAATACTTAACTGCTGTGCCACATTTTGCACATTTAACAATTTACAAACATATTCAGTGTCCATGAAAACCCATTTTGGTTCTCATAACAGCAAATCAAATTATGTAAATAAAGTTATTTTGGAAAGACGCTTGCAAGTGTAGGAAGCAGCAATGCCACAGTAATCAGTGCTAAAAACAAACAGGTCAGACTATGTGCAATTTTGAGAACTGTGCAGTGAGCACAAATGCAAAAGCCACCCCCAAACCCAGGCTTGGCATGCTTAGCATTAAAGTAGGCACTCAATTGCCTGTAGATTGGCTTTTCCTGAAAGGCTTCTTATATTTGGATCAAAATATCTTCTATGTTATCTGCTTTAAAACAGTACTTGTCATGCTCTCAGTAGCATTAATTTACTTGCATCGCTATTGTATATCTACATCTCCCCTTTTGCAAATCCAGTTGGTTTGCTGTATAACAGTGGTTCTCAAACACTTTTAGTACTGGGACCACTTTTTTTAGAAAGAATCTGTTGCAACCCACCAGAAGTGATGTCATTAACCTGGAAATGATGTCATGGCTGGAAGCGACATCATCAAGCAGGAAAATTTTCAACACCCCCAAATGACAATGAAATCAATTTAAGTAAGTAAATTAAAAGTTCTCAATAAGTATAAGTTTAAAAATTTATTGACAATAAAGAAGAACCCTCCTAACCATAGTACTTGCCAATCTGTTTTTTAAAAAAACCCAAACATCACAAAGACAGCAGTCCTATTCACACTTACCTAGGAATAAACCAATGTTTATCATTGTTAAAAGCATATACAGTACATAATAGCCTGTTAAAAATACAGATCTGTAACACTTCCTCAAATGCAGTCACATACCATGGTAGCAGCAAATCTAATATAGTAAATATAAAATACACATTGAAATGAGTGGGGAACAACTCAAAATTGGCTTGCGACCCACAGTTTGAGGAAAAACTGCTGCATAGCATTAACATCACTTTGACCGTGGAGAGTAGGGAAAAATAAATGAGGTGTAATTTAAAAGAAACATCTTCATAGAATGCCGAAACAAGGAAACAAGCTGATCTAGATTTTTTGGATTAATTGCACGATGGTGGTCCTTTCCTACTTCATAATATTGAGTGATCTTACTTTGATGTCACTTTCCTCGCTCCCCAAATATTAACAAAAGTCATGCAGCTATGTAAGAACCTTTGGCATTAAATATAAATAAGCCTCTTTATTTAAGAATGGACACAAGAACCACCAGTTTTCTCTTGAGACTTTAATGATGCAATGAGGAAACACTTCAAATATATTTTACTCTATGCATAATTCAATATATCAAAAAGCCTGAGAAAATAACATTCACTGCATTCATCACACCCACAGTATTATCTGAATACATGAGTGAGCTGCAAGTGTACTTAACCATGGAAGAATACCTTGCAGTCTACAGTACTTAAAAATTATTTCTCCCAATACATTTTTATGGGTCAAAAATCTTCATACAGCTCAAAGTGACATGAATAAGATACCATAGTCGACACTGTACTGTAAGATTAGTTTCTGTAATTATTTTTCTGGTATTCCTGTGAAACATTCAAACATATGCTTTAATGTTTTCTTCGTTATTAACGAGAGACTAGAATCATTATCATTTTAATTGCTCTCCTACCGTTCTGAAACAATGTCTAAGGAAGTACCTAGTTACAAATCAATTTCCTTACGTTGAACACCTTTCCCACAACAGTGAGAACGTAATTGTTCAACCTCTTTGTATCCCAACGTTTTTATAGTCTTCTAACTTCAAAGTTTTGCAATGTAACAAAAATGCACATCAACATTGTGCTACAATGATAAAAATGAGGAATTCAAATTATCCGAAGGGTTTGTTCACTTCACAAGGCTTACATTGTAAATCCTACCCTGCCATACCACAAAGATCAAACCAGGTAACAATAATGTTAAAGTTCAAAAGCTGCACAAGAACATACCTATGCACATTCACGCACACGCTTTTGTGAAAGCTGTACAGGCTTGGACAAGTGTCTAAGTAAAGGGAATTCTAAGCAGATTGTGAGCAGATTTCAAGAAGGCCGATTTTCAAGAATCTGGAGCAGGATTTCAGAGATTCAAAACTCTTTGAAGGAAAGGTGAACTCTGACCCTGTGAAAATTCTTCTCTGTGAAATTCTTCTCTGCCTGGCAACACTTGCCGGACCTCTTCCCCTACGCCACCTCTACTTACTTATAAGGCTCCGCAGCAATAGTATGGGAGAGGAATTTTTGCTTCTTCTCTCTTCATTTATTTTCATGGTGCACAGCAAAGTAGCGCACCAGAAGAAGTTATAGTAGTAAGGCAGGCTTGGGAAGACTTCCCCCCACCCATCCCTGGTCCTTTCAGCACGCTGTTCCATAGATCTGGAATCAAAGGGATATTTACAATGTTCCTTTGTAGTCCTTCCTAGGGACACTGCAATTGCCACATGCCATGGAAAATTAATGGGGGAAGCTAATGCTATTGCCTGCTGGAGGGCCCTGGTAAGCAAGAATGAATGGCACAAGGGCCATTCATGAGCCATTGGGGAACAGTTTGGTCAAATTGGGCATTTACTGAGCATTAAAACAGAACATAAGAACAGCCCTGCTGGATCAGGTCAAGTGCCCATCTAGTCCAGCTTCCTGTATCTCACAATGGCCCACCAAGTGCCTCAGTTTGGTAAAAAAATCCATTTTATCCCATTTGGGGGTGGGGAATCAGATTCTTTCCTAACAATTTAGAGGTGAAACTGAACTAGCTCACCTATATCTAACAGAGTCCTTCCAGAGAAAAGACTTCAAGATGCTCATGTATCCTAATACAACAGGCAGTTGGTAAACTCAAGAGATTGTTCTTGGTCAATTATATAAAACATTAAGGGACAGGCAATAGGAACTGGTTGTGAATGTAGGACCAGCAAGACAAGGACTTCTTGTCTGAAACTAGTACAGTATAATTCTGACACTTGGGGCACAATCCTTACCTGGAGTTAGGCCAGCACAATTAGGCCAGCAAAGTTTTGCCGGCACAAGGGACACTGTAAAGTATGTTTGGACAACTCTCGGAGTCAGAAGCCAGCACACAGACATGCGCCATCCCCCCTGATTCTGGGAGTGGTCCAAACACGCCTTATGGTGGCCCTTGTGCCATTCAAACTTTGCTGGCCTAACTATGCCTGTCTAATTCCAAGTTAGGATTGTAAGGTGTCTCTGTGCAATACGAGTATAACATCCAATTTTTAAGAACAATTTTTCACATATATTGGGTGTAACCATGTCCACTAAGAAGGTAGGTTTCTTTTTCCAGAGGTACCTTTCACGCAAAAACAGGGTTTAAGGACTACATCCCCACATTTTATTAGCCAAATGTAGACATCAACACTACTGTTACAATACACAATGCATATTAATTAAAGATATAAAAAGCTAACAAGAAAGCTTACTTTTCTCCAGAGTACACCCGTGGCCTTCTGCTAAGTGCATAATTTTTAGCGTTTGCACCTTTCCAGAGGGGATCATCCAGGGGGGACTGATGAGGAGGGTCATCTAGGGGGTTCCAGTAACTCTGTTCACACATGCCTCGTAGCAATATTTCTGCTAACTGCCTCGCTATTGTCTGTTAACATGAAAAAATATTTTTCCCAGAGATTAACAATGTACAAAAACAGATTGCAAAATCAGAAGTGTTAAGATTATAAAAAAATTCTGCTCATGAGTATTAAAACAAGCTTTCGCTGTAAGTGTTCTTGCAAGGTATAGCTTTACTACAAGGAGGAAATGTGTCTTCAATACATAATAAATACTGGTCAATTGTCAATTTTAATCTCTGAATTACTCACTCTTGTTTTATAATACTGCACAAGAATGTGTGGTGATAAAATTATAACAGAATGACGGTATCTTCTACTTGTGGCACGATGAAGGACATTATCTAGTTATCAGATTTACCACAGCTAATAGAAATTATAAAAACTCACCATTCGTAGATTTTGCGTAGTTCTCGTTTCCACAGCTCTTAGAATCTCTCTAAATCTACCGACTCCTCTTGTCAAATTCCTGTACATGTACATAGAATTCAACAATAACTCTAGCTAATATGCTTTAATGGTTCATTCTTTGTTACATGCAGTGTGTGAAATTAAAAATGGCCTATATACTTTTGTTGAACGTGATTCAGTATCTCATTCTTTACCCACTTTTGGAAAGCTCAAATTACTCTTCACTCAGGATCACAAAGGTTTCACAACTCCAAAATGTACAATTCTAAAGAGGCAAGAGAAAAAGCACCTACAGACCTACTGACTTATTATTTGAGCTTTCACATAGTTCAAAGTAGGTTGCTGCCCCTGTACGCCTATATGACAAACAAACCAAATAAGTAGGTGATAAAAAAAGTAATAAACTGAAGTAAGCCATTTTACATGTAGTATTATAGCACCAGCAATGTACATGGTGCTTTATGCTGAATAGAAAGACAGGTCCCCGTCCTGTATGACTTCCTATCTAAAAACAAACACAGTGGAGGGAACTACGGGAGACAAAGGGGAAGGGGTTGGGGTAACAAGGGAAGCACAGGGAATTGTTTCAATAATACACACTTCTTTATAATTCAGAACTGGACCTAAGATGTAGTGCCAACGGCTGCAGAAAAAAGGTAGCATTTTCAGAAGGAATCTGGTGAGGGAGCGCCTTCCAGGAGCCCGTAACAAGAACAAGGGCAGCAAGGGAGAATCAACTGAGGAAGCAGGAGACCTGGGAATGGTTGAGGCTGGTGGAGCTGGAAGAGCAAAGGCCACACACAGGAGCGTGGCAGCACATGAGGGTTGAGAGGTAGGCAGGGGTGAGGAATTGGAAGACTCTGAAGGTAAGGACAAAATGCTTATGCTGCATCCAGGAGAAGCCAGGAAGACAGTGAAGAGATTTAAGGAAAGGTATAGAATTATCAGCACAACCAGTGAAATGAATGACTTCAAGGGCACAGTTTTGGTAGCAAAGGCACAAGGTCAGCCAAACCCAGGAAGGCGGAGATTTCAACAGGAGATACTATTCATATGTACATAGAGTTTTAGCTGAGTAGGCAAAGAGGATGGGCTGGATTCCCCCCGCCCCCCAACAGTGCAGGGTTTAAAATACAGGTAAGGAGGTGAGCTTGTCCCAGCTCCTGCTAACCTAGCAGTTTGAAAGCACCTAAATGCAAGTAGATAAATAGGGACCACTTCGGTGGGAACAGAACGGCGTTCCGTGCGCTACGGCGTATAGTCATGCCAGCCGCATGACCATGGAAGCTTGTTCTCAGACAAAACGCCGGCTCTACAGGCTTTGAAACGGAGATGAACACAGCCCCCTACAGTCGGTCACAACCAGACCATTCGGTCGTGGGGAAACCTTTATCTTTACCTTTAAGGAGGTGGGCAGAAGAGTTTACACCCTTTAAATCACTTTAGTTTATTCCAGTGGGAATTGCTTCAACCAACCAACCAACCCAGTCCCTGTCCTTCTCAGAAAGGCAAACAAACAAGAGGCTGAATGGGTCCAAGAAGTGCACGTCTCAACCCATATAAAAGGAACCTTTTATGTACTTAAATATTTAACCTTTCATGTATTTATTAGCTATGTCAATGGCTCTGTAAACTTTTTGTTGAAAAGCAGCACATAAATATTCTGAACAGCAGCAAAAACAATAAAAATCAAATGAGACTGAAGATTAGTTAATACAAGGCTACACTTTCAAGTTAAAAACAAATCAGAATTGGAACCAGGCGACCTGAACACTGGAATGTGAAATCAAGTAGCACTATGTGACTTCTTGGATAACTTCTGTCTGTCAAAACAACTCTTCCACATAGTTCTAAAATATTTTCCATAAGGCACAAATGCATGCAGAATACTACTACGCTGTTCTGAAGCCATGCTTGGGTCAGACCTTGACCAGTCCTGGCAAAAACGAATACCAAGAACTCCACTTATTCTTCCCTTTGAATTTTTAGTACTCACAAGGCAGGCATATGATATCATGGTTTTTTAAAAATGCTAATCACCCATTTATTGCAAAGCAGTGTCATATATCATATGGGCTTCCTCTCAGATCTAGGGATTAGCTAGAATGGAATTAGGATTAGTATTAGAATGCAAAATATTTCACTTTGTCTATTATCAGAAGAGGGTTGCACTGGCAAATCTGAGAGATTCTGTGGCAACACAAATAGTCTCTGGAATAATTTCCCATTTATCAGTGGGATAGCTGCTTGAGGAAATTCTCTCATGCACCTTGGAGCTAGCTTCCATTTCCTTGAAGGACTGGAAGCAGTGGGGTACATCCCTCTGCACTGTTGCTTGACAACCTTGTCACTCGATAAAGGGAGATTGGCCCAGACTCACTGGTCAGTAGTGTGTCCTCATAACCGTGTTAATCCCAATATCTGCTCTAGAGAGGAACAAACAGGTCTCTGTTTCTTCAGTCAAAGGCTAAGCAGATATAATTGTGGAGGCATGTGGGCTACATGACCAAGTTAGGATTACACAATTAGATTGCATATAGTTGCAAAGCAAAATTTCTTAGTAGTTATAGCAACTATTATAGCAGCTCATGACTGGGCTGTTAATTTACATGCATGTTTGTTCACAAAATAACTGAATGTGAAAAACAAGATGTAAGGCCCCAGCTTGAGGCCTGTATCACTGGCTAAAGGTGTCATGAACATGTCGTAAAGCTTCTTTGGCGCGGCATTCCCAAAGAAGCCAGAGCTGGTGCTTGGCTGGCCTCAGCACTGCTGAGCCTCCATGCTGTGGAGGGACTGCCATACCACTAATTGTGGCAAGTGCGACTGCAGGCCGGTGGAGCAGCTTTTCGGGGCGTGGGGAGTGTGTGGGAAAGGCAGAACTGGCTGGGGAAGGGGACGAACAGCCCCTAAAGGAGGATCTTGAGCAAAATAGCCAGCTGAGACTCGAGTAGACCCACTGTGGGACCCATGGCTTTCCCTTGGGGGAAGGGCAGTGATGTCATGCAGGGGGTACGCGGGGGTACGTGAGTACCGGTTTCTAGGATTACAGCTGGCCCCGCCCATTCGCCCGCCCACTCGTCGACTCCGCCCTCTGCAACGTTTGAATTTCCTGCATGTTTGAGTTGCCTGCATGTTCTCAGAGCCAGGCAGGCAGGAAGGCAGCGATCGGAGCCTTTCCTTTCCTTGCCACTGAAAAATGAGTTGCTCTGGGGTTTTAACATGATGCCAGGCCTCCTTAACATGTTCTAGGGGTGCTGTGGAATACTGTTGCAACTGTTGGGTCAGTTTAAAATCATCTGAGGCCTCAAAAAGGGCTTTTTTCATGTCACTTCCTGCCACGACATCACTTCCGGTGGGCGGGTCCTGACACGTGCCAATCAAAAGTGAGTACCTGTTCTTAAATCATTTAGATGACACCACTGAGGAATAGAAGGGGATGGATGTTATTTCAGTACAGTTCCTTCATTGGCAGCTCAGGATTGGGCTGTTAATCATCTCTTTAAATCAAGTTGGCCTTTTTTCTTGATGATTTAAATCAATCTGAAAATGTGGTCTTTAACTGTTAATGTCTGTATCAGCATTTTCACACTCCGTTAAGATTTATTCTGCAGTCTGTGGGAGTCGCACTGGATCACAGGCATTTGGTTCTTGCTCCAATTTGATTTCCGAAATATTCCAAGTACAGTAATGTACTCAGTCAACCATTTATCTAAAAATCTATCATTGTTATGTCATGGTAAATGAAGTCTGAGACACAAACCAGACATTTGCACGTGACAATATCACAGGAGTTGGTGCAGAGGAAGAACTGTTGATTGCTTAATCATAATTAATGAGCAGGAGATATTGCATACTCCCTTGCTCTTCACTTGCTTTCTACTACACTACGAAAACAAATTCCCCTCCACCCAGCAGAGGTACCCGCTTTGTTCTTAGCGCAAGAATAGTTCTGCTTGGTTCTAAGCCTACGTTCCAGCTGTGCTACCAGCTGAAGAAGTCCCACAATCTGCCTTAGCAATAGTTGATTCATCTACATCACTGGTTCTCAAATATTATAGACAGCACTTTTTAGAATGGCCCTCATGTCAGGACCCACTGGAAGTGATGTCATTAACATCACCAGAAGTGATGTCATAGCCAGAAGTGACATCATGAAGCAGTAAGTGTCATCAGTGTGACATAATCAAATGACACTCCTGGAATGCAAACTGGCATTCTTGGACTACAGCAACTGCACAACCATGAAACATATCTGACAAAAAGCAAGTTCAGATCAGAAAGTAAGATTATGTAAAAATATTTAACTAACAATTTTTTTTAAAAAAAAAAATCTCACCTGAAAATTCAAACTCACTCACACTCACAACACTCACAGTCAACACTCACAACAGGAATATAGCAAGAGTAAGGTCTGCAGCTTCCAAGATGGCTGCTCCCAGTTTTCCACGACCCACCTGACATCAGATTGCGACCCACCAAGTGGGTCCCAACCCACAGTTTGAATAACACTGATCTAGATTTCAGTTTCAATAACACTCTTTTCCTCCTTAAATTTTATTAAACATCCTTGACTGAAAATTCAACATGCTTTACAGTGCAACCCAGTCATGAACATATGAAATAGCCTTTTATCCAGTCAGACCACTGGTCCATCTAACCCAGTAGTTTACTCCAATTGCCAGCTGCTCTCCATGATCTCTGGCAGGGTTCTGATCACCTGCTATCCAATTCTTTTTTAAATTAAACCTTTAAACTAGCAGGTTGACAAGCTTCACATCACCACATTCACTTGCGTTTCAGATCAAGCATGGATCTAAAATAAATAGGATCTTAAAAAAACCCAATCCAAATACAACAAATATGACTTCCATGGTATTGCTAGCTTCATATAAATGAGATTAATAGTTTATTGGTGCTTGGTCCAAGCACTCATCCAACTTAATGAAATAGTACTTCACTCAGAAACCAAACCCCATTAGAAAATAGAGTGGGGGCCCGTTGTGCTCTGCTGAGGGAAGGCAAACTGGATATCCTGTTAACACAGCATAACAACATGAAACACAAAGTCTGTTCTTTCAGAGGCTTATCATAAGAGAGCAGGGAACAGTAGGAACCCTGCTCCCATCCCTCCCGTACAGGCATGCCCTGGGGTTCTGTTCTAGACCCCCCCCCGGGGTACCTGAAAACTGTGGATACTGGGTACGCCTTTTTAAAGATAGGGGAACAGCAATGGTTTTGCTGCAACAAGGTTAAAAAAGAAGATTTGTTTACTGTCCCATCTTTTTAATAGTCGTTCCAATATCCATGGTATCCGTGGATAACTGAAACTGTGGATACCAAATAGTGGATACTGGGGCGTGCCTGGTGTGGAGAGGAGTTCTTTACTTGTAGCAAGCATGAGCACATGATTTGATAACTGCATTTTCCCATTCTTTGAAATACTGAACTGCCAGGCACTCTCCCCTTATTCATGTAATCATTAATGCATGCTTATTTGTCAAATACTGTATTACAGGCAGCCAGTTCAGATGATACCTTAGTGCCTGAACCAGCCCCATGGAATTAGCATTAGGCATACCCTCTGCATGAGCATCCTAGCTCTTCCCCTTCTTTCCTGTTTCATTTTTCTAACCCTGTTGGTGGGTGAGAGTTTTCCAAACTTCTTCTCTACACACCCTGCTAAACCTACTTTAAAAGTGGCTGAGAAACCTTCTTTTAAGAAGTGCCCCATCCCAAGCAATCAGAAATACTAACACAGGTGAGGTGCATGCAGCATAAAGATGTTCATTGCTGGTCACATGGGTTTGGTTCAAGAGCTAAAGTATCATCCAAATCAGCCCCGGAGTATATATTTCAGAGGATCACACATCTAATATCAAACATGTCTAATGTTGCTAAACATCCAATGTTGGGTTATTGTCAGACCCAACTCAGGAATCTACTTCTTATCAGATTAAGATTAAATGGTATTTTATTGTTTTATGAACTGTATTTTATTGTATTTTATCATTTTATTTATGAAATAGTATTCAGATACTATTTTAAATGTATGTCTTCTAATCCTAAAATGACATTTTGAGGTTGTGTATTACAATTAAAAAAAAAAATGTGCAAATCTAACCCTCCTGTGCTTGATCTGTAAGCAAACATGCATCAGAATGACCACAGATGAAATTTCAATGTTTGTGCTACAATTTGTCTGCATTACCTGAAAGGAAAAATGCACAAGAAAAATATATATTATCTATTCACACACATAGCAAAGCAAAGCAAAGCACAGAAATTACATTTCCTAGAGTTTTGGAAAAGTAAATTACATACATTCTCCATGCTTGCTCCAATATTTTTTGTGCCAAATAAAAAATTTGGCACAAATTTCCTGCATTGTGAAGATGAATAATAATAATAATCACACTGATTACCCAAACCAAACGTGTATCTAAATGGTGCAGTTGCATAACTGGGGGTGGGGGGGGAGAGAAAACTGTACATCCGTTAATGGTCCAGGATTTTTGCTCCATTTGGCAGGGACAATTTCATTCCAGTATAATAAACCATGATTTATTTTATGCCAAGGCTCCTGTGATCCGGGCCATGCAGTAATGCAAGATTAAAATGCATTACAAGTTAGTTAATCAGCACTCTTGCTAGGGTGAAAAAAAATGCAGTGCAGTGTACTTTGGCATAGTGGCAGGGCTTACATTAATTTTCTACTGCAGTACCTCTGCATTGCTTTATTAAACTTCCCAAGTAAAATTGCACAATATTTTCAGGCTGACTGAAATGATCCTACTTAAAAAAATATATGATGAAATTAACCTGCAAAACATTTTCACACCTATTCTAATTTCTTGCAGTTACTCTCTTCTCTCCTTTAAAGTACCTACAGTACTTTCCAGCACTCTATATGAAGGCAAGAGAGAGGCCCAAAAATGGAAAGGAAGTGGAGAACAAAAGCAGGTGTGTGGAGATTTAAAAAGCCCAAGTCCAGTCATTTTTTTTCTCCTCATAAACCTGCATTATGAGCATATGTGCACCACTTGCATCTAAAAGCATTTAATAACCACATTTTAACCAAAACAATGTCCATGCAAAGTACTATGTAAAGTAATGTATCATACTTCCTATTTAAAAGGAAGCGCCTTATTCCAGATTACAGTGCCAAAGATGATAGATGCTCCCTTTTTAAGATAAGACAGACCAGCAATTTTCAACCTTTTTCATCTCACAGCACACTGACAAGGCACTAAAATGGTCAAGGCACACCATGCTGCTGCTGGGGGGCTCACATCCCCCAATGCCCCTACTAATAACTGACCTTCCCCCAAACTCCAGCGGCACACCTGCAGACCACTCACAGCACACCAATGTGCTACGGCACGCTGGTTGAAAAGCACTGCAGCAGATTGAAAATGCTGGCTTACTCATCTTTTTTGACTGCCAAGTGAAGGAAAAGAAAATCCTTGCAGTTAGCTTTCCATCTCTGAATGATTCACAAAATAGCTTTCCTGCTTAAATCATTCTACATCGAAACACATCTAACAGAACCTTTAAACAGGATTGAGATTGTTTGAGAAGGGAAGTTCCAAACTATCCCCTCCGAACCACACTCACTTCCCCCATTCCACCAACTTCAAGGGCAGACACATATTTACAATCTGTGAGTGGAAGATAATTTGGAGCAGGGAAAGGCTCTCTGCTTTCAAGTTCTAATCAAAATCTATCTCTTCAGAAGCTGCTCTTCTTAAAAAGCTGAAGCTCTTCTAAACATATAATTAGTTCCCCAATTTAAACAGAAAAAAATATTCTGCAAACAGGAAGAAACTGAAAGTTGCAGCTTTTGTTTTTTTTTCCACACTCAAAATGGTGTATAAGTATGACAACGTATCAGAGTGGTATTATCTGATCAGAATATTAAAAAGCCAACCAACAAAAAACACAGGTCCAGATGTATGCTTCCTAAAAGATGGGTCAGACAACTAACATGTCAACTAACATTTCAGTGTTGTGCAATTTTAGGGGCCACATCCCTGTTTGTTCCGACAGATGGTTTATTTGTAGCACAGTTCTTACACAAAGCGGGGTTTAGAGCCACAGTCAATGGCATCAACTGGAAGAGGAAATAAATGCATAGACAGCTGAGGGAGCTCTGCTTGTATACGTTGGTGAGGCTATTTCCTTGAAGCCTCCTCCCACAGTGGGAAGGCATCCCAACCCCAGTCCGGCTCTGACTCTCTAAGGAATATGTCGGTTCTTGCGAGCGCCATAGAGTTCAGCGTTTTTACCTCAGAATGTCTCTCTCCTTCCACTTTTTCTAGCTCCAGCAGGCAGCCGCAGCTTTGCTGGGGCTGCCGAATGAGCAGACAAGCTCTTCCCTGTTGGGCATGCCACCACAGTGCTCCCTCATGCAGGGTCTGTCCTCTGGCACAACAGAGCCCCAGAGGCTTCATCACAGGCCATGCCTTTTTGGTGGGAAAACCTTGGAGGAAAGAAAAAAACAGGAGATGGCATCTTGGAAAATTTTTGAAGCTTCCGGACGGTCCAATATGGCCACCGGAAGTCAAGAGAAATCGGAGGAAAAGTGCGCGCGGCGCGTGTGATAGCCATTTTAATCTTTTAATCATTTTAATCATTTTAATCATTTTTTCTTTCCTCCGAGTTTTAATCATGCCTTCGTGTTCTGCATATGGGTGCACAAATCGCTGGACGAAAAATGGGATCACTTTCCACAGGTCCGTAAAATCATTGTGATTCATTGCTACAGAAAAAAATATTACTTCACAAATAATAATAATATTGTGAGGTAGATATGAAGGAAAAAAATAAAAATAAAATATTATTACTTCATAAAGTATGCAGCCCCTCACAAACTGAAGTAGATATGAGGAAAAAAAATAAAAATATGAGGGGGGAAAAGGAACTTAATCCACACACAACCTTCAGCCGTTATTTTTCGGATACAAAACGTTTAGTTTGGTTTGAATTTTACACCAAATGTTACGTGCATTGTAGTCAATAAGACTACGGTATATAATATGTAGGTATATTATTCCGATGCACATCCGAATACTCACTGTCCACAACCTTCTAAGCAGCGCATTTCCCTAGTCTTTGTAGGATTTAGAAGGTAAGAAGGAAATGCTGGAAAGTCAGTTGGCTCAGGTGAACAGCAAGTAGTCATGAGAGGTGCATTATTCAGATGCACATTGATGAAGTGAACTGCTCACCATTCATGAGGGGTGTATTATTCCGATGCGCATCTTATTAATCACTGCCCACAACTCCCTACTGATGTTCCTCTACGATCCCACGTTGTTATTTTGGTAAGTTTTTACTTCTGGAGTAAATAAATAAGTCCTAAACATCATGCAAAATCCCATTGAAAATCATTGGAATGAGCAATGTTTTGCACATTGCAAGATGGCGGCTAATCCCGCCCACCGGCTTCAGAAATCAGATAACAGAAGTCTATGGGATGGCCTCCCCTTGGGGAAAACGGGCAGCCCAACCCGAGAAGACCTGAGCAAGTGGACGAGCACCTTCCCGCTGGGCACGCCACCACAACACTTCCCCACGCAGGGCCTGTTCTCTGGCACAGCTGTGAGCCCCAGAGGCCTCAGAACTAGGGTTACCAGATACAAACTGGGACAGAGTGCCTGTACCTTTAACTATTGTATGGGAGAGGGAATTCGGGCAGGTGCAGCTTTTCAAACCCTTCCATGATGAACTGCACCTGCTCAAATTCCCTCTTCTATTCAGTGGTTAAAGGTATAGGCACTCTGTCCCAGTTTGCATCTGGTAACCCTACTCAGAACAGGCTGCGCCTTTTTGGCAGGAAAACAGGCAGGCCAACAAGAAGAAGGCTTGAGGAGGCCTGAGCGAATGGGCGAGCGCTTCCCCACTGGGCACACTGCCACAGCGCTTCCTCACACAGGGTCTGGCGCAGCTGAATTCAGAACTCCTATTTCCTCTCTCTTGCCTGCTAATGTAATTGTATATGCCCCAACTTTCCATTTATTTTCAACAGATGTTTACTGTGCCCAAAATCAACTAATGTGGCACTGTCTTATTTCCCTACTAATATTATTCTATGTATGATATCCTATTTCATTTTAAAGTAAAGGTCGAAAGCAGAAATTCATACACCTTTAACATGTACAATGATTAAGAACAGTAACTGTTTGGACAAATTTAATTAACTTTGAACCCTGATGCTCAGATTAGAGAATACTTCCTTCAGCTTAGATTTTACTGACTTTATTTCCAACACATGCATGCATGCATGCATGCGTAGCTATGCGTCTGTGCCCACACGCATGTGCACGCAAACCACATTTTGGGAAGGAGGGTGGAAATCAATTTTAGCAGTGCTTTCAACACAATTTCCAAAGCAACTGCATGAAAATTCTCAGTCAATTGCCATTCATTATTGATACGACCAGGGACCAAAAAAATTAAAAATGCATTAGAAAAATATCTGCATCTTAGAAACCGAGTAGTAGTACAGAAGGCATGTCAAACAGTAATATATACATGATTGGGGAGGGAGGGGGGAGGGAGAGTAGAAAACGATTGGGATTCAGGATTATGGTCCAAAAGGGGTATGATGCAACAATTTCATAAAGCTAAATTAATATGGGTCTTGTTAGCACCTGGATTTGAAGTTACCTGGGAACTTTCTATACTCCTTGACTTCTATTGCCGAAAGGCAGGATAATGTAATATATTTGGAAGCCAAATAAATGCAGGGGTTCAGTTAAAATCTGTATGCTCAGTTTTTACAAATGTATAATACTATAGGGGGTCGCATCTTCCATGGGTCTGACATCCATGGATTCTGACATCTGTGGATGCTGGACTTGCCCCACCCACCAGCCTCGGAGCCCAACCAGAGCACAGCTCAGGTAAAAAAAAGAAACTTGTTTAATGCTCCCCTATTTTTAATAGGTGTCCCAGCAACCAAGGAATCTGTGGATAACTGAAACCATGGATACCAGGGCACGCCTGTACCTCAAAAGAGGTATATTTGGATAAGTGATATAATTCTAAGAGCAACATTCTTAAGAACTATATAGAAGCAAACATTTTCTAATATAGGATAGACTTGGAATCAAACTGCTGGCTTCAGGACATCTATGTACTCTGTATCCCTACACTGATCTGTCATCCCACACAGTTGGTATTTTTAGAAATTTAGGGTTGAGGATTTGAAAAAGAGTGGAATGCATTTTAACGTAACTTGGCAACAGAAATTGAGGATAGCTAAAACTGCATTCTAAAGAAGAGATACGCAATACTGTTACATTATCTTTTTCATACTCTGAAGCATCCAATAAAAGTAATCTCTCTTTGCTCCCAAATTAATTTCTTTAAACATCACTTTACAAGCATAACCCCCAACACCACACCTTAACTATCAATGTCAGATTAAGAAGTTTACGCTGCAGGAATTTTCAGGAAACCTGGCTCACCCAGTTAAGAGAGACACCATACCAACCAACCTTCTAGTTAACAAGTAGACGTCAGTCAGTATGTTTTCATAACAAACACCAGGAAAACTCTGAAAGCAACATTTCATTCCAACTCTGCTCTAGCAAAACACAACAGAGAAAATGGCTTCCCTCTGGTTGGTGTCACCCATTTTCAATGTCTGAAATATATGAATAAGCTGCTCACCATGGCAAGCGTTTTTTCCTCTGTAGCTTGGCATGGGCCCTTGCTTGGTTCCTGCAGTCATGCACCATTTCAAGGAAGCACCAACCACCTCTGAAACTAGGTGCAAAACAAAGTAATTTCCCATCCTTTGCCCACCCTTGGAGGAGGGCAAGGGACTATCTCTGCTTCCAAACTACAGAGTGATATAAAAAGCCAGGCTCCTCCCCTGCCTAGTCAGGGATGAGCAGAGTTGCAGCAATGACTAAGTTTGTCTGGCTTCCACGGGCAGCTAGAAGTTGTGGGCCTTCGATCAGGGAATGTATTTATCATTAACGTGGCTTTGCAATTTGCCAGTGACTTGATAGGCATCGGAAAGTAGCACTTGCCCTGTTAACTAAGATGGATGAATCAGGAAATATGACATAGCAAAAGATGGATCAACCTGAAAGTGCTGTCATTGGCCAGGAGTACCATCATTGTGACACCAGAGCCTGCTGCTTTCCTGAGAATGCAGCAAGAAGTTGGGTTATTTCTCAGCAAATTTCCAAAACCAAAGTGAATCAGAGTGCAATTCTATACCTGCGTTGCGCTGGCGCTATGCTCTTGCGCTGGTGCAGTACTGTCAAGCGCATCTGCGCCAGCTAGTCAGGTGCTGGACTGGAGCAAGCAGCCGTGTCGGCACACGGGGGCCACTGTGCCCATCAGCAGCACCACTCTTGCACCAGTTGAGCGTTGGCGGCGTTCGGTCAGTGCAGGGCCTCGCCAAGGGCGTTCCAGAGGCGTGCTGGGGGCAGAACTGGGTGGCAACGCACAACGGGCGTAGTGCCATATCCTAAACCCTGTCCCCAGCCAGGGTAGTCCCAATTTGGGCCGCTGCTGTGCACGTTCACCTGCGCCTGCAAAATCAGGTGCAGATACGAGCAGCCACATAACGCTGGCTGGGGCTTACCCGGCTGCAAGGGAAAAACCTCTCCTTGCCATGCGCTGAGCTGCTGCTGTCTCCTGCTGAGCTTAGGATATGGCCCTGCTATGTCAGCCTTACTGTGTTGGCCTTACTTAGGATTTCGCTGTCAGAAAGAAAAAAAAGCCGATTTACAGGCTTGACACAAGCAAAATAACTACACAGTCCTCCCCCTGTCCAGTGTCTCATCTTCCCATATAGTCAATGATGGCCATGTCATCATTGGCTCACAACTTACCTAGTGGGTCCTGACCCACAGTTTGAGAAGCACTGACTTAGAGGGAGTAGCTTGCTGAAGGTCATGTTGTCCATAAATGACAGAGCCTGTAATGAACCCGTAGAGTTCTGATTTGCAGCTCATTCTTAGTCGCTACGTTATGCCATAAAACTGAAAGTCTTCATTTTATTTCAAGAGTGCCCCACTGATTTAGCTTGCAACACTTCTCTACTTTTCACAATCAACCACAGATTCAGCCCATATTTTCAGCCAATAAACCCGTATACAGTGTAGCTGAACTCTGCACAATGGCAGTTAAACAACGTTACCGTTTCAAAGCATTAATCTCCTCAAACTTCAAAAGACGTCCAAACACTGAACATGAACTTCGAAAAAAGCTAGAATGAAAAGTCCAGATTAATTAAAGGGATTTTGGTTCTTGTTTTTACAGAAGAAATGCTTCAGTCTGTGAAACAGTTAAGAGCTAACAGTACAGAAACATCTCATTGGTATTCTATTCCAAAGTCAGAATTTCAGACTACAATGAGAAAACATGACATAGTACAAGCAGTCTTCGAGATGCACAACTACACATTTCTGACAGCTGCTCTTACCTGAATGTCTAAAGGAATATAATTCCCCCTTCCATTCTGAACAGAAAACTATCCTGAGGAATCCCTAATAACACCATCCTACATCAAAGCAAGGAAAAACAACTGTTTTGTTCCTGCCATCGTTAAACCAGACAAAAACTAACAAGGGAGCAAGTCCAGAAATATAAAGAGGGTGACATTATCAAAACAAGATGAGAGAAAGGAGAGATTCTAAATTAAAGAACTAAGACAAGACAGGGGAGAAATATCAGGAAAGAGGAACTGGCAAGATTCAGAATGATCTGGTTCACGCTTGATTCCTATGCTGGGCTATAAACTGAAGATGGTTCATAGATCACTGCTTGTGTTAATTTCATTGGAAATTTGTTATTTATGTATTTGAAGAATTTATACGCTTTGCCTTTCCCATGCTGAAGCAAATGCTCAAGGCGGCTTACATAGGCAGGCTAGTCTAAACCACTATTTTTCAAAGTTTTTTTTTACAAATATACCATATTCTGTGATTCACCAAATCCTCAGCCCAAATGTAGACTTTACAGTGTGGTTCTCTCCTTTGGATGTGCACCAACAAGCTTCAACAGGCAATTGTAAGTCAAGCTGGGACAGGTCCTCAAGGTCATAGTCCATTCTTTTGCTTGCTAGCCTTCGTACACATTCCCATACTGGCTAATCAGCTCCACAGTGACTCCGTTCTGCCACAACAGGTACTGTAGCTTGCCAGCCTGGCCTTATGTCTCCCATCCAAAAATAGACCACAGATTCTCCAGCTTAGCTTCAGGCAGTACCAGCAGCTCAACCATCAGTCCTGCCCCTAGAAATAGCTTAGATTGCTATTTTACAATCCTTTTGTGGCCACAAATGTGGCACTTCGGCATTGAGGATTCAATACAGCCAGTTATCTACAAGAACTGCCCTGCTGAATCGGGACAAAGTTCCATCTAATCCAGGATTCTGTTTCCCACAGTGGCCCACGAGCTGTCTCTGGGAAGCCCACCATCTGGCCAGAAAACCCTACTTTTCTCCCAACATTGCTCCGTGCAACTGGTGCTCAAAGGCAGACTGTGGCTGGATATGGAGGTCACACTAGCCATCGTGACTTAGTATCCTCAGCCCAAATCTTATGGGCAAATGACTTCCATGAATTCAAGTATATGCACTCAGAACCACCACCACCCCCGGGAGACAAAGAACAGTTTGTGTAGGTGTAGGTGACTCTGCCTGCCATTTGACTTACTCTGCTTAGGTCCTGGAGTTAGCCTGAAATGAGAGAACCTGACAGTTCTCTCAGTCGTTCTTGCATCTCCTACAGAGCTTTTAGTTCTTAAAGAGACAGTACGTATCAATTGTTTGTTTTAAGGGAAATTTCACTTTAACTATAGGTGATTTTGGATTTACACGTCAACTTCAGAGTGTAACCTCACATAAGATGTGGGCTGACTATATTTATGGACCTGTCCTCCATGGATGTGTACAATCTCCTTTTCAAGCCATCCAATCTAGTGGCAATGAATTCCACAAACTAACTACAGGTAGAGCCATCCACAGGGAACTCTCGTAGATAAAACAAATCTGTGGATAACTAAACCCACAGATTTAGGCCATACCTACTTCCTGTTTTCAGCAAAAACAGGAAATGACGTTTTTAATGCCTTATGAGGACAGGGGAAGCCTCAGAAGAGCCCCTAAAGGCAATCGGAGCACAGCTCAGGTCACCTTCAGAGGCTTCAGGTTGAGCCAAATCTGACTCAACACAGGTCTGGGGATCCTAAGTTGAGCCAAATCCGTGGATATAAAATTTGCTGACAATTAGGCTCAACCTCTATGCACTTTGTAGAGTACCACCTCCTGTTTGTCTTGAATCTTCCACCAACCGATTTCATGTAATAACCCCTTGTTCTAATCTTGCCAGAGAGGGGAAAAAACCCATTCTCTATCCACTGTCTCCACACCATGCACAATTGTATAGAGCTGAATAATGACTCCCCTTAATCACCAATTTTCAAGCTAAAAAGTCCCAAACGCTGTACTATTACCTCATAATAAGGAATGCTCCAGCCCAAGGTATCTGAGATTTCCAATACTTTCAGGATTAATCATTTATATAACACTTAATTACACGTATCAATGATTTCAATTAAACCTAGTTGTGTGCAGCTTTTACTACCATCATAAAGGCCCCAAATCATCACATCCCTTTTTTCAGAGTGTAACACAGATGAGGCAAAATGAAAATTGGGTAACCAAGCAGAACAGCCATTTTAGATGAACAATTCCTTTAATGGTCGGCTCCCTCAACATGAATTATTTTTGTATTAAGAATTATCTCCATGTTATACAACTGAGGGTCCTTATGTCCACGCAAAACACAATATTTATGGTCTAAGATAATGTCAATTTAAAATACTTCCAAAAGAAGAGAAAAATAAAAACTTGACTATTTTTCTTAACAGACATAGATCATAAATTGACATAGGGTCATAGGGTCACCCTATATGACATAGACATAGGGTCATAAATTGAGGTTGGATTTTAAGAGGATAATTGCCTTTCCATGTATCTTCTAAATGCTTCCATCTTTTGTTTCAGATTATCAAAAAGATAATGGACCTCCAAAGTTTCAGTGATGTATCTAAGATCCCCTTAACATTTCTGCTTAAAAGAAAACTTCTGTAGAGTTGGTGAACAAAAAGAACAGAGTAACTGCATCAGTTCAATTTAAGTGAGATTGTTCTGCTTCAGTAAGCAAGACTGTATAAAACACACTAGTACTCTAGGTATAACCTTTCTACATTTACAGTACAGTATATGTAACTTTATATATTCTCCCATCAGTGTGCCTTCCCCATACAGGTGAAAATGATACACACCAATGGTTCCCAAACTGTGGGTCCTGGCCCACAAGTGGGCTGTGACCCAATTTTTGCTGGTTCGCGAAACTGACAGGACAGGTTAGCTTAAGTGCATCAAGGTTTAAACTACTTGCTACTAACGGGGAGCACTGCTGCCCAATCACCATTACAGCCACAGAGGCTGGAGCTAAAATGAAACTTTTTTTTAAGTGGGTCCTGATGCTAAAAAGTTTGGGAACCACTAATATAGTGAGGGCCTGTATTACATATGTGGGTCAACAGAATTCTGGAAAAGACATCTCTATACTTGAACAAGTCAAAACTGTTGTGCCTTCTGTTGTTTATTTTGAGTGTTTATAGCAGAGTTGGGGGCTTGTGGACCCATTCAGCGCTTGCCTAGCGCGATCGGAGCGGAGGAACGAAGCGATCGCTACATTTCAATAACAAAGTCTTTTATTGGTTACAGTAGCGATAGTTAGAAAGTAAGAAGTTCTATTTGCCGGTCAGCGAAAGCCGGCGAAGGCTTGCCGCGTACAAGCGGCTTTTCAACGCATGTTGTTACATTCTCAGTTACAGTCTCAGTCTCAGTGCGCACACATGGTACAGACCGAAGAACAAAGGGTGCAGTCAGACTATATCTGGTAGGTGGATACCTGAAGACCCTTGTGCCCCATGTTAACCAATGGGGTGCCCCTTTGAACATCATGATCTCATGAGAAAGTGGATGTTTGCTAGCCAGCGCTTCCCGTGAGAAACATTGCCTGCTTATGTTACACTATCTAAAGGGAGTTCAGCTACTGTGTAGCAGGTTGCACTAACAAGCTGGGAAGCTGACCACCTCAAGGACACGCAGGTGCTCTATCTGATCTGGAGACGGAGAGACGGAATGCCAGTTTCCATCAGTTCTGGAGTGTGTGGTGTGAAACTGCAACACCTTCGTGCTAGGAATGCTGAACTTTGTAATTATGAGGGGGATTTAACAGAATTCTCAGTCCTAACAAAAAAAATCTACCAAAAGTTCCAACATCGATGCAGCTGCAATGCAGCCCCTAGGTAAGGGAACAAGTGCTCCCTTATCTTGAGACCTGACTGCACCCCCCCCACTGCAAGATACAGCACATGCCCCATTGGCATGGCTGCATCAGCACTGAAAAGCTGGATTGAGGCCTAATATTTTTAAGTATCTCCACACTTCACATTCTCAAGAGCCAAAAGAAGTTGCCTTTTGTATAGTATGGGGGCTTTTCCCTTCCTATCTCACACCATTCCCAAGAGCCCCCAACCTCTCAGGAAAAGTTTGGGGTGGGGCTCAGGGATCTGCCACAGGGAGGAGAAGCATGATCACTGCCCGTGTTTCTTAGAAAACATTGCTATATAACACACTATGCTGTGGCAAACTGCAAACTCCTGTTTCTATTTCATGTACAAGTAGTTTCAGCTACGTTCAATCCTGGCACGCATGGCCCTTTTATATGCATGGTGTAAAAATACTGCCTCATATGCACACTGCGGTTATGGGCATTAGGCTTAAAACACAGCACATGGCGCTGCTAGAGAATAAAATGCAACATTGAATAGAACCCGTGTTTATGACCCAGATTTTCTATTCCCTGACATGCTTCACATTACAGAGATCAACACAGGCAAGCTACTAAGCATATGCCCAACAGAAAGTTACAATCAACGTTTCCTCTCAAATGTGCCTGTACAATACAGGTTTGTCACATTACATTTTAAGTCTTAACATGGAATTGGATGTCAAAGTAAAATACAGTATGTTCTAAGGTTTTCATACAAAAGAGAGCAGTCACTCTAATTCAAGTTTACAACTTCTCATTAAACAGATCATGTCTGAAAAAATAATGCAGAGTGTGACTTAAGTACTAGCTAACAAAAATCAAGGAGAAAGAAACTCCTCCTGCACAAGAAGATATCAAAAGAACTGGTGATAAATCAAAATAAATCAGTGTCAGCACAGAATTGCTAAAAATAATCACTTGCCAAGGAAGAATTCAGTCAGTCATTCTTCAAAGCCCTTCAGATTGCATTATGACATTGAAATGGAAAATTATAAAACAAATATACCCAGAAGACCCACTGCAATGAGATACAACTCGAGAACTCAAGTTTATGATAGAACAGATAATTTTAAATTCTGGGATTGAAATTCCATGATGAAAACTGGAAAGTTGAAAAGGCAATTTGTGAACAAGCACAACTACAAACCTTCCAGAATGTTGTGGGAATAGTTCAGCTTCAGTCCCCTGAACAAATGTCATCCCATCAGAAATTGCCTTACATTTTTAGGAAATAAGCTAGCCAGTAAGATAATATCTGTGCAGAAATGTGGGGGTTATGGAATTCCTAAACATTGACCTAGACGGTATTGCATGGGGTGATAAGTCCACCAAACCTAAACCTAGACTTCAGAAACTCATTGCCTACTTAAATATGACAATCCCTATATTTTTGCTATGCATTGTTTTAGGAACATGCATTTCATCATTCATTCTTTCCAATATTTCCCACAGAACGTATGGATACATACAGGTATAACATTTCCCTCTTGCCCCCGAACCCACTCACAGGGGTACATGAAAAATGAAATCCTATTTCATTTTTCTTCCAATTAAGTGAAGGTAGCAGGACTACAATACAACCCAGAGGTCATGCATTATTTGAAATAGGGTGTTTTTTTTCAAAACACTGATAAATGGAACCTACAGAACTCAAGAGGACAATTACATGCTAAGCAACTGAAACAGTTTCAAAACGTGGAGCACTTTTTTTTGCAACTATTTATTTACATCAAACTTGTTTACCAACAAAGGATGACATTTCTCTGTACCTATAAAGACTTACTTGAATCTGAACAGTAATTAGAAACACAAATTTCTAAGGAGGAAAAAAAACAGTAACAGCCTAACCAAGTGCACCAAGTTTTGAAGCCTTGAAAAATGAACAGAGGCTTGATTTCCTTTCTTCATTTTCGGCAGTGTTTGAAATTTTTATATGCCTATCTTTAGTAGACTATTCTTAGAAAGGCTTATCACAAAATTATGAATGACCTCTCATGCACAGTCTACACAGTCTACAGGGATCTACTGAGTAGTCAACGTATGAAAATAATCATATACATACTGTTGGTCTTCATGCACTTCTATCCTGCAGCACAATGTTAAAATAAGTGGTAACTGAAGATATTCATAAAAAAAAAATCTTAAAAATTAACAAGTCTGCTTTTTCTCATTCTCTTCATTACTGATGATTCAGCACAGAATTGAGACAGTTCAGAAGTTCTTTGTAACAGATTATACTCCCACAAAATACACTGGATGATCTATTTTGAACCAAAAAAAATGGATACTGCAAGGGAAAAATTTACTGCCGCAAAAGAAGAATTAGTATTTTTGCAGTTTCTACTAGAGTGTGAGGACATAATGCAGCTGTTTTCAAACTCTCGGGAAGCGTTTGCATGCTGTAGGTGCTTGCAGGGGCAGCGCAAAGGCAGCAGCGTGATCCCCCGGATCGCGTTGCTGCCTTCACCCTGCCCCCACCCCTTAAAGGGAAAGGGGCAGAGGCTGGGGCGTCGTGATGTCCCAGCTTGAAAACCTGTGATACAATCCAAGGCTGGGCTACTTCATTTTCCGACAGGCTTTTAAAAATATGACCAAAAAGATTATGAGACTGAATCTTACCCATTTTTGAAGTATAAGACATGGGCTCTCTGAAGCCCTGTTTCTAAAAAATATCCAAGCTCTTGCTCATGTGCTGCAGGGCCTGGCTTGGGACTTCTGTTCTGCATATTGGCAATTAGCACCTAGGAAATAAGATAAACATAAAACGAACTCACCCAGGTATTTTTATTATTGCCTTTTGTCTACGTCAACAAACCATTATTGAATTTGCATCTCTTTCTCTTTCAGCATCTCCCCAAATACTACACTGGCCTGTACCACCAATCTTTTATTTTATCATCTTCAGCAGCTAAAAATCTTCTTCCCTAAGAAATTTAAAATAGTTTAACCTTTGATTGCTAGATGGCTGCAGATTTGGCTGCAGATAACTGTTACTCACTGACATCACACACTCTCTCTCTCTCTCTATTCTGTCATATAATCCAAAAATATATCAAAACATACCAAGCAGTTTTGAAATTCAACTTTCCTCAAAACACATGAATTATAAATTTCATGATTTCGTGTTCCAGCCTGGTAGATTAGATCTGCAGTGCCTTATTTGGGCTTGCTTTTCTCTGTGGGGTGCTCTGCCAACAAGCAGAGAGGCACACATGTGAATGGGGATGCCATAGTTACTTTTAAACAACTTTCATTTGACAGCACAGCCCCTCCCCAAAAAGAAGAGTCTACTTTTGTTATGCAGATGCCTGCTGTTAACAGACTCACAGTATTTGTTTGTGCATATCTCTGTGGAGAACCATGGTGAGAAAAGTACACCTAAAATTACAGACACAACTTTGTTCTAAGTGCATGAAAGCTTTTACTAAATGAACAGCAGGTAGCAACTTCTTGAAATTTAGGTAACTAAGGACGCAATCAGTGGTGTCAGTGGTGTCATCCTGGGCCCGCCTGCCCTCCCTCACGTCCCGAATCACTCTGAAATGGAGCGATTCGGGCGCTGTGAGGCGCAGAGAGGCATGGCTGCCCACCACCATAGGAGCAGAGGGCTGTCAATCATCCGGGCGTTCCAATTCTTGGTGCGCCCGGATGACATCTCTGGACGCAATCCTAACCTGGAGTTAGGCCAGCAAAGTTTGGCCGGCACAAGGGACACCGCAAAGTGCATTTGGACCACTCTTGGAGTTAGGGAGGATGGCGCACGTCTGTGTGCTGCCTCTCTGACTAAGAGAGTGGTCCAAACATACTTTACGGTGTCCCTTGTGCCAGCCAAACTTTGCTGGCCTCACTGTGCCAGCCTAACTCCAGGTTACTGCCTTCTCTCACACAACCCTCTCACCAACTCACAGCTTCACCAGAGGCCTTTTCTTGTGTTCCCTCCTTTGAAGATTAGATGAATGGCTAATGAAAAAAAAGAGGTATTTCCTGTGAGATCCCCTTTAATGGCCTTATTTGCTGCTTTTGTCCAGTTTTATTTTACAACAATTTTGTCTGCTATTTTTAATTTTCTTCTTTGTATGGTTGCATTCTTATTGACTAAGTAAGTTGCCCTGATGGCATTTAAGGGGATACAAATGTCAGAAAGAAAAATGAAACCCCAACATGAATTATTTGAACAGCAGCTTCTGTGATAATTGAGAAGAACTGCTACAGCAGATACTTGTTCAAACCATTAAGTTCATGGATTCAAAACTACTTTCAAAAGATTTCAATGTTTTAATAATAGGCCAATCTATAGTAAATGTCTGAAGCCCATTTTAGAGCTTGGGAATATGGAAGTACAAAAGGACAACAAAAATGGTTATTTAAACTTTAACAATCAGTCCACTAAATCCCCAACATACATACCAGTTCCATTCCAGAGGACTGTATGGAAGTCTGAAAGTACATACTTTGAAACAGCCAGCTCTTGCAAGCCCCACACTGTGCAAAAGCAAAGGACATGCTGCACCTGTGCAAAAGTCCCGATGCAGCCATCCATAACGCGGACGTCCATAACTTGAGTTCCATAACACAGACAGCCACCGTAAATGTATCCTTATAGTAAATAATGCATCAGCCCAATAAATTAATGTCTTCTTTAAGGTTGTAGCTGTGCAATATTGAATATGACATACAGGTATTCATAGTGATGAAGAGATTATTCAACCAAAATGCAGAATTACATTATTGAGCACAATTAAAACAAAACCGTCAATACAGTATAATGCAAGTGCTATAATCTAGAAAGGGACTGATGGAATCCACCTCTCTGTACACAAAGGGAGGAGAGAAGATCCCTAGTCTCTTGAAGTCCAGACAGTTTAATACTCAGCACAAACCAAGAAAACCCAGAGCACAACAAGACCCTTCATCCATAATCCTTACAATGAAGATAGTGGCTGTGTTCAGACAATGTAAACTCTGATATGAGCTAACCACAGTTAAAAATCCACACTATGGTTTAAGCTTCCAAAGTACAGCAGGCAAACCTTGGAGCATAGTTGCCTGTCTGCTTTTGCTTCCTATCTGCTCAGGAATGTTTCTTAAATTCATTCCCATCTCCATGATGCAGCAGCCTCATGAGGCAGAGCAAAAGCCCTAACTGTGGTTTACCTATAGTCTGTGGGTTCAGACACAAAAGCAAACCAGCTTTCAAACAGCAAGCACAAGTTTAAAGTTCTAGATGTTTTAACCATGTTATTTTTTTGGTTGTTTTAACCATGGTTATGTCTGAGCCCAGTGTGCCCTGTGCAAGTATACTTGGTAATTACATTCCACAAATACATAAAATCAGTTGCTTTACCTGGACTAGATTACCCCAGCTTACCCTTTCTATCTCCTGAAGGTAGAGAAGGGCTATATCCCCAGCCTTCTCGTAGCATGTAATTATTTCTGATTCACGATCTGCATGGAGGTTACTTGTTGAAGAAGAAATTGGCAACTTTTCGAGACAAAGACCTGAAAACAATAAACTTACTTAAATCACGGTGTTATATATAAATCACTCTCTTTTCACTGATCAAGATGTATGATGCACTTGAAACGCTTGTATCCAATGCAGCAGTCCCAAATACAACTGTTTGGGGAACCAATGAAAGGAGATCCAAGACCTTTTCCCAACAGTAGGCAATACAGGCATGCCCTGGTATCCGCTGGGGTTCTGTTCCAGACCCCACCGTGGATATCTGAAACTGAGGATACAGGAGATGCCTTTTTAAATATAGGGGAATATCAATGGTTTTATTGCAGCAAAGTAAAAAAAAATATTTGTTTAATGTTTCCCTATCAATAGGTGTCCCAGTATCACTGATTCAGTATCCACAGTTTCAGTTAGCCACTGATATCATGGGTACTGGGACACACTTGTATAGTAGGGCTGTTTGAAAAAGGTGTGCACATGTAAAGGGGTTTTACTAAATCACGTTATTTGTCAAATTGCAATACCTATAGCATGAAATCATTGCTGCTTACACATATGTCCCTGATAACTTATAGCATGCTATTCCTACTGAATTCAGGAGGGAAAACACAGTTTTGAAGACAGAGTGCTGTTCATGGTCCAAGGCAGACTATAAAATCAAGCCCCTACAAAAACACTGTTAATGCTTCAGTACTTAAAAAGCTTGTTTCCATTAAGAAAATAAAACACTTTTAACCTATCACAGTAGCTCTAAAACATATAAAAGGTAACAAATCAGAATTGACAGGAAAACATAATATAAATTACATTGTACACGTGTGCTCCAGTATCCACTGATTCAGTATCCACTTTTTCAGTTATCCATGGATACCATGGGTACTGGGACACCTATTAAAAAGATAGAGGAACGTTAAACAAATCTCTTTTTTTTATCTTGTTGCAGCAAGGTACTGATGTTCCCCTATCTTTAAAAAGACTTCCCCAGTATCCACCGTTTCAGGTACCCAGGGGGGGGGGGGGGGGCTCTGGAATGGAATCCAGTGGATACAGAGGCATGCTTGAATTCAGATGGCAATGCAAATTATGTAATGCTAGAAAGCTAATTTTTTAAGGCTAGAAAGAGAATCCAATCTGCAACCAGTATTCCATCTGCCAAGCAGGGGTTTTAGAATAACTGTACACAAAGTGGTGCACAGAATAAAACATACAACAACTACAAACATTAAAACAAAATGACAACAAACTATCAGGCAGTTGATAAAACCCAGCAGCATAAGTCAAATCATAAACCACTGCAACTGGTCAATGAAAAGCCAAGCTGAAAAGGAAGGTCTTTAGGTTGTCATGCTTGAAGGCATTCAGCTTGAGAGTTATGCTTTCCACAACTTTGGTGCCACCACAGAAAAGGTCCTGTTTGTGATCCCCACCATCCAAACTTATGTGGGTGGCAATCCAGCAAACACAGCCCAAGGTTATAGTCCAACCAGGAACATATAGCTGCAGACTGTTCTACAAAAACCTTGATCCCAGACCATTTAGGATGGTAAAAGTAATTCCCCAGCACTGCAGTTGGAAAGACCAGAGCCATCATAACACCATCCAAATGATGACATGTACCCAAGTGAGTTGGTCCAGAAAGACACCGTGATAGTATCAGAAGTTGCTAAACAGTTTCAGTTCTGTAGACTGGCCTGACTGAACAGGGTTCAAAAAAATCAGTCTATTCCAGGACTACCTAGAACTGTTACCTCTCTCCATCATCTTAAGTGAAAAGAGATTTGATACAGCGAACAGCTATAATTGCCCCTTGATAAAAATTCACACACACCCATGACTCATAACAATCAAGGACTTTTGTATGCATTGCAAGAGCGAGGAACAGCAGATCTGCAATTAGACTGGCAAGTTTATACCCTACCTAGCCTGCTGTGTAATGTTAACTTAATTGGTGAGGAAGAACTACTCCCATCTATTCTTTTACCCTCTGAGCAATCCATTTGAGGAACCATGATGGAAGAGTTGCATTGTTCTTTAACCTCTTTCCCGAGTGGGTCATATTTTTAAAACCCCAGTTAAAGTTATTCTATTCTCCAGCCATCCACTCAAACTCAGATTTCTATGAGTACACAACAATTATAGGTAACGGGATATGTCCATTAGGAAAATATCCAGATGCCATAGTTTGGTAATCACCTCTATTAGGACCAAACAAAATGAGACACTTTTGCTTTCTCTAGAAATCTATATGTAAGAAGCTAGTTGCCGAGCAAGAAAGAAAGAGGGAGTAAGGCACAGTGCAAGAGCCCAGGGTGCTCCTCCCGATACAGTAAGCCTATTAGGAATACTTTCACTCCTACCATGCTAGGCAGCAAAATCTCTTCACTGCTACATGACTGGCACTCTACAAGGTGCTACACAGCAGCTGACAGACTAATAATCGCTCCTCAAGTTCATTTTAGAATCAATTGTCAATGCTGCTCTTTCAAGGTTGCTCTTTCTGCAGCCAAACAAGCTATAGATATGGCAAGAGCAGCAATTCCAAATGCTAGCAAAAGCAACTGGGCGGAAAAAAAATTCTGTACCTCAATGCACATAATCTGCTGTGTTCTCAAAACACTGACCCAGCTTTGCGTTCTGCATGCAGAGTGCAGAGAACATCTCGACACTGAGGTGACGCTGCCACCTACAGAAACTACGTTAGCATTGCACATTTTCAAAAATAAATATGGGGAAGACTAAAATTGGCTTTGGTTCACAGTAATAGAAGTCTATCACAAAGAACACGGATGGAAAAGACTTCTCATATATTTGTAAAGGAAAACATCAAGATGCTTCATGAAAAATGATTCATTTGATCAAGTCAATTTCTCTAGTAGAATGGACGGAGGGAAAGTTCTGAAATTATATAGTTTTCACCCCAGTTTAGATGCTTTCGTTGGATATCTGGCATATATCAAAATCACAAGCTGAGAACTTGGTTCAACAAACTTTTTCTGATAATAATTATCTCTGTATATTTCTGGAACTAACTAAAATGAAAGAAAATCCAAAACATACAACCAAGAGCCAATTCTTACAATACATATCCATAATTTACAAATATGTAGTTGTGATTATTGCTACTTATTTCAATATTTTTTTAGTTTACCCTATTTTCATGTATATTTTATTGATTATGTTCTTGTCTTATTTCTGCATAATGCTCCTCCACCTCTTCCTCCAATAATTATGAGCGGCCTTGGGCCTCCAAGAGTGATCCAACTTTGCTGGCCTAACTGTGCCAGCCTAACTCCAGATTAGGACTGCGCCCTCAATTTAATATTGAAATCAGTTTAAATAGGTTTGTCAAAAATGGTATTTAGAGAATGCATCTATCAATGAGAGTCAGTTCCTTCAATATAATGGCATCCAACTTAAGCACAAGGACTGCTTGCATAACCAGTATACAGTCAAAGCCACAAACTTGCTGGCCTTCATTTATGAGCTGGAAAAATCAAAGTTGCAGAATTCAAGTTCATGAAAGAGAAGGGGGTCATCCTGTGACATTACACTGCTCACATGAACAGATCATGAAGTCTCCCTGACTAACAAAGGGAACACTGGTATCTTGGCAGAGTGCTATTCTGACCCGGACTTAGGCCGGCACAGTTAGGCCAGCAAAGTTTGGTTGGCACAAAAGACACTGTAAGGTATGTTTAGACCACTCTCGGAGTCAGAGAGGCCAGCACACAGACATGCACCATCCTCCCTGACTCCATGAGTGATCCAAACACACTTAATGATGTCCCTTGTGCTAGCAAAACTTTGCTGGCCTAACTCTAGGTTAGAACTGCGCCCTTAAGTAAATAGGGAGAATGAAGGTTATAGCGAAAATGGTAAAAACTTTGTCTTAGACAGGTAGGTAGGTAGGTAGGTAGGTAGGTAGGTAGGTAGGTAGGTAGGTAGGTA
>JAJKFI010000033.1:755615-775055 GCA_029204185.1 Lerista edwardsae
ATTATTATTATTATTATTATTATTATTATTATTATTATTATTATTATTATTGTCATCCTTCAGTCTCGAAAACTATGGTAACGTGCTCTGAATAGGGGTCCCGAAACAGCGTCTGGTATGACTAAAAAGGCCAATTCGACAATCCCTTCCACACTGAGGGCAAATACAGTCTGTCCCCTGTCCAGTTTGCTGGTTTCGGGACCGCCTCTTTGCCTCAGCCTGTTGAGCAAGTGTCTCTTCGAATTGGGAGAGGCCATGCTGCACCGCCTGCCTCCAAGCTGAACGCTCAGAAGTCCAGGTTTCCCATCTGTTGAGGTCCATTCCTATGGCCTTCAGATCCCTCTTGAATCGCAGCCGTGGTTTCCCTCTAGGGCGCTTTCCCTGCACTAGCTCTCCATACAGGAGGACTTTTGGAATCCGACCATCAGCCATTCTCATGACATGCCCAAGCCATGTGAGATAACCAATATAAAAATAGAGATATTTTTATACTATCTCAACACTCAGTTTCTAATTTCTAAGCAAACACTTCAAAAAATGTTATTGCATTTTGTCAGATGACAAAAGAACCACCAACTATCGGTGGTGGTGAGAACCCAGTGACATCACCTCTCACCCTCCTTTTGTTCCTGTTGATAGATTTTATGTAATCACAATGAGCCTTGTCAGTTGAAGAATGGGAGGCAAATACTTTAAACAAACCACTACTATGGCACCTTTTGCCTCGTGGATGCAAGTGGTGGGTAGAAATAAAGTTCCACATTGTCTTTTGAATCAAGGACTTCACACATCCCAATCTCTTAGAACAGGAGCCTCCAAACTTTTGGCAAAAGGGCCGCATCACACATTTGACATGGTGTCAAGGGCCGGAAAATAAATAAATAATAAATAAATAAATAAATAAATAAATAAATAAATAAATAAATACATACATACATACATACATACATACATACATACATACATACATGGAGAATCAATGTGGTGAAGATTTTGATTGAATGCATCTACAACAAATGGGTGAGGCGGGTATAAGGACACCCCAACTGGCAGAACACAATCTTTGGCCCCTGTGCAAGCCCAGGTTCATCAAACTGATTTGGAAACGTCCTTGCTGTTTTCCACAAAATCAAGGGGTATATACTGTAGTCAGCCACTAGAGGTGCTGAATGTAATGCAGTGTAATGGAATAATTCCATCCCATTCAGTACCTCTAGAATGCGGTATATTCCCATGCTGGGAGACCCAGAAGTCAATCAAGCTATTTTTAACCTCAAGAGGCTGGGGAACTACACAGTTTGACCACGCAAAGTTAAGAAATGCTATTTTGGCACCTCTTTTTCTTTTTTTAAGGGCATTTAAATGGTGACCCCAGGATCTGTGGGATGAGGGTGCAAATATACATTGCACTATATTTATTCCCCATCAGTGGGTTGCTGTGGGCTGGACAGTCATGCTTCCTCACCACATGTCGAGGGCCAGATAAAATCCTCCAGAGGGCCAGATTTGGCCCTCAGGCCGGGGTTTGGAGACCCTGTCTTAGAGGAATGTGCCAAGTTTTGGGAAGAAAATCAATGTGGAAACTCACTGAATAAAATGGGTTTCCAACTTAATTTACCAAAGAATACAGGAATACAATAAAAGAAGACTTAAGAACTTATTTAAAAATCACTTCTTTTTGGAAAGAGGTACAGTATGTAAAAAATAACTGTAACTACATGAACCAAAACTCGCACGCTCAGAGCTTTGAAAATGCAATAAATTGTTTAGACACTAAACATTCAAGCAAGATACTTGCAGATAGACCCAAAGGGTAGTCACTGAAGTGGTGAAGGAGCAGCCTTATAGCAAAACAAACAGAATTTTTAGACAGTGTTTTAAATGTGATTTGAACTTGGGAGTGACAGCAATTGTAATCAGGAATTATTTACTACAGGACAAAAATAAAGCATTCACAAATGCTGAAGATCGCCTATAAAGGGAGAGGAAAGGGCTGTGCCACTCAGATGAGGGGGTAAACCGATCCCTATTTCTCATGACCCCAAGCATTAAGATTCAAACCTGATTCTTCCTACATGAACCATCTCAGATTTTATTTCAGGGTCACACAAAAGTATGCTGTATTAATGAGATGAAGTGCTGGGCACTAGCGGTGACACATACATTAAGATGTGACACATACACGGAAAGCTACTACAAATATTTTGACAGCAAATATTTTGAAATACGATAAAACTTGAGGAAATGGAAAAGGTATTTAATCCCATACAGCTTGAACACAGGGGTGAAAAACTATCTCAGTATTTCATGCCAGCAACATGCTTTCAGCCCCACGTTTACTCACATTTTTAGCATTTCAATACCAAAATGACCAACTACTTCTCTCAGAACAGAAAGTACCTTTAGATTTCCTCGGTCAAGCGCTGCATTGAGATGCTTCCTGACTTCAATTAGCTTTGGCCGGGGACCACAGGGACTAGCACCCGGTTTAAGAGGGTTTTCCTTCAGAAACAGTTCTAGCTTGGACTCTCCAAGAAGGAGCTCTCCCATATCATCTATTAAGAAAGACACAATCATTAACTCAGCATAGAGACCGGTCAGTCATCCTTAATCCCCAAACCCCACAAAAATTCCAATCCAATAACACAATGGTATTCAAACTTTTTAGACTGGCACTCGTGTTGGGACCCATTAGAGTGATGTCATTAACCCGGAAGAGAGAGTGTGGCAAAAAGTGACATCACCAAGCAGGAAGTGCTGTCATTGTAACATAATAAAATGACACTCCTGAAATGCAAGTTGGCATTCTTGGACTGCAGCAATTGTACAACCATGAAACATCCCTGACAGAAAGCAAGATTAGGACAAAATATGCACAGAACTAAGAACAAAATTTTAAAAACCCTCGCTTGAAAATTCAAACTGACCACTCACAAAAGGAATGTAACAAGAGTAAGGTTTGCAGTTTCCAAGAGGGCTGTTTCCAGCTTTCCACGACCCACCTGACATAAGGTTGCAACCCACCAAGTGGTCCAGAACCACAGTTTGAATAACACTGCAATACCACACTGCAATATAAGGAAAACTGTGGGTGCCAACAATAGCTTTTGTTTGTGATATAGCTGCATTCTGTATCAGTAGCATTATAGTGGCAACATCTGATCTAGAGGTGATAAAATCCAAAAGAGAAAAAAAAATCAGGAATAATTTTGGCTTACTTTAATTCATCTATTACCCAAGACACAATCTCAGGCAATTGTAACATCACACAGCTGACAGTTACTTTGGGCACTTCAGCTGTCAAGTATACAAATGTTACCTTAATGAAAACTGTTATAGAAGAAAGATTTATGCCCAGGCCCACTTGCCAGGAATCTGGGAGAGGCACATTCAGTGTATTCCTGTCTGATTTGTGGGTAGACAAAGCTATAAATCCATCTCTCGTTAGCAGTGTTCATCTTTGCCTGAAGACATTCCACTGTGCAATAATTATGGGAGTAATGGGAATTGCTGTTCTTATATTACTGGAATGTAAAGGTATGTAGTTAAGTGTTCTATTGCTTCGGTAAACACAAGACCTTATCTCTCTTTGGTCTGTAAGGAATGTTTCTAATAACCAATTTACCTAAGCTGATAATCAAGACATTTCCAATTCATTACTGGAGCCAGACATTGCATAGGGAGTTCAGTATATGTTATTGGAAAGCTGATGGCAAAAAACTAGGACACATACAGCACTAAATCACTCAGAAATCCATGGCTCTTGAGGCCAAACTAAATGTTACAGTGCTGCAGAGTGTGACTTTAATCAACTGACTGGTTTTCCCTTCCGCAAGCCTTCTGGAAGGATAGATTTACAGCAGGAGAAGGCAGCACTTAAATCTTTCCCTGGCTAGTTTATTTCTTCCCAAATCACTCTCCTATCTGAAGTTTCTAGACCCATGTTTACTTCGCAAAAATTGATCTGGAACCATATGGAGAAGAAAATGCTTAGGAAGGACAGGTTTCCAGGAAAAATGCAAAGTTCGGGAAAAGATTGAACCCTCCCCCCTTGGTCTTTCTGCAGAGCAAGTCTCCCCCTTCCAAGGGGAGGAAGAGTCTGCAAGAGAAAAGCAGCTGTAAGGCTATCATTACATGTCATTGTACTGCAATGTTAGTCTTGATCTTGGATAGCTGAAAGAATCACTTCCCTTTTGAGAAAAAAAAAAAAAAAAAGCACTGGGAGACACCAACTCTGAATTGTATATACAGGTCCAGCCTGCTTATCTGCAGATTAGTTACCCACAGATTTAACTCACTGCAGGTTTCAAATCCACAGAGGAGGGCTGGGACGCGACCAGGGATATTATCCGGTCATGTCCGGGAGGCTTCTGAGGCCCAAGGAAGTTGCACATAGAGAACCAGACCGGAGAACATCTCTGGTTATGTCTAGAGGTTATATATTAGACCAGACCCATGGATTTGCTTATCCGCAGGTTTTAGTATCTGTAGGGGGTCTGGAAACAGAGGTCCTGGAACAGATCCCCACGGATGCCGAGGTCCAACTGTGTATTTTTTTTTCTGAATTTTAAAAAAATCATTTGTCTTAAACTAGGGGCACCAAACTCATTTCATACAGCTGGTTGAAAAGCATGGCACCTGCTGAGGGCTGGAAGTGATGTCACGAAGCAAGAAGTGACCTGAAATAAACATTTTGTTCTCACCTCGGAACACATTTGCTGCAAATGACAAAAGGAGAAAATGTGTAGAACTTGTTCAGTCATAAAATAACTACAAGTCAGCAAGAAACATTTTAAAGGTTGTTTTTCAACTTTTAGTACGACCTACCATACGATAAACATACGCAAGTTCAAACAGTCCCTCAAAACGTGTTAAAAGTGGGGTATTTTCCTTTTGGAGTAAAATAGCTAGACCTTTTAATCTAGTCTTTGAATTCTAAATGACCAGGGAGGAAGACACAATTAGGAACTAGTAAAAGGGAATGAACCATTTTTCTCTCTCTTGGAGTGAGGTTTTACTCTTGCATGGTCTCTGCATCATTATCAAGCTATCATACTGGATCAGGGCTAGTACCACATGACAGAAGCAATGAAAAAGTCAGTACCATTACTGCAAACAAACAATAGGCTGTATACAATCTTCGGGATCGTTAGAATACCCAGAATGCTAAAGATTTTAAAACAGGTATCTGCCATGACCCCAACTCCAAGTGTTTGGCCAGCACAAGGACTGCTATAAAGCGTGTTTGGACCACTCTCGGAGTCAGGGAGGATGGCTCATGTCTGTGTGCTGGCCAATCTGACTCCCAGCGTGGTCCAAATATACTTTATGGTGGCCCCTCTGCCGGCCAAACTTGTGCTGGCCTAACTGTGGCAGCCTAACTCCAGGTTAGGATTGTGCTCTGAAAGGGGGAGGAGGGGGCAAGGCTGAAAAGCAAGACTCAGTTCCTAAGAGCAAAGGGGAATCAAAAAGAGAGAAACCCTGGGAACCTGAACCCAATCCCTGAGAGAGTTCCACATGCACCCGACTCCCCTGAAGATCCAGACCCTGACACTGCCTGTCACTGCGTGCCTGCCAAGGTCGGATGTTGCCAAGAAACAGTCAAGTACTTTAGCCCTAGCTGGGAGGCTCCCCTTTAAGAGTCTCACTCCACAGCAGTGTGGATGGAGCCTGGGAAAAAGCCTGGGATGGAGCCAGGATAGGAGATAGATAAGTGCTCATTTGGAACTGGGCTTGTATTAGATGATCCAGTTACCCCCTCAGAGCTCTCCAGGGTCCTATAATACCAAATGCCCTGCCCAGCCTCATGGATGCTTGAGTGAAGCCGAGACAGGACGGTACCTGTCACATGGGCTGCAAAATAAAAATCAATCAAGGCAACCAAGTAGTAAACACAGGGCTTGGCCAAAAAGCCTGTATGTGAACATGGCATGCAAACACTTTACAATCCTTTCTTTTCAATGATATTTCAGAAAAAGGACAGAGAAGACAAGCAAAGTCCTCATGATGCAACCCTCTCCCAAACAACCATTCTGCCTTCATTCTGAACTGGCTTTGTGACTTTATCATGGGAACCCAGTGTTTCCCAAACTCCTACAAGGGGCAAGAGCAAGTCCTTGCAGGGACAGAGCAAAGGCAGCAATGTGATTCCCCAAGCTACACCAAGGTACAATGATAAAAAAACAGAATTAGCTTCCAATCACGATTTTTTCACTTTCAGAGGCTTGGGGAGACCTGTGGAAGTATCCGCAGCGCTCCCCGCATCCCCGGAAAGCGGGCTCTAGCTCAGGCAGGTGGGAAACACACCCAGCCCCCCACTGTAGCACAATCCTGGGTATTGTGTTGCTGCCTTCCCCCTCTCCCTGCCCCTTAAAGAGACATGAGTCAGTTCTTCCCAAGGTCACGACCCCACCATTTCGGGAAGCACTGATGTAACCAAGTCTAACTATACAGCAACATGTCATCATGCTCATTATGTAATAATATGCAATTGATTGAGATCAAGCATTGAAATAGAAGAAATAAGCCCTTAGGGAACAGTAGAGAGGGGAAAACACAGTGGCTGCAGACACACCACATCAAAAAGACACTTTTTAGGGGGTTCAAAAGTCATTTTGTACCCCTTAAAGTATAATATGCATGTCAAAAATATGGCAAATGAACATGTGGCATCTAGGAAATATCAACCGTCAAAAGCAGAATTGTTTGCTGCTCGTCCCCCAAGTCTTACATTGACTAGCCAGCATTATTTCTACTGGAAGAATTGCAGTTAATCCGCAGAAAAAGAAAATGATTAGCAAGTAACAAATAATGAAACTCATTTAATGTTGATGGCACAAAGGCCATCCTCAGACGATATCATTTACTGTCAAGAGGAATCCTAAAACTTCAAAAGTGTTACAAGGTGGGCTCAAAACTTAACACAGTAACTGGTAAAATCCTCGCACAGTTGTTCCCAAATTGTGGGTCCATGGCCCACTAGTGGGTCATGACCCAAGTTTTGGTGGTTCATGAGACTGACAGGGTAGATTTGGCTGTGTGTATCAAGGGTTAAACAACCTGCTACTGGGGCGGGGGGGGGGGGAAGCAGTGATGCCGAATCCCCAAAGTGGCTTGAGTGGCTGGTAAAGTGAAACTATTATTTTTTGGGTGGTCCAATGCTAAAAAGTTTGGGAACCACTGTCATAGCATGTAGGAAAACTAAGCATGCTGTTATGGTCATATAGCTTAATGCTGACACTATTTCATACACTGGCTTTTAAAATACTTGTAACTCCATCACGCATACTGAGCAGTTTCGTTCATTATTTAATTCCACAGGAAGCCATTGAGTTAAAAAGACTCCTAGAATGTATTTGATCTCTAAATGTCTAAAGGTCTGAATGTCTGCCAATTCACACATTTTAACAAGATGATTGTTGTACTTAAAAGCATTTATCTACGCACTGGGTGGTGGTGGTACAAAGTTTATGGCTTTTTTTTCTATAACAGGTTAACTTTCCTGGTACAGTACATTTTTTGGAATAAAAAAACTTGAATATATCCACTCAGAAGAGGAAATGAGAGAAAGAAAGGTGCATGACTATAGATAATAAGAGTAAAAACAGGCCTGCATTAGGATAAAGTAGAAAAAAACCAGAATATAGACACACAGGAAAACCACAGAGCAAAAGATTAAGGAATATAGTTCTGTCCAAGGCTTGAGAAGATGAATTAAGAAACTCGCAACTCGTCTTGCAGTAATGTCACGGATGCATTATTACCTTGTAACTGCTTGAAATTGCAATTACTATTATTTCATTAGAAAGATACAACATGGATGAAGAACCACCCCCCATGATTTAAAAAATAAAATGCTGTAGGGCAGATTACTTACAAGAGGAGTTCCCAAGAGATCAGCATTAACTGCTTCAAAATACAAAAATGCTACTTCGCAAAAGAAGTTGGAATATTCCAAACACTATGGCATGAAAAATTCTGCTTGATTTTTGTGCCAATTAAGACCCACACGCTATTAAAATGAACACAAACGGGGACTTGCAACAAAATGCTGCAGTGTACTATCCCCAGGCCCTAACAGGAATGCTCCTAAACGTCGTTCCAGCCAGTCTAAGACATACCAATTCTTCCATGTGTTCACCCTGCTTTGTTAATAGACACTAGGACTGCTTATGCACTCCCGATCCATCACCATAAGTAGAGGAGCGGAAGGGAAGAACTGCTAGTGAGAACAAAATAGCCTATCTTGATAACATCTGGGAAAGTTCAAGGGCTGATTACCTAGCAAGCTACAAAGCTGGTTGAGAGAATATTATTTCTATTCTTCTGTGAAGTATCTCAGATGAATAAGACCAGCCAAGTTTGGGAAGGAGGTTCAATGGTACAGTAGAATACAGTAGAATACAGTAGAATACAAGTGTTAATTGCAGATTGTCTCAGATTTCATTTCCGGCATCTTCAGTTAGAAGTAGGTAATAGGTGATGGAAAACACCTTGACCTAAAATCTTGGAGGGCCACCAACAGTCAAAATAGACAGCACTGGGTTAGACAGACTCAGTATTATGCAGCTACACAAGTTCATAAATGCAAGATGCCAGGAAAACATTTTATACAACCTGAAGAATTTTTTTTTAAAAATTGGACTCATAGCCCGATCCTATCCTGCGTAGGAATAAGCAGGCCAACAGGCCTGTCCCATATCCAATGCAGGTCAGGAGGTGACTGCCACACAATTCAGAGTAAGGATTTTATTTCCCCTTACCTTGTGTTGGGTAATCTTGACTGGGCTACTCGGATCTGCATCAACGAAATGGCTGACAAATCCAAGCATCCCAGGTAAGGCAGACCCAGCCAGGGGTTTGGATCTCGCCTACGTTGCCCAGGTCCACCCACCAGCCTGTCCTCCCTTGCCCCTATATGCCCCGTTGTGCCCTCCCTAACCCCCTGTGCCAGCTCCCCTCAGCTAGCACTTCCTTACTGTTCCAACGTAGTTCAAAGGCTGGATCTGACCTTCACATCCATGCACTATACCAGCACTATACCAGCTGGATGTACCAGCGCACATCCATGCACTATACCAGCCAACTCCTGAGTCATCGCAGTCATGCCTTATAGCACATTTGCAAAACTCCCAGGCAAGTCCCAGGTGCCAGCTAATTGAGCGCTCTGGATTGCGCTCTCAAAAAGATTTTAGTGCCCAAGCAAGAACATCCAAATGGCACACCCTCTTGATGGTGAAAATACAACCATCAACACCATAAGATACCATAAGGGCCTTGACTAGGTGTGACCAAGGCCAGCAACATTCCCAGGTAGGATTTCAAAAACCATTATCTATCAGCCCAAATCTGACTGATTTCATTTGCTTAGAATTTCAGACAAAGTGCTTTTAGATCTGTTCAATGTAGACCATACTCAAAATGTTGCATTAGCTTTTTTTAAAACAGCCCTCAGGATTGGGCTCACCATTATTTATATTTTTGGGAAGTTTTGGACCAGAAATCAATTTTGGATTCAATTTTGGACCAGAAATATGGTTTGCAGCAGGGTGGATAAAAATTGATGAATTAAAAAAATGAATTTTTTTGATTTAAATCGGATTTTTTTTTATCACATTTATTTTAATAAAATGCTTTTGGAGTAAAAATCTAAGGATAGTTTTCTATTTAAGATACATTAATAATTTAGTTTATTCAGCATGAAATGGAGCTTAGTTATGTAGCATGAGGCTGTATATTCTGCAATATTTACATTTTTGTAAGCTCATTCCATGAATCCAAGCTCTGCAAGCTGAGACAACCTGCACTGCACTGATGCATTCACACAATTTCACAGTAACCATGAGATAAATCATGAAACAAAACATGTTTAAGCAAATATAAGAATATGTAATATAATGTTATTGTTTTAATTAAATAAATTTGAATAGTCCAACTATGTGTGATTAACCTATTAACCTAAAATCGGTTCTGATATCACTGTTTTACTAACCTGACAGCTTATTATTCTAAATAGGAAGCTTTCATTTTGTTTGCAAATAATAATATTAAAGATTCTAACTACCAGCAAGAATGAGTCCTTACATTTAAAGAGCACCAGAACCATCATGGCAGCGCTGTTAGTGGGCCTTCACTCACCTGCTGCCCGCCACGTCCCTCACCTTGTTGTGTCACTTCCGCATCACCAGCCGCCCCATTAAAGTGAATGGCACTGTCGGTGCGTCAACAGCGGGTCAGGGGAGGAGCCGCTGCAGGACAGAGATGGCAGTTGCTCTTTAAAAATTATGATTTAAATTGAGTTGATTTAAATCAAGCCTTTTTACTAGTGATTTAAATCGTGACTTAAATCCACCCTGGTTTGCAGCAACCTTGTTAAACATAAGCAAACACCTTGGTGGAAGACCCTATGGGAATCCTATGTGTACGACCTTAAGTTTCATGAAAGGGAGACAAACTGTAAGTACAGTAACCCAATGTACACTCAGTCCTCATTATACGCTAGGGTTAGGTTCCTGGAAATCCTCACGGATAGCAAATTTGTAGATAACAAATTAGATGCAAGGGGTACCTCCTCTGCCATCAGAAGAATCCAGCCAACCCCCCTCAGGAAGGCAGCAGAGTACAGCAGGAGTGCCAAAGGATCTCTGAATGCTGCAGAGATCTGCCAGCGGCTGCAGGATCTTCAGAATAGCACCTGCAACCAGCATGGACCCCTTAAACATACTTCTGGCAGCAATTTTAATGGGGTCAGTGCTGGTTGCAGGCACCATTTTGAAGGTCTCTGCAGCCTTTGGAAGGTCTCTGCATAGTGGATGATGAGGACAGAGGCACAGGTAACAAGGAAAGTAGGCAATTCTGCCACTCACAGATGAGTGAAGTCACATATTAAGAGGACTGACTGTATTTGTCAATCTAGCACTTAGCAAAGGCGGAGAGCTTAAACAAAAGAAGAGACAAACCCTGCAACCAGGAATACAAGGCCAACGCTTCTATGGTGCTAACAGACATTCTTGTACTGCATACGGAGGAGCACTGCAGTTAAGTACATACATTGTTATCAAATCACCTGGTGAAACAGGCTTGTACAATGGCCCTCGGACTAGCAACTAAGGGGCTAACTATGTTAGAGGCAGGTGCATTGCAACCAAACCAAACACAGTTTTTGAAGCCAGAAAAACATCTTCCAGAAGACAATCAGAACCAGAATGGCAAGGAGGACTGCATTTTCTCTGATGACTATTTCTCATTCCACATTACTACACCGCCCCCCCATGCAAAAATGCTTGGAGATGCGCAATTTGGAGCTGCACTCCTGCCCTAACCACTTGGCTGATCCCCTCTGCAAGTGGCTTTTCCAGTTTCAAAAGGGCCATCACGGCAGTGCAACATGCATCTCCCTGTAGCATCCACGTTGGCCCTCAGGCAAGTAAGAATCACCTTCAGGCAAACAGGCAGGCTTGTGTTTGTACCTGGAATTCATTGTTTTCTTCCTTTCACACAGATTATGAGCCACAACCATATATATGCAGGCTTGACTGTGTGACACAGAACTTTAAAAAATTGCAGGAGGACAAACAACACTTGCAAGCTTATGTGCAGGACTTTGATAAAATATGCTCCAGCATGCTTTAAGCCACGGTGCTTCAATCTTGAGGTCAGGACCCCACTGGGGTCATGAAGTCTCAGTTGTGAGGTCACAGCAACTTACGGGAATGCAAAAGGTTGAAGACCACTGGAGCAGACCACCAGCAAGTAAAGGTGAAGGTTCCAGAAGATTGTGTTCCAGTCCTGCTCAGGTTCTTAGCAAAGGCTGATCCAAAATTATGGTCTATACTGCCCAGGTAAACAGGATGCTCTGGATTTGTATAGGGCTCCTATCCCCTTGTCTCTCTCATTTGGCCATCCCCCAATTGTTATCCACCATTCCCACTAACCCAGGTTGCTTGCACCACCCAAACCAAGAGCTTATATCCCTTCTTAGGAAAGGAATCACATAAAATAATCTTTGTATCTCTCTTCCTTTATTGTAAGTGATCAACATCTTATACAGAATTATCCATTTAAGTCTTTGTTGATCCTTTTGATTTTTTTTTTAACTACAGCTATTTAGATTTTTTTCTAACCTATCTTAATTGCTCAGGGAACATTACAAAATGTTCTTATAGTAGTTTTCTTCTTGCTCCTAGTTTTGTTCTTAACTTCCTTTTTTAAGTTTTGCATCTAACCCTGTATTTGCAAATTCCTTGTTACTGTCATGTGCTGGCCACTAACTGGGAAAAGTGGGATAAAATTAATAAACAATACAGTTTGTAACGTTTTATTCTAACTAGTGAGATGCATTAGGCTGACAACATTGTGTAATGCTTCGTGACTGGGCACATATTTCAATTTGAAAATATCCCTCTCTAACATTCTGTTTCTTTTGGTCAAGATCACTTTACACATTATTATGCAAAGGCAAACTCAGAATTGTCACCAAGTGTATTATGTGATTGGTCAGACATGATTCCCCTTATCACCAAACAAGAAGCTACAGCCAATCATTACTGCTAGCCAGTACATTATACTATCAAACCCAGTGGTGCTCAAACTTTTTAGCACTGGGACCCACTTTTTAGAAAGGCAATCTGTCTGGGACCCAATGAAGGGACGTCATGGCCAGAAGTGCCGTCATTGTGATGCCAGAGCCTGTTCTGAGAATCTGCTCTGAGAATGAAGCAAGAAGTTGGGTTATTTCTCGGCCATTTTCCAAAAGCAAAATACAAAAAAACCCAAAAAGATAAAAAGCCTCTTTACAACCTTGACACAAGCCAAATAATCACACAGCGCTCCCCCTTCCCAGTGACCCATCTTCCCATATTTTCAATGATGGCTGCCCTAGGTGCTTTGTGACCCACCTTAAATTGGCTTGCAACCCCACTGGTGGGTCCTGATCCACAATTTGGGAACCACTGATCTAACCTACATTTGCAAACACTCTGCTTGCAGTTCCACTTTAAAACTTCTTACGTGGATATCTAAAAAAACGTACTATGCAAAGTGCTCAAAGAGCGTTCCCCTTTCATAGTCCCTTATAGCTTAGCTGCATCTCTTCCAACAATTCAATAAAACCATTTCTCCAAAAGGATTCTAATGACACAAGTTTCTCTTTTCAGTACCTCAAGACCTTCCAGCTCCACACATCATTGTACTATCACTTGTGTGTTTAAATGCATTTAATGCAGTAGTTCCATGACTATAACCAAATACTGCTGGCCAGTTTTTAAATAGTACACATTTCCATACAAACCATTTTTAGGCCTGCATATTACTCACAGGTCTTTCTAACCCATGAGAGCTATTGCCAGTGTAAATACTATTCTAGTTTTTACCACAGTAAGTTCTCACTTCCATTGAGAACCATAGACTTCCACTTACTCCAAAATATAAATAGAGAAACTTAATTAAAAGAATGCCTAAAGGGGTATCTTGAATAAATGGAAAACAGTACTGAAATAGCACAGAGTGCTTTGCTACAGGGAATAAATGTGGTATCTTAAATGCCCTCAAGAATGCTAAATCCCTTAATGCCACTGGTATGCGTATCGCTGGTGATGGAAAATCTCTTGATTCCCCCACTGCAAATTGCATTGCTTATAATCAGAGATCTATCATTTTTCACTAAACCAAAAGCACACTGACACCCTGAATACCGATACGCCTTCAAATGCCTCCATCTGCAGAATTAGGTGGATGGCTACCAATGAGACAGTTTTCTCAACCCTGCCAATGGAACTCCCTGCCAAAGTGGATTGCCTGGCACCACTGCTGCTTTCTTTTAGTCTACTCTCCTGTTCTCCTGTAGAGGCCTTCTAACTGCCTTTATATTAAATGTTTTATGGCTCTTATCCAATCTAATGGAATTCATTGCTATGAATGTTTTAGTGCAGTGGTTCTCAAACGTTTTAGACCAGGACCCACTTTGTAGGAAGGCACTTGTGTCAGGACCCAACGGAAGTGATATCATTAACGTGGAAGTGATGTAATGGGAAGAAATGACATCATCAAGCAGGAAGTGCTCTCATTGTGAAATAATAAAATGACACTCCTGCAACGCAAACTGGCATTCTTGGCCTGCAGCAATTGTACAACCATGGAACATCTTTGACAGAAAGATTTGGACAAAATATTGTGTAAAAGCACTGAACTAATAACAATTTTAAAAAAAATTGTTTTAAGAAACCTTCACTTGAAAATTCAAGCAGTTAACACTCTCAAAAGGAACATACCACTGCTAACTGGGCAAGAGACACTTTTTCAAGTGCTGTCCTCTTATATTTAGCAGGGGGAGAGCAATTGTCCCTCTTCACCCCAGCACAGTGTCTTTCTTGTGGCTGTTGCTGGTGGTGTTCTCCATTTTTTTAAGATTGTGAGCCCTTTTGGGACAGGGAGCCATTTAGCTTTATTATTACTATTTGCCTGTAAACTGCTTTGTGAACTTTGTGTTGAAAAGCGGTATATAAATACGATTGATTGATTGATTGATTGATTGATTGATTGATTGATTGATTGATTGATTGATTGATTGATTGATTGATTGATTGATTGATTGATTGATTGATTGATTGATTGATTGATTGATTGATTGATTGATTGATTGCAAGAATAAGGTCTGCAGCTTCCAAGATGGCTGCTCCCAGCTTTCCGTGTCCCACCAAGTGGGTCTCAACCTACAGTTTGAATAACACTGTTTTAGTACTTTAGATGCTGCCATATTCTTGTATGCCACTTCAACAAATTCCGTTAACTGCTGTTAATATCTTAAATTCTTGTATCAGGTACATTGCCCTCTTATTTTTCCGATGAAGAGTGGTATATATGCAGCTCTTTATTCATAAATATATGTGTTCCATTTTGAAGAGGTCCAAGAGATGTCTTGTAGCTTTCACATGCAAATCCAGGCTCTTGTCACTCCTGGTCTCATTATAAAGTCTTATTGCCAACATCTCACCCACGCTTACCTGGACTCTTCTCCCACCCCCAAGTGCCATTTAACTTCTTTATTACTAGCTTTTTGTTACCCGGCGTTGCCCAGGTAACAAAATGAATTTCCAGAGTTTATGAGTTTTGCACCCCTTCTCGCCCCCCATGCTGACGGGGGCCGAACCCAGACTCCAACCGTGTCAGGAGCGTCGCCACTCACCTCGGTGACCCCGGAAACTACGGTTCCAACGCCGATTTCGGCAATTTTTGACCGTTTTCACGTGGGGGCCCCTGCGCACCCCACCCCCGGGGGCACTGGGGGGCATGACCCCTGCAGTGTTTGTCGCCAGGCCGCAAGGCACGCGCGTGCCGAGTCTGGCGCCAATCGCTCCAGGCATTCCAGCATGGCACGGTGGACATCTTGTTTCACACCCCTTCCCACCCCCCCCATGTGAGCGGGGGCCTAACCCGAACTCCCACAGCGTTGGGAGCGTTGCCACTCACCTCGACGACCCCAGAAAATACAGATCCGACGCCAATTTCGTCCATTTTTGACCGTTCTCACATGGGGCCCCTGGGGCACCCCCAGGGGCAGTAGGGGGGCCTGCCCCCTGGAGTGTTTGTCGCCAGGCCGCAAGGCACGCACATGCCGAGTTTGGTGCACGTCGCTCCAGGCGTTCCAGCAAGACATGGAGGACGTTTTGTTTTGCACCCCTTCTCGCCCCCCACACCGAGGGGGGCGAACCCGGACTCCGACGGTGTCGGGAGCATCGCCGCTCGCCCCGGCGACCCCGGAAACTGTGGATTCGACGCCGATTTCGGCCGTTTTCAACCATTTTCGCATGGGGACTCCCGCGTACCCCCACCCCCAGGGGCACTGGGGGGTCTGACCCTCGCAATGTTTGTCACCAGGCCTCAAGGTGTATGCGTGCCAAGTTTCGTGTTGATCGGTCCAGGCGTTCCAGCATGGCATGGCGGATGTTTTGTTTCGCACCCCTTCTGGACCCCCGAGCCAAGGGGCCCGAACCCGGACTCCACCAGCGTAGGGAGTGTCGCCGGTGATCTTGGCGACCCCGGAAACTATGGACTCAACGCCGCTTTCGGCCGTCTTCACGTGGGGGCCCCTGTGCACCCCTGCCCCCAGGCCGCTAGGCTTCCGCATGCCGAGTTTGGTGCCAATCGGTCAAGGAGTCACAGCGGGGCATGGTGGATGTTTTGTTTTGCAACCCTTCTCGCCCCCCACGTCGAGGGGGGGGCTGAACCCGGACTCCGACGGCATCGGAGCCGTCACCGTTTTATTTATTTATTTATTTACTTATTTACTTATTTAAGAAATTTCTACCCTGCCTTTCCTCTGCCGAGGCAGATGTCCAAGGCGGCTTACAATATTAAAAAGGATAAAAATAAAGTATAACAGTTAACATTAAAAACAGTTAAAAACAGTATTAAACAATAAACAATCAAGATTAAAAAACACAAACAATTTAAAAACAATTAAAAAATAAAATAAGACGCAAGCCCCATGGATCATAATAACCAGCCAGCCAACCTGTCAGCAATTAAAAGCTTTTTGGAATAAAAAGGTCTTCAGCCCCCGCCGAAATGTAAACAGAGAGGGAGCAGTTCTCAATTCGAGGGGAAGGGTGTTCCAGAGTTGGGGGGGCCACCACCGAGAAGGCCCTCTTCCTGGCCGCCACTCCTCTTACTTCTCCTGGTGGCGGCACAGTCAGAAGGGCCCCCCCAGATGATCTAAGAGTACGGGTTGGATTATATAGAAGGAGGCGGTCCCTCAAATACCCCGGACCCGAGCCGTAAAGGGCTTTAAAAGTCAAAACTAGCACTTTGAATTGGGCCCGGAACAGAACCGGCAGCCAGTGTAGTCGCCGAAGCAGCGGCTCGACAGAGTCAAACCGACGTGCCCCAGCAACCACCCGAGCCGCCGCGTTCTGTACTAGTTGTAATTTCCGGACCGTCTTCAAAGGCAGCCCCACGTAGAGCGCATTGCAATAATCTAATCTTGACGTCACTAGGGCATGGGTCACTGTGGCCAGGTCCGCACAGCTCAGGTACGGCCGCAGCTGGCGGATCAGCCGAAGCTGAGCAAAGGCTCCCCTGGCCACCGCCGCCACCTGGGACTCCAGGTGTAGCTGTGAATCCAGGAGAACCCCCAAGCTGCGAACCTGCTCCTTCAGAGGAAGTGCGACCCCATTCAGAGCAGGACGATAGTCCAATACCCGAGCTGTGGATTTCCGAACCAAAAGCACCTCTGTCTTATCCAGATTTAATTTCAGCTTGTTCGCCCGCATCCAGCCCCCAACTGCCTCCAGACAGTGATCCAGGACCTCAACCGCCTCCTCAGAATCAGGGGGAAAGGAGAGATAAAGTTGGGTGTCATCAGCATATTGATGGCACCCCACTCTGAACCCCCGGATGACCTCTCCCAGCGGTTTCATGTAGATGTTAAACAGCATGGGGGATAAGATGGAACCTTGCGGCACCCCGAACCTAAGAGGTCGGGGTGCCGAACAAGAGTCCCCCAGCACCACCTTCTGGGATCTGTCAGCCAGGAAGGAGCGGAACCACTTCAAAACAGTGCCTCCAAGCCCCAACCCGGCCAATCGACCCAGAAGGACACCATGGTCGATGGTGTCGAAAGCCGCCGAGAGGTCCAGCAGGACTAACAGGGTCGCACTTCCCCCGTCCATCCCCCGGCGCAGGTCATCCACCAAGGCGACCAAGGCAGTCTCCGTCCCGAACCCCGGCCTGAAGCCAGATTGGAATGGGTCCAGATAATCCGTTTCCTCCAGAACCCTCTGAAGCTGGGACGCCACCACCCGCTCAATCACCTTGCCCAGAAATGGGATATTGGATACTGGCCGAAAGTTGTTTAAATTTGAGGGATCCAGGGAGGGCTTCTTCAGGAGGGGGCGAACCACCGCCCGCTTCAAAGCAGGCGGGAGCACCCCCTCCTTCAGAGATGCATTCACTACCCTCCCCGTCCACTCGGTCAGCCCTCCCCGGGCAGCTCTAATTAGCCATGCCGGGCAAGGGTCGAGCGGGCAAGCAGCAGGTCTCACACTCCAGAGAATCCTGTCCACATCCTCAGGCTCTACAAACTGAAAAGAATCCCAAATGCTAGGATAGACAGGTTCCCCAGGGACATCACTAGATCTGCCCACAGCAGCGTCCAAGTCATGCCGGATCTGATCGACCTTGTCTGCAAAATGTCTAGCGAACTCGTCACAGCGAGCCTCCGTGTGCTCCTCCCTACCAGTAAGGGGGGCAAGATGTAACAGATTGCGGACCACACGGAAGAGCTCAGCCGGACGGTTCTCTGCAGACGCAATGGTGGCAGAGAGGTGAGCTCTCTTCGCCACCACCATTGCTCTGGAATAAGCTTTTAATTGGGCCTTAGCCCGTGTCCGGTCAGATTCGGCACGAGTCTTTTGCCACCGACGCTCTAGTCGTCTGCTCTGTTGCTTCATTGTTCGCAGCTCCTCAGAAAACCAAGGAGCGGCTCTGATTCTGCGACTGGGCAGAGGACGCTCAGGAGCAATCTCATCCAGGGCCCTGGCCATCTCCATATTCCAGAGGTCCACCAGGGCACCGGGTGGATCTCCAACTCTGGCAACAGGAAAATCCCCCAGAGCCCTCAGGAATCCGTCTGGATCCATCAGCCTCCGAGGGCGGATCATAAAATGTGATCCCCCGCCATTGCAGAGGTGAGAAGCCGCAACAAGCCTAAATCCCACCAGACAGTGATCTATCCATGACAAAGGAGTGATCTTAATCTCCTCCACCTCCAGATCACCATCAACCTGCCCCGCAGTAAACACCAGGTCCAGCGTGTGTCCCGCCTCATGTGTCGGGGCAGATATTTTTTGAGACAGACCCATGGTTGCCATGTAGGCCATGAAGTCCTGAGCTGCAGATGTTGCCGGGGCCTCGGCATGGACATTAAAGTCCCCCAACACCAGAAGGCGGGGGGACTCCAACACCACGCTCGAGACCAGCTCCATCAGCTCAGGCAGGGAGACTGCTGGGCAGCAAGGCGGGCGGTACACCAGCAGAATCCCCGTTCTGTCTCGGTGACCCCGTTCATCTCGGTGACCGTTCATCTTGGTGACCCCGGAAACTGTGGATTTTACGCCGATTTCGGCCGTTTTTGACCGTTTTCACGTAGGGATCCCCGCGTACCCCCACCCCCGGGGGCGCTAGGGGGGCCCGACCCCCGCAGTATTTGTCGCCAGGCTGCAAGGTGTATGCGTGCCAAGTTTCGTGCCGATCGCTCCAGGCGTTGTGGAGCCTATGCGAAACATACATACATACACACATACACGCACACAAACCCACGCTCTTCTTTACATATATAGATTATTAGTCTGTAAACCGCTTTGTGAACTTCGTGTTGAAAAGTTTTATATAAATACTGTTGATTGATTGATTGATTGATTGATTGATTGATTGATTGATTGATTG
>JAJKFI010000033.1:775065-877959 GCA_029204185.1 Lerista edwardsae
TTGATTGATTGATTGATTGATTGATTGATTGATTGATTGATTGATTGATTGATTAGCATCCCATTGCACAGTCATACTCAAAGTAATATGTCAAATGTTCATCATCTTCCAATGCATCCTAAGAAAAGGGAATTGTCTGTCAAAAGCGCAGGCGAACAGATTGTATACAGATTGTATAAGTTGTTCAGGGTTAACAGTGCCTGGAGTAAAATTTAAAAGACAACCATTCTCAAAAAATGGAGACACAGGGCCAAATCCTACCCAATTTCCCAGATGTAGCTGTCCCTATGGGGTGTGTCCTGCAGTCTGTGGTGGAGGGGAAGTCAAGGAGGCCTCCTCAAGGTTAGGGAACATTTATTTGCTTATCTTGGGGGCTGCGTTGCAGCTGCATCGGAACCAGAAAAATGGATAGGATTGGTCCCATAGTCTCAGTAAAGCAACAACAGTGGTTCTCAAACTATTTAGCACTGGGACCCACTTTTTAGAATGACAGTCCTTCCGGGACCCACCAGAAGTGATGTCATGGCCATCATTGATGGCTGATTGTCATTGCCATGGCTTTCCTGAGACTGCAGCAATAAGCTGGCTGATTTCCTCAGCCTTTCACTCAGCCAATAACAGTGAATCAGAAAGGGGAAAAAAGCTTATTTTGCTTGTGTAACCTTGACACAAGCAAAATAACCACACAGCACTACCCCTTCCCACCAATCCATCTTCCCATATTTTCAATTAGACTGCTCTAGGTGCTAAAATTGCACTAGGTGCTGACCTACCTGAAACTGGCTCATGACCCACTGGTGGGTCCCAACTCACAGTTTGGGAACCACTGCTCTATAACATCCTAAATGCTGAATGTCCAATCATTGCTCAGACAGACAGTACAAAGGCAACAATTTTAACACTCTGCATTCAAGAAATTCTTTGCTTCACAACTAGTCTGCTGAGGAACCCCTGCAAATCTACCATAGTACCACAGTGCACTGTAGAAGTTTCCAGAGCACGTTCATGCGGGGTACTTGCCAGGCTATTTTATTTTAAAACACTTATGTGCCCCTTTCTCCAGGGATTCTAGGCAGCTCACAACACAAATTAAAACACAAAAAATAATAATAAAAAGCAAACCAGAAAAGAACAATTTCCAAAATCATTGTCAAGACTGAAAATGAAGACAGAGAAACCAAAGCAAAAATTGTCAGAAATAGTTGGAGGAGCCTTGATAAAGTAATTGCATCTTTAGCCTTCTCTTGAAAAGCAGGACAAACCTCTCTCCAGAGAGGGGGAGAGTCACTAGGAGAAGGCCTTCCCACACAAGCTGCAAGTCAGGACAGCAGTGGGACAAACAAGAGCACTTCCCCAGAATATCACAGACATAGGCAGACTCATATGGAGGGTCCTTCAGGTACAGTCATGCCCTGGTATCTGCTAGGGTTTTGTTCTGGACCCCACTGTGGATATCTGACACCATGGATACTGGGGATGCCTTTTTAAAGATAGGGGAACATCAGTGGTTTTGTGGCAACAAGGAAAAAAGAGGGAGATTTATGTAATGTTCCCCTATCTTTTAAATAGTCATCCCAGTATATATGGTATCCATGGATAACTGGAACTGTGGATACCAAATCAGTGGATACCAGGGCGTGCCTATAATTTGGTCCTACACTATTTAGAACCTTAACCCTTCTGACCAGCACATTGACTTGCACCCAGAGGCAAAACAACAACCAAAAGAGTAGAGCTGGAACAACAGAGACACAACGTGTTCATATTATCTCACCTCTGTCAATGCACTTCCAGCTGTCTGTTGTACAAGCTGAAGCTTTGGAAGGTCTTTAAGGGCAGTGCCACATAATCCATTACAGTTATTTAAACAAGAGGTGGCCAAGGCCTGGATAACCAAAGCAAAGTCTGACTGACTGGGAACTATACACAGCTAGTTGAGGCCACAACCAAGGACAGACTCTCAACACTCTCCTACAGCTGCACAATGCAAGAGAAGACGGATAGGGGGGAATAGCATCTTCCAGGGAAGTGTGTCCACTATTACTGAGCTCAGAGGAACCCCTGATCTGTTTCTTAGGAGCTCCAGGATATCTTGCAAGACAATCTGAAAGATCACTGCATTAAGGAATAAGAGTGCTACACCGCCACATATCACAGCAGCTAATGACTACCTCATAATTTAGGACAGAGACAAATATAGTATGTTAATGGGGGAGAGAAGAGGATTCGCCACAAATATAGATTGCGATTGCTTAATTTTTACCTCATGACTCAACTCACACCAAAAGAGAACATCCCACAACTGAGTTCAAACTCCCGACAAGGGGATTAAATATTCTGCTTCTTCTAGCCCCCATTAGTGGTGGCATACTTTATCCAACACAGCAGTCACCAAATCTGACAGGTCAACTTGCTTTTGTGGGGCTTGGCACTTACTAAAGGTTAAGAATACATGTTCCTCTACCCCTCTGAATAGGTCTTGGACGTGTGTGTATTTCTACTGCTAAATGATTCTTCTGGTTCAAACATGAGTATTTTCAGAATGTCAGCATTCGTGACATTTGAGAGATTCAGAGCCATCCAAAATTAGCAGAATGCTGCAGCAAGCCATCTTCCCACATCGTTAAAAATGAAGAAAGTTCCGCTTGGTTTTGCGCAATAAATCTCTAGAACAGCAGTTCTCAAACTATGGGTTTGTGGCCCACCTGTGAGTCTCGACCCCAATTTTTGGTAGTTTGCCAAGCTGACCGTGTAGACTATGCAGGGTAGACTAAATGCAGGAAGCATTGTTAACCCTTGCAATTGTTAACACTTGCAGGAAGCAAGTGTTTAACCCTTGATGCAGGAAGCATCAAGGGTTAAACACCCAGCTGCTGGGGAGGGGGCACTGCTGCCCAATTACCATGATGAGCCACAGAGACTTGAGCAGCTAGTAAAGTGAACCTTTTCTTCTAGGTGGGTCCTAACAGTAAAAGGTTTGGGAACCACTGTACATCATCTTATGTAGATGGTGTCACCTCCACTCAGCCCACTAATCTACTGGGCTACCATCTGGACTAACAAGCAGTGCCCATGTGGTTCACAAGGTTCAGGTGCACATCTGATTAATGTTTCATCTGAAAATGCCATAAAATGCTAATGTCATTTTTAGAAATACAGAAACATGCCATTTAGAAAGAAGTACGGAACATGCCATTCATCTTATAAACCATGTACCCTGCAAGGATCAGGAGTACCAAAGCATGAATCAGATCAACAGAAAATAGGCACTGTACCTATTAAATCAATGCACTTAGGATACACAAATTTCACATGCACAATTTCAAACCTGCAAGACAGCAGAAGCCATGAGCTGTGATATGCAACTAGTTTTCCCTAATCCCACATGGTATTGTTACTGACTATAGAAACACACTCTTTTTCTATTCCTTTCCCAATACCCAACACAGATATTAGAACTAAACCCTATCTCAAATTAAGTTCTGCAGCCACCATATCTATATCCCAAACTTGGAATGAGTGGTACCTGTTCTCAACCCTTCAGAAATGCACATCCAAGTCAGAGGAAGATTGGAGACCAGAAATCTGGTCCCTTGCAGCACCTTACTCTCAGGTAAGTAAGAATAGGATTGCACCCCTAAATGCAGGAAGGAAGGGGGGCCTCTGGCACCGTTCAACGTAAGCAGTGCCTCTCTTCGGACTCAGCTTCATTCAAACATAAGAGTGGCCGCCTTCACTCCAGGTTTGCAAGGGCCGGCTGCGGGTCTTCTCATGACACAATCCTGTGTACAATCCTGGGAGTAAGACCCATTGACTAGAATGGAACTTACTTCTTAGTAGACAAGCACAGGATTGGGCTGTCCAAGCCAAAAGGGGGTGCCTTCTGCACGTGCCCAGAGGCACTCTCTTTTCCGCCTCTGATGTAAACAATAACCTGAGCGCTGGCACGAAAGCGCAGCCCGCGGGCTCCAGCTGACTCACCGGTTCCCTCCTCCGCTTCTAGCCTTAACGGTACCTGCAGCCAGCCTCCCTCCCGTCCGTCCTCCCCCCCCCCCGCTGCACCTGCGTGCGGCCCCTGAGGAGGGTCTGCCGCCCACGCCGCCTCCCCAGCCCACCCGGCGGGCCGCACCGTTGGCGATGAGCTTGGCCGAGAGCTGCTTGACGAGCTCGGGGACTCTCTCCCACTGGCACTCGGAGCGGCAGCGCTCGATCTCACTCTCCAGCCGCGAGCCGCCTTTCTTGGTGGCCATGGCCGGAGGAGGCCCGGCGGACGCCCCGCGCCGAGGAGAGCCGGGCAGGAGGCGGCGCTGGCTGCTGGAACAGCGGCAGCGGCGGGCGCCTTTTCGGCGGCGGAACGAGCCGGGCTGCGGCCCCGGAACGGGAACCGGAGGGGGCGCCGAGCGCGGCTGGCTGCAGCGCCACCTGCCGGCCGCTGGAGGAACGGGGAGGGCGGAGGAAAGCGAGAGCGCGGCTCCTAGATGGAATGGGAGGGAGGGACGAGTAGAGGGTCGTGGGCGGCTGGCCGCGGCTCCCTCACCTTCGCCAGGACTGGGGACGTGCAGCCCGGATTACGCGCTAGTCAGTCAGTGGGAGAGGGTGGCTGCTGAAGGAGAGCAGGGGCACGCTACGCGCCACACCATCTCCAGGCCGTGCACTTCCACATGCAGGAGCGCAGCCAGGGTGCGATGCAACCCTACGCGTTTGCTCGGAAGTCAGCCCTACGGTGCTCCCTCCTTAGTAAGCGGTGTTTTTCGGTAGGATTCTCTTCTAAGGCTGCAGCTCGAAATATACTTCCTAGGCAGCAAACTTCACTGAAGACAATTGCTTCTGTGCAACATGCATGGGAGACTGCTTCTGCTCCATTGCAACAGCCCACCAAGGGCTCACCAAGAAGAGTATTGGGGGGGGGGCAGGGCGCCTGTTCCCCTGTTTCTGCATCCCTGTGTTTGATGGAAATGCAGCGTTCGCAAACACAGCACAGTTTACTTACGTGTGCGTCCTTTTACAATGAACTGTATAATATGGACTCGGTTCTGCTTAAGTTTAGGCCTTAAACAATAAATGCGAAATGTACTGGTTTTTATTCTTTCAGGCTACAATCCTTTATACACACTGCCCTGGGAGGAAGATCCATTTTCCATACCGAGACTTACTTGTGAGTAGACATGGCTAGAATTGTTCTGTGAGAAATGTTAGGTGGGACAAAGATCGCCACCCCCACCACCACTGGGAAAGTTGTTTAGAACTTGAGGCTCTAAAAATAGCCTCAAACACCCACCCCCCTTTACAATTGGGGTCAAAATGATGGCAGGGCAAAATACAACATTCCCCCCCTCCACCCCGCCACTCCTAGGCTGTAGTTTCACCATCTTTCGTAGGGGCCCCGTTCTTGGTGGAAGGAAAATCCCGTCCCATTCCCGTGCAGTTAGCTGCACATCTAATTTAGCTGCACGTCTAATTTAGCCCTAAGAGGGGGAGAAATGAGAGTATACACAATTTTTCCAGCCCTGCGATGGAGTAAGAGGAGCTTCTGCTGGCTCCTGCTCTATCTGTCTACAAGAAGTGTGCATGTTGTTTAAGAGAGCCAGTTTAAACTATGAGTACAAACTATGTTTATGAGATGTTTAAAGTTGATGTGATAAGGTTGTAGACGTCGTGGTGGGGGGAGAGACCCTATTGCTATGTATGTGCATTGATATCAGGTTTCGGGGGGGGGGGGGAGAGCGGTCTCTTTTAATCACTATGACTGTGAATATAGAAAGGTGCTTTAAAAGAGTCATTAGTATATTTTTCCAATATCACTTTTCATGCTCCTGCGAGTTAAGTGTGGGGATGATGACAACATAAGCAAAAAGTTACGACTATGAAAAATCCCCCTTGACTTAACGAGATATCTTGAGTGAGCAGAGCTGTACATATCAGGTAGGTGGACTTGGAGCAACCGTTATTTCCCCTTCTTAAGCTCCCATCCTTTAAATGGAAGCCATTAGGTTAAAAATTAAAAAACCAGTTTAAAAAACCCTAGATGTGGCAAAACAATGTTCTAATCTAGGTGCATGTTTACAGACCTGGACAGTCAAAACAAAGCACGCACCTTTGATCTTTTTATCTAATTTTTTCTGCCATAGAAGATGATCTTCTCGGATTAGGCATTTTCATGATGAGGCATTTCAATCCTGAACTATAGGATTAAATATCCTCAGCTTCTCTCATATTTACAGTATTTATCTTCATGTTCAATTGGGGGGGGGGAAGCCAGTGCTATATTCGTATTATGCAGATGATACAGAAAGCAAGAAACAGACTAATCTGAGAAGAGGCACTTATAATGCAAATAAGAAATCAGGCCAATATAGATTAAGTATTAAATTACAAATGCAATCAAAGCCAAAGCTACTGCTGTGGAACTACCCTTAATGCTGTACTGGTGGTAGTCAAATGATATTATATCCCTTGTTATAAAAAGGAGCAGTGCTAGCTTAGCTGTAGTGAAAATAGAAACAAAATTACTCATGCAATTCTGATATCTGAAGCAGAAAATCAAAATGATAAAAATATAACCACTAACCAATGGTTAAAATGGGTAAAATAACTAATAATTTTTTTTGCTTATTTTTAATGTACTTTTGCAAATTAAATACACATTGTGTTCTTAATTATTACTCTCTAGGCAAACTCTAAGGAGGTCATGATGGAATGTAAAGGAAAAACAGCCTTAAGGACCAGTTCAGACACTTTTCAAATTAGATACACGTACTAGGTACAGCAGGCTTGCACTCTTTACACAGTGGCATTCAAACTTCTTAGACCAGGACCCACTTTTTAGATTGGCACTCGTGTTGGGACTCACTGGAAGGGATGTCATTAACCTGGAAGTGATGTTGTGGTAGGAAGTGGCATCATCAAGCAGGAAGTGCTGTCATAACATAATATAATGACACTCCTGGAATGTAAATTGGCATTCTTGGACTGCAGCATTTGTACAACCATAAAATATCCCTGACAGAAAGCAAGATTAGGAAATATTATGTAAAAGCAGTGAACTAAAAACAATTTTTAAAAAATCCAAACTATTAACAGTCACAAAAGGAATATAACAAGAATAAGGTCTGCAGTTTCCAAGATGGCTGCTTCCAGCTTTCCACGACCCAGCTGACATCCTGACCCACAGTTTGAATAACAGTGCCTTAACACATGCTCACGCACAGGGCTGGTCATAGGAGCTGCGGCGCCCAATTAGAAACATTTTTACAGGCCCCCAGGGTCACAGCCAGAGTCTATAGAATCAAAACAAAATGTGTTGATCACCTTTGAAAAGTTAATACTGTAGTTACAAAACCACTTGTTTTAGTGACTGAAACGATTAACACAGGCCAACACAGGCCAGGGGGAAAGCGGAAGGAGCAGGGAAGGAGGAGATAGATAAAAATTTGATAAACCTTGAGGTCTAAGGGCTCTGCAAGACTCCACTTGTCTCTTAGAGAGGCAGAGCTCAACTGGGTGGGGAGCCCCTCCCACTAGGGGAGGAGACTTCAAGCAATTCCAACTCTGCCTCTGAGTGGGAGGGGTATCCCATGTGTTGAGAGAACGCCCTCCCTCTTCCAGAGAAAAACACATCTTCCATTTTTTTCTAAAAAACATCATTGGGAACAAATTATGTTTTTTATACTGTGCAATAAACATGACAATCACTATAGAATCTAACCACTATTGCACTTCTGCAGATGCAGGTGCAAGCATCTGTGAAATAGTTCTATTTATTTTGTCTTTATCCTGCTTTTCTTACATGATAGAATTCATGGCTAGAGGCTATTTTCCTTCCATTCTTGAGTCCAACTCTATATGTCCTAAGGCTGAGGACCATATAAGGAAATTACACAAGTAAAATATAGGAGAGCAAGAGATAGGCAGCCTGACTCTGTGCACATTTGCTTGGAAGTGTAAATGATTATCTCATATAAGCTAAAGTTGTGTTGGGGGAGGCAATAATAGAATACAGAATCCTTCAAAACAACATGGAAATCTGCCAAACAGAATGTAATTTGAATCAGAGAAACAGCTGGTTGATGCTAACCCTTTTTCCCTGATTGTTTCTTTTACTCTGCACCCTCCACTGGTACAGAAAAGCTGTATAAGCTCAGAATCCCCACAGAAGGAAAAGTGTCCAGGGATAAGGTTGCTGGGGGAAAGGGAAGCAAAAGCGAACTACTCAACCCCACTCCCACCCTTGCATGACATATCAGTCTTTCCATTCTGCTTCACCATGTCTCAGCTGACTATCTAGTGTTGCTTCTAGGATAGTAAAAAACACGAGGATTTTGCAAAATGTACACCTTGAATATGCAGTGTTGATATTTCAAAAATGGAATAGATGACAAGTATAACAACCTGGTACACAGATATGTTTATTTTTTAGGGTAGAACAAATACATTTGAACATATACATGTTTCTGAAAATGTAAGCCCTTACTGCTTTTAAATTTTAAATCTGCACACACATTTCAGCAAACCTCAGGACTTAAGATAATATACTTTTTCAACACAATGCAAGTTTTGTTTCATTCTGAAGTTGATACAACTCATTCAGAACTTGCCAAGTAAAGAGAGAGTAAATTAAATACTTGTAAATAGCATGCATCTTTGTTAACTTTTACACAAAATACCTGCAAATGTTTGACAATTCTAAGTAAATAATATAAAATCCCTTAATTTGAGTATTAAGAAGTGTTGAATGGCAGTATTGACTGTAACAATAATAAAGCATCCAAGAAAGATTAATGCAGCATTATCTATATACAGCCACAGGGAAAAAATACACAGACATTTTTCTTTCATCAAAGTAATTTCAAAGGAGCCTATGTTCCACAATAAGTTAACACAAGTTCTAGTCCAGCTAGAATAAAACAATCCCAACATTTTTTTAAAACTATTGTTAAATGTTTGCATATAAACCATATAAATATTATACTTCGGGGGAAAAAAATTTGAATAAAAGACTTTATTGTATATATTAGATTTAGATTTGTATGAAAAGAAAAACCAGTAAGAACCAGTAAATTAATAATTAAAAAGCCATCATGGTATAAAGTTACATTTTTTTTAAAGATATTTTATGGATAAATTAGCTTCTACTGGATTTCCCAAAATGTTATATATAGTTAAGAAATTCTTGACAAACAGAGAACATACAAAGGAAGGACACATTAAATATAGCATCAGTACAGTCTCAAAATGTTACTTAACAAGTAAATTTGTTGCAAAGAGGACAAGGGCCTTACTTATTGGATCTACAGTTAAATTTTCAAAAATAGTTCTTAAGCAAAGCAAAAGGTTGTTCCTCACAATGCAATCCTGTCAATAGGTACCAACCTTCCCAATACTTTAGACACAGTGTGTTATTTCCTGCCCTTTTTCTGCTATGCTTCCAAGATGTATTCATATCTGAACAGTTGCATCTATAGCAGCCAGGGCACAAGAAAAATTAGTCTCAAGTTTATTGTTAAACCTACTCTTGTAGAAGGCCAGTAGAATGCACTAGCTGCGTTACCAGATTTCCCACATGCCCTAAGTTCTGATGATAAAACAGAGCAGTAATAAACGAGCATGTCTACAGCATATCTATCTGGGAGGCCATGAGCTAAAGCGGAAATTAGGCTTACATACTCCTAAACAGAGTCCAACAGTTGTGTAACTTTTTATGTTCAATGATCAAACTGCATTTATATCTGAAGTTAGAAGAGTTTCTTATTGAAAAACAACCTGACAATCCCGATCCATGTTTATACAGTATTAATTGAACCAGGAGGGATATCTTGAGCATCCCTGAGCTCAAGATATCCATGCACAAAGTATCTGTTTATGCTGGTCACCTTTCATGTGTGAGTGTGTGGGGGGGGGGACTCCTGTCTCAGTCCAGACACCCACTACCTAACCTCTCTCTTTCCTGCCATCATGCTGTTAAGCTTCTGTGTATGACATAGGTCTTTCCTCCCTCAAGTGACGGTTGACCCGCTTCATTCAGATGTCTCTCACCAGCTACAGAAGGGGCACATTGCAATCATCAGATCAGGATGTGAAAACAACCGGTACTGATTTAATGGGGTTTAGAATAGGTTGCAGTTCTGTTAAAGCCAACTACAATATGCATTACAACAGCAGCTGTTACAGTCCCCCACATATGAACCATAATCATATTCCTAGGCTCACTTTTTGTTCTATACGGCTTCATTATATTTACTATAATAAAATAGGGACAGTCTTCTGAATTCCAACTATGTCATATACATATACATAGATATAAATATCAACAATAATATTCTATTGCCTAAAACTTTAGAACAAATAGCCTTCACTGGTGAAGCATATTTGGAAAACCTCTGGTTAATTTTGTGGCATCTGGTTCTAAATCCAGACTTACAGCCAATTTTTTCTATAAATGTTTGATCTATAGATCTTTGACCTATAGCCAAATCTTCTCAGTAACTGAGAACTAATAACTTAAAAGTTTTGTTAGAAAAAGAAAAAAAATGCAAGAAAAATGATTCCATTTTAAAATACAAAGAACACAATTTTATATTTAAAGAGGCATAACCAACAAATTGTATACTTTTATGGTAAAAGTACACTAAAAATAATATAGTAAGAAATATGCCATTTTTATCTGCGCAATATTCAAAAATAAGATGTATCCTAGAAACCTATGTTTCTCTTTGCACTATTCTTTGCATTCAATTCTTATCATTCTAATTTACCAAATATAAAATCTTTATATAAAAGCAAAGAATCCACAATATGAAACAATGCCTTGACCTATACACAATTCATGCAGGTAGACTGCAGGTGCAATTCATGCACATGCTCAGGGAAGGTTCCGATGGTGCAAAACTCAAGTGCTACTCTGTAAGGACAACCTTATATAGCCAAAGCTTTTGTTGTTGTTGTTTTGGGAAAAGGACATAAAATGAGCCATTCCAAAGAAAATCAGATCGTTAGGCATTGATTTGGACCTTTAAGGATCATTAACTCAAGTAGAAGCATTCCTAGTGATTAAGCACAGAATATTGGCTATAGAATGACAGGAGCTGTGGAATGTATTCCATATCCCCTGACACTGGTAAATTAGCACTGTTGCAGGAGGGGGGGGGGGTGTCAGGGAAATGGTGGGTCAGGGCAGGGAGGGGCAGTATCAGTGGTAGAAATGCCACCAATATCCTATCTCCCTTCCAGGCCTTGATCTGCCTTCCCTGGTCTACTCAGATTTGAGTCATCAAAATCTCTGGTGCAGGTCTAAATAGACCTGTTCCTGTACTAGAGACTTAGCCCTAGGAGTAAGCAAACAAATGTTCCTTTACCAGGAGGAGCTCCTCCCCTTAGCCCCAGCAGAGTACAGAACAAGTTCTGGCAGTTTTCTGGGGGGGGGGGAGGATCATGGGCAAAGATAAATGAAAACATCTGTTAGAACAACTATATAGCACATTACATCAATGGCTGCAAGGAAAAGGAATGCTTGTACAGAAGAGAAAGGTCTTGTGCCTCTTATTGAAAAAATATGCCATTAGAAACCCTCAATGGCATTCTTCCTTTTCAAATTAGAAATCTAGGCATGGCGCCAATCTGCGTGTAACAATGAGTGGCTTCTGGATGGGGCTGCATATCCCCATCAGCATAAAAATAGATGAGGATAAGTATCACAACATGGGTGTGCATCTGTATACATATTGACTATGCACAAAGAAACCCATATAAGATCTTCACTGCTGGAAGAGGCTGATTATTAACACCATTCTTCCAATGTTAGAGATTAAACGACAATTAGAATTGAAATCCAAATGCACTGGAAGCAGAAACCTGAGGCATAATAATACAGCAGCAATATGTATGCATGAAGTTGATTTAAAGAACAATAGAATCCTTGATGGCATATAAGGATGTGATTGAAAAATTATCTTGGAACATCATCATAATCTTAGATATTTGTTAATAAAACTTAAACACTTGCTTTTTCCTTATGAAACAAGTGGCCTAGTCCTACCTTGGCCAGGCAATGGAGGTGCAACTCTTCTATTGGCACTGACTGCCATAAAGCAGTCAGCACGAGTCATAAAAGGCACTCTAGCAGCATGCTCAATAGTAAGCTACCAGGACAGTGGCGGAAAGGCTAGAGCAGGGGTGACAAACTCATTTCATACAGTGGGCCAAATATAATACCTGCTGAAGCCAGGAAACGATGTCATTAAGCAGACTGTGCGGGTTTATTTCTATAAGCACTTTTTTCTCACTTAGATTTAGCCGAAAGGGTTAATGCCTCCATTTGCCCGAAGATAACAGCTGAAGATCTGAAGGTTGTGCACTCGAGACTACCGGAAGTCTCTGTGAGCAGCAGACCTTGCAAACTGCAGCTGATTAAAAGCTGAGTTCCAGCTGCCTCATGGGAGGAGGAGTGTGCTGAAGTCAGCTGCGTCTCTAGTAGGAGCAGGGAAGCCTCTTATCAGCCAGCAGAAGACAGACGGGTGGCTAAGAAAGAAGGCTACATCCAGAAAGAAAGATCTGTATGACTGTTGTTCTTGAAAGATAGAACATTTCTGTAAATTGTAAAAACCTTCGGGTTTGTGAATAAAAGTCTGCCTATGTAAACCGCCTTGAGTTACAGTCATTAGAGAAATCTAGTGATCTTAAGAAAGGCGGTATAAAAATACATGTATTATTATTATCTGCAAATAACAGAAGAGAAAAATGTGCAAATGTTGATCATATTTTCAAGATATGGGAGAGCTCAATTATCATGCCAGCTGGACTTTCAGCAGTGACACCTCAGCATAGCTCAGAAGCTGGTGGAGCTTGAGAGACAGATAAAGAGCTTTGGTAGGCAGCATCTGGCCCCTTGGACTTATGTTTGACACTTATGTAGGCTAGATCTAGAAATGCCAGTAGATCTGGAGCCACCTACCACTGAAGGTAAGGTGGCAGTGGAGGCTGGGTAGGGCAAAATGATGTGGCGGTGGGGAGGGCGAAATGGGGCAGCAATGGAGTAGGAATCTGAATCCTGACTTCCTTCCCTGACCCAATCCCAAGGTGCAGGTCCACATGGACCTAGATCAGCTATTTAGAGCTATTTAGCTAGCACTGGCCTGATCTCCCTTGTGTCATGAAGGAATATCCACAGGTAAAGGAGTAATTGTTCCCTTACCCAGTGGAGGCCTCCAGAACTCACCCACCCACCCAGGCACGATGCAGCACTACTCATTTTGGCACCACACTGCATCAGCGGAGTGAAAGAATAGCATTGAGCTCAAAATCTATCAAATTGGCTATTTAAAAATTAATTATGGAAATCAATTGTAAGTGAAATTCTAGAATTTCTACAAGGTTCTTTCTAGAACAGCTGTTATGTATTAGTGCATAGGACCAGACTTCCAGGGCAATCCTATGCATATTTTCTCAGAAGTAAGTCTCACTGAGATCAATTACCAGGTAATTGTACACAGGAGTACAGGCTAAATCTTTTATGGTGGCACTTTGATTAGTACTATCAGGCTGCTGTGAAACAGCTAGCAAAGTAATTTTGTGCCTTTAAGGGAGTGTTTTACTCAGAGCAGCCTGCAGGTGTGTTTACCACCACCTGAGAGCAATTAACACTGGAGTGGCTTTTAGCCATGTGAGAAGCCCAGTCTCTCATCTCTCTTTCATTCCGTCTGCATTCTGTTTTTGTTTGGATTCATTCCGAGACTGTGGCTGTGAGCTATATGCTCTGTGCTCGTGTTATTGGACTATTGTTCTGATTGTTCTGCTTCGTGCTGATTGCTCGTTGCCGAGGTCCTACATTCGTTCATCTGCTTGGGGAGCCATAACTGGAAAGCTGGACCCAGACAGACAAGAGGACTCGTGGACAGTAAGCCAGTGGAAGACTTCTGTGAAGCTAACAGAGGCCTTTGTTCCTGGTGTGTATCTGGACTACTGGACTGTCAGCCGTTTACCATCTACCTGTGTGTACAGTCTGTATCTACCTGTGTGTTATGTCTGCCTGATTCCTTTGTGGAATCCCTACTCGCTATATAACGTAGCCTGAACCTGATACATCTTTGTGGACCTTGCTTTTGTGAGTCTGTAACTACTCTGCTGTTTTGATACCTGAAGGACTTGCACCCTATCCAGCGCACGTAGGACCATTAGTGTGTGCACCCCGACAAGTACGATACCATGTTTTTCCCAGTATGGATAAAGAGCTTTGGTAGGCAGCATCCAGCCCCCTGGACTTGTGTTTGACACCAAAATATTTTCATGGTCTCTGCAAGTGTTTTGAGAAATGGAATTGTACACATATCACAGGCACATCAATCGATTGTGCTTGTAAGATTCACTAGCAACAAGCGCTTACACTATCATCCCTATTCATCTGCCTTGATTATGAACTTTAAAAAAAAAATAAACAACTATTAAAAAGTTCTTGGAAGAGAATCTTTTGGATGTGAATTCTTCCACTGTATAAAACTAATTTGGGTCATTTTCTTCTATTCTTCTCTTCCCGCGAATAGCAATCCGTTTACAGTAGCATGGCTGTTTCTTACAACAATGTCAACTCTTGTGCAACAATGCTACTCCTCTCCCACACCCCAATCCATTATCTGGAGATGGGGTGCGTAAGGGAATTTAGTGCATAAGGGAATAATAATCTGGAAAGGCCCAAACCATAAGTAAGCATTCTGCTATTTGCTCCCTCCTTCAACCAACTATTCAACAAATATCCACTATCTAGCTAAAGATAGATATCTATAAATATCTAAAGAAAATATTCAATGTTGACACAGAAAAACATTTTGACTAAATAATTTTACTACTGATTTTTCAGGTCATGTTTCTTTTATGGTGTTTTATAAATGTGAGGGTTTTATTGAACATCAGATGAATAAAACTAGAAAAATCTAGATGGTTTAATAACACCCCTGACCGGTTTCATTGTATTGTAAACAAACCTTTTTTTTGTTGCTGGTGTCATTAGTGGAACTCAGAATATAGTGTCCTAATTAACTCTGCTGATAACTGAATGTTTAATTTGGGGTAATTAATCATTATAGTTTAAATATTTTCAAAACGAATGTATAGTTCTAAATATTTTAATTATGTGTTTAGACCACTCAATATTCTTTGTAGGAAGAATAGAAGACAAAATACTGAGTTCCTACCAAGACACACAGTATTCAATCTGAATCCCTGAAAGTGCAAGGATTGTGCTAGGCAGAATTAGAACAAACAACATGATTGTAAAATAAAAACCAAGAAGATCATGCAAATTCTAAATAAAAAGGGATAGGCAGAGCAATCCAAACCAACTGATAAGCTGGCACAAGTCCCTTGTGCCGCCCTCAGCCTATCACAAACATGTTATAAAGCGCGTTTGCGCCAGCCTAGGGCAAGTTAGGCCAGCACACAGAAGTGCGCTGGTCTTGCTGCCCCGTCATCCAGGCCCAGAGGCTGTAAGTTAAGGCCAGCCTTCTTAGGCCAGCACAGGGACTCCAGGAGGATGGTGGGAGGCTTAATGGTGCGGGGAAAAGGCAGGCCCGTTGGCGGCCCAGCCAGGATTTGGCCACTCGAAGTTGTGCCACTAAATTTGACAGCACAGCTTCAAGTAACCCCATTCAGGCCACTGCACACTACCCGAGGGAAGAAAAGTAAATTCCTCTTTCCCCGAGTCGTGCAGCAACAGCTCCGAGTCCCTGGCTGGATATGAGACAGGTGCATTGGCCTGCCTATTCCAGCCCGGGGTTAGGACTGCTGCCTAAACAAAAATCCTATTGTATTTTATACTGTTTCTCAATGTACTGTTTCAAAATGAAGCCTGTACTTTATTTTTTTATAACCAGATGTAAATAATATAATCAAAAGGTAATACAGATTGACTTGCATTATCTGCGGGCTTGACATCTGCAGATCTGATAATCCATGGCTGATGAACCACCACCACCACCACCCTGGGAGCCCACCTGTTTCACTCCAAATGTGACTAGAGCTGTGTTCTCGTCATGTCCAGATTGCATCCTGAGGACCGAAAACCAGAAGTGATGTTTTCAATCCTTAGAAGTCAAAACACAAGCAAAACAGCCACACAGCCCTTTCCCTTTCCAGCATCCCATCTTTTTAATATGGCTGCTCTAGGTGCTTTGCAACCCACCTGAAATTGACTCACGACCCACTGGTGGGTCACAACTCACAGTTAGGGGAACCACTGCTTTAGGGGAATGAACTCCTGAAATTCTCAATTCTCTTATGGGGAACAAAGAAAATATGAAGCGAAACCTGCACTTTTGATTTCAGGAAAGCCAATTTTAAACAGCTAAGAGAAATGATAGGTAGGATTCTTTGGGTAGATGAACTAATGGGAAAACAGATGGATTTTAAGATGGATTGGCGCTCCTAAAGAAGCAGCTACTACAGCACAGTGAAAATCAATTCCTATGAGAAAAAAGGATTGGACACCTCACAAAAGCCAGTGTGCTTGTACAAGAATCTTAGTTGCATGTTGAATGTTTTAAAAGACATGTATAGGAAATCAAAAATGAGACTAATCAGCATAAAAATGAGACTAATCACCAGGGAAGAGTACTGATAGGTAGCCTGGACATGTAGCGCAAGAGTTAGGAATGCTAAAGCTCAATACAAACTGAGGCTGGCTGGGGATGTCAAGAGCAACCACAAGAGTTTTTTTAGGTATGCCAGAAGGAAGAGAAAGAGAAATGAGAAGGTGGGATTGCTGCTCAATAAGGGTAGCCAATTCGTGCCTGATGAAAAAGGTAGAACTGCTCAACTCCTACTTTGTATCCCTCTTCTCTCAGGAGGATACCGCATGAAAACATGCAGAAAACTGCATGCTGTATTATTGACCAATGCAGAAAATGCATACATCCCCACAGAGATTACAGGTCTGCAGATTAAAGTTGACAGGGAACTAATTAAGAACCACCTAACTGACCTAAATGAATTCAAGTCATTTGGGCTGGATGAACTACACCCTAGGGAATTAAAGGAACTTGTGGACGTACTCCCAGAATTTCTGTCAATTATTATTGAGAAATCCTGAAAGAGATGCAGCTAGACTAGAAACGAGCTAATATAGTCCCAATTGTTGAAAAAGGGAAAAAGAAAGACCTGCGAAATTACAGACCCATCAGTCTGAAAGTCCATTGGGAAAGATATTAGAACAAAAGTATAAAATAGTCTGCACACATCCAGATAACAACTCATTGAATAATAGACGCTAACATGGATTAGTAAAAGATAAATGTTACCAGCCAAATTTTGATCATATTACTAACATACTGGACAGTGGAAATGCTGTGGTTATAATTTATTTCAAGTTCGGAAAGTATCTGACAAGGTTCCCCATGACATCTTCATTGGCAAGTTGATAAAATACAGGCTAGATCAGTGGTTCCCAAATTTTTAGCACCAGGACCCACTTTTTAAAACGACAATCTATTGGAACCCACCAAGCTTTACTAAAAACAAAAAAGATCTATAAAGCAATAATAGCTATGTATTTATTTATAAAACCTCTACCTATTTCTCATAGAGTTGTGTGTGAAGGGTGTGCTTGTTTCCAATTACTGTTGATAACAGCACTGATGTCCACATGGGCTTTAAACATGCTAAATGAGCTCCTCAGAAGAACCCAGTAGCTCTACACAAAGCTAATGCGAGGAAAAAAGGAGACACAGTAAAACAGGACTGTATTCATGGGGTGACAGAGGATGTGGGGTTTTGGTCCGTCTGATATATTCCCCTCCCTAAATGTTCAACTTCCACACACACAAAAATCTCCAGCCATCAATTTCAAAGTCTCAGCCTGCCAAAATAAATTATTTTCAATGTAGAAAATAATCACTAATTAACATCACTGAGAACATTAGGATGATGGGTAAATGTGCAGCCTTGACCCATGAATGTTTCCTTGGAAGTAAACTGCATTCAGTGGGGCTTGCTTCCATGTAAGGATGGTTAAGACTGCAGCAGACAAAATAAACTTCCTTATTTAAATTTAATGTTTTGCAAACAAGTTAGGAAGGGCTACTTGAAAATCTCACTCCATCCATTCTTTTTTGGCTGCTTTTGCAGCCCAGGACCTGCACTCAACTGTGGAAACTTGCTCCCCAGCCAACAAACCCTACTTGTGAGAGCAGGTATTTGGGGCTAGCTAGCACACACAATGCAGAGGGACATGTCAGCCAGAGAGGAAGGTCACCCAGGCCAATAAACCTCACCCCCTAGGGAAGGAGGTCCCTGGCCCTCTGTCAATGAGTCTGAGACAGCTGCTCAGGTGGTGGGGCTGAAGCAATGTTATCATTGCAATGAAGCCCAGAACAGGCCAAACACAATCAAGCAAGGCTCAGGTTTCCCCAATGGAAATGACTATACACAGCAGGACTATACACTCAGGTGCCATTGTGCTGTTTGAAGAATACCACTGAGCCCCTGCTCACCACTTGGGCAGTGGGCTTCTCGCAACCCACCAAAAATCAGGTTATGACCTACAGTTTGAGAACCGCTGGGCTATATACATTGAGTTGATCAAAACTACACCTTATTATACAATATATCTGCCTAATAAACATCTGGCCTGCTCCATACCATAATCTAATGAGCAATATCTAAAGATGGAAGGATCCTAGCTCTATGCAGAGAGATGGACTGAATTACTTTAATGTCTTTTTTCTAACCCTTGTGTTTTATGAGTTAAATGTATATTAGAAACCACAATTGTATATGTATATTAGAAACTCCCAGTTCTAACGGAGTGTGCAGCTTATGGAAGAACAGCAATATGGCTTCAGCAACAGCATCTTATTCCTGGCAAAAGTATCCAGCTTTACTCCACCAGCAAGAAACATATTCCACAGCAGTGGTATTCAAACGTTTTAGACCGGGACCCACTTTTTAGAATTGCACTTGTGTCGGGACCCATTGGAAATGATGTCATGGCAGGAAGTGACATCTTCAAGCAGGAAGTGCTTTCACTGTAACATAATAAAATGACACGCCTGAAATGCAAATGGGCATTCTTGGACTGCAGCAATTGTACAACCATGAAAGATCCCTGACAGAAAGCAAGATTAGGACAAAATACTATGTAAAAGCACTGAACTAAAAACAAAATTTAAAGAAACCCTCACTTGACAATTCAATTTGTTTACACTCACAAAAGGAATGTAACAAGAGTAAGATTTGCAGATTCCAAGATGCCTGCTCCCAGCTTTCCGCAACCCACCTGACATCAGGTCACGATCCACCAAGTGGGTCCCGACCCACAGTTTGAATACCACTGTCCTATAGAAAACATATCAAACAGGATTGTTCCAAAAATATCAGTGCCTGGATTTCTCAATTGACTCTTACAATGTCCCATAAGGGAGCCATCAACGGCCCTTTCCCCAGCTTGGCTGTACTGCAAAGAAGAGCCAATAACCAACATCTCAAGGTTTCCCTTTTTTAATGCCTGAACAGAGCACTAAACAACAGGATCAGGTTATATGAAACTAGACTGCCTAATACCCTAATAGTAAAATAAAGCTTTCCTTACTTTGTTTCAATAATAACAACTAACAGCCTGATCCTAACTAGGATTGGACTCACACGTGTTCTGCTATTGTAAAATGGTTGCCGATGACATGTGCATCACACATCCTGCAGCCACTTTCCTAGTGCTGTCATAAGAGGCAGCAGTGCTGGAGGAGCACCAGAGTAGCTCTTTGCCCCCTGCTGGTACTGGTAAGCCAGTAGGGTGGGCAGAATGGGCCAAAACATGGGCAGGTGATTGGGGCCTTCTGGGTGTTTGTTGAGATGGGTATTGGCAGACATGGCTCTGCTGATATTCTGTCATCCATTTTGCCCTTGACACACCTCTTTACCTCAGCTTGAACTTGTGCCAGCTAAAGAGATGGCACTGGTCTGAACAGACTCACTGGAAACCATACAGGAGCAGAGATGGGTAAATAAAAGAAATGTTTACTTATGCAGCAGAGCCCACGACGGTGCCGCTGCATCCTGTGGGCAGCATTTAATTAAGACTGGGCTGTAATATTGAGAAATTATACTGCCATAAATGCATAAAGGTGATAGCATACATTATACCCATTCCAAATTCTGAATTCAACACAATAAAATCATGTGAATAAGAAGTTAAAATTATACTCTGCATCCACTAATGCTTGTACCAAAGAAAATCTACTACCCAGTAATACAAAAATAGTTGCGTTTTCATGATAGCTGCCTGTGCAGAAAAAAATATGGAAATATGAGGAATCTTTACAAATCATTATTTTGTGCATTTTATGAACTTCTACCAAATATTAATGAAGCTTTTATAACATAGAAAACCATTTATTTGAATTTCCCCCAAAGAGGATTAGATATTAAAGATAATTATTTTAAACTATATGTACATTTAAAGCAGGGTTCATTGCACTGTAGTTTATTCTATGGAACCACTGAGTCTTTTTTTAAGTAGATAATTTTGTCTAGACTTCATGAAATGGAAAAAGTATAGTAAAACATCTAATTTACTGAACACTAAACAGCTTGCATCTCAATTTGTTGATAATCATGAAACTTATTTGTTAGAGGAAAAATGTTTCATTATATACATAATTCTCAAAGATTCAGGAAGGGATTTGAATGCTGGCATAGTTTTATGTATCAACACACTGCAGATACTCGAGTATAAGTCAATCTCACAGATAAGATTTTTGGCAGGTTTTGAGCCAAAAATCATGGAATTTTCTATGACCCAGATAAGTCGGGGGTAAAACTTAGGGGGGGAGATCTGACTATAATTTTGTCTGATTTTACTCTTCCTTGTTTCTCCCACACTGAGAAGGTCAGGAGTGAGTCACTGCAGCAAGGGGAGAGTGAGTAAAATGGTGCTTGCAAAGAGGAGCAGAAACTACTCCCCAAATGACACAAGACCGATAGCATTGAATTGATGGTCACACACACACACACACTCATACTGCAGAAAAAAAATAGGCTTAAACACACCACAGCATAGCAAATTCAGAAAGTGTTGGGAATTAAGGAGTTAACAGCATGCTCGGAAGAGCCCCGGACCAATGAAATTCACAGAGCAAAGGACAGCTCTGAATATAATCAAAGCTTGGAAACTCTCTGCAAGCATAAAAGATGGTCCACAATCAACAGGCAACTGACTACCCCTGAATTGCTCTGACCCCTCTCTGACCCTGAGATAAGATGAGGAGGCAATTTACAGCTCATTGATTTGCAAACATTTCTCATCTTATAGCCAGGTATCTATGGTAAATCACAAAAATTAAAATGTTTGTGCTGTTATGATATATAGTCATCAATCATAAGATCAAAATAATGTTAACAGTGCATTTCTCAGTTTTGTCTTCTTAAACATTGTGCTGCCATTATACCAAAAGCAGTTAAGGAAGTTGCAGTACTAATTGTGAAGTTCAGGTTCAAAAGATGAGCAACTTTTCAGAACCAGGGTCACATTGGAAACATATTGTAAAAGTTTCAGCTGATCTATTTTAGGAGTAAAATTTGTCCTGCCCACATCTTCACATATACGTAGAACTGCAAAGATAATTTTCAAGTTCCTAAACACAGTATGGAAGCCAAGGCACATTTGGTGGACAAGCTGTGTTAATTATGTGCTATATGCATCTTGGAATTAACAATCCCAAATATGAAAAAGCTCCAGTTAGGATCTCAAATTATCAGGTCACTAACAGGTTCAGGGATCAAAGCATTAAGGCTGAAATTTTATGCACATTAGCTAAGTAGTAAGCCACAATGAACTCATCAAGATATACTTCCAAGTGAACACATGTAGGCTCATACCATGTATGAAATTGCATCCTGATATATGATTGCACAACTGGACCAGCTCCTTGACCTAACCTCGTCTGAAAGCCAGGGATCAGGGAGCCATTAACAGCAGCGTGGGATGCAGAGCAAAGGATATGTTGCAGGGAGATGGAGAGTAACTAGGAGTCAGAAGGCAGGTGGATGCTCCATGAGGTATCCAGTTACAGGCCTAATTTCTGCCACTACATTTTCAAGGTCACCTCTGCAGTTATGAGGTTGTTATTTTTTGTTATACAAAAGATAGATTGCAAGGATTTTTATAAGAATTGAATGACCCCCCCAAAAAACCCTCTTGGACCATATGCCACCCTACTCTTGCTGACAATTCTATCAATTATATTACAGCAACACAGAAAAACATGCCATGTTTCAAGGATTTTGTTCTTTCAACTCCAGAAGATTTCTTAAACACTGATAACAGATTCAACTATGTAAACAAGCCATATATAGAACAGTTCTTTTTTTCTTGCATAGGATTTTGATTTAATTTATTCTACAATGCAGTTATTCTACAATGCAACAAGATGTTCATAACATCTACCAGATGGACTCCAATCATGCAAACATCTATGCGTTCAGTTAACATTACACACATTACCCCACCGAATGGAGTACTCAATGACATTTGCAAAACTAGAGCACACGACTGTAGAAGTGCCCTGTATATGTTGACATACTATGCTTCACAATTTAAGATGTTTCCATTTAAAATGCATCAGTGACATTTATGAATCCAAATATATTACAACTACAGCAGGAAACGTGTCACTGTAGTAATACACAGTGTATAGCTGTGAAGCACAGTGCTTAATAGAATATCCCTTTAGTTGTCCGAGTGCATAAATGTTTAAGGTTAAGACATGCCCCAAGATGATAAGAGGGCAAAGTCTGAAGAGTATTGCGTATAGGAGTGGAAAAATGGTAAGAAAACAAAAGCTTAATATTGCAGGTCTGAATGCTGCTATAAGCTTAGAATTCTCACTGAAATTACTAGTTTACATAGCATCTCTGGGAAGTACTCTTAACAATTTTCAGTTATTCATCAAATGTCATTATAGGTACACAAAAGCATGCACATCGCATCGGTTATGCAGCATAAAAAATTAAATATTAAAATGTTTAAACTTTTGGACCCACATTTTAAAAGGAACACAGAACTCTCATTTAATAAATTAAGGGAAACTTATTTTTATATTTTAAAAACTAGGCAGAAATATGTAAGATAAATACATATTTTGTTAAGAAATCTTAGCTTTTTTTTTTACTTTTTACAAGTAAATCAGTATTATATGGTGCTATTTTTAAAAAGCACTTACACAAACAAGACCAAACTGGTCTCTCAAACCAGAAAAAACAAAATGGTAAAAAGTCTACAACAGTAGAAGAAATTTTACAGCTCTGCAGACCACTGACCAAGCCCTCTGCACAAGCTAAATTGTTGCATATGTTTTATGTATGGACCTGTGCATCCATTCCACATGCTGGAGAGGATCTTTGGATGTGACTTGATTTTTCTCATGCAAACCTCTAGTCCAAGGAATATAGCTGCACATATGGATGCAGCTATTTTTGTTCCTGTCTAATGTTTTTCAGTACTAGCCTCCCTCTTATCTTTGTATTGTATAGAAATTGCAAAAACAAAAAACAAAACCTACTCATAATGAAGATGCATGCATACACCAGGGACTGCCACTGCTGGTAAACGGAGTTCTGAGAACTTATGGGACTGTTTCCATTTCCACAGATGGCAATGGGGAAGCCCTGCTTGTAGGTGCAGGGTTAACCTCACTAGACCACAGCCTTATTTTATTAACAGCTTAAAAATAAAGTATTTGGGGTTTCTTACCAGCAATATACAAAAATGTTTTCCAACACATATTTCTGATCTTCAATTCTGGATATAGTCACATCAGCATTTTAACATGTTCTATTGTGGGCTAGGACTGAAATAGAAAATTTAAAAAGGAAGTTTGTTAAAGTTGTGTGCTTGACATGAACGTTCTTACAAGCAAAAAACATTACTGTGTTCAAGGACTGCATATATCAAAAGGTTTATAAGCATTCCATTCTTCAGCAGAAGAAATCCCCATGTATTTTAGTCAAAGAACTGGAAGATACTCTCTGGATTATTGCTGTCGGTGGGATTTGTTGGCTGCAGTGTTTTTGTAGGTGTCGTTTTGCCATGGGAATGAGAGGAATGAGAACTTTCACTGGAACTGCTGCGTGTCTCTGTACTTGTGCTTGTCTTTTTCATCTTCCTTCTTTTCGCAAGAGGAGCCTTGTCAACATTCTGGAGGCAAAATCCTTCCCTCTTGTACTTGTTAAAGGCCTGTTTAAAAGGACACATACAATACTTATATTTAAACTGAATTCAGTACTTAGAGCTGTTTTTGAATGAAATTATAAATTTCAAAGGAAGGAAGGAACTTCCTGCAATTGTAAAAAATATTTTGATCTGCAGATAACTTAAACTGCGAATACAGGGGGTGGGTCTATTGTACCACATATTTTTGCAAATGTGTATGTACCGTATTTAAAACTGAAACTGAATTACAAGATGACAAAAAGAAGCACACATTTAATTTTGGAAAGTAAGATTAAATGAACTTACATTAAAGGTCGCTTTGACATAAGAATGTACAGCAGCTCCTGAAGATCCCAAATTGTCTGGAGTCATTAATGGGTTGGATGACAACTGGCTACCATCCTGAAGCCACTCATTATATCTCAAACTGGTCATTTTAATTCTTTTATTTGGATCCACTGTAAGAAGTCCTAATAGGATTTTATTAGATATGCTTAAATAAGTGAACTATTATCTGCAAATTATTTAACATCCATTTATTAAAAAAAAAATCCTGGATAATCCAATGTATGATTCTATTTTAACATAGTTTGTGAAATTTTATTATTGAATATATTTAAATACCACTTTTCAACAAATTTGTTCACAAGACCATATACACAACAAAATAGATGAAAAAGATACTTGTATCATAAAAAAAAAATACAAAGGAGACATCAGCAACCAGCCACTGGAACTGTGCTATTCTAGGTTGAAGAGGTACAGTTGCTCTCCGCTCTGCAAAAGAAAACTGCCACTCAAAAAATACTCTTAAACAGTGTTGAGAACAAGTCGCTAAGGTCAAGTCTGAGTCAAGTCACGAGTCATCATCACCCCATGACTTGACTCTTCCATGAGTCATAGCGCATGCCCATGGCTTGTGGAAGTTAATTACTCTTGACTCAGAGTTTTAAAGGGCTGCGCTCTGCTCTGAGGTGCTTCTTTAAACGTGCCTGCAGATTCAGGGGGTCTCTGCAAGAGCCCCCCTAAGGTTACAGAAACATTCAAAGAGGGATGCCTGAGGAGTGCGCACCCCTTTAAACTGGCGGGAAGACACAATCAGCAGCATCTCCCTGCTGGCTTCAAATGATCTGGTTGCAAGTCCCTTTTTGAAGGTGTCTGCAGCCTCAGGGGGGAATCTGCTGGCCTTGCAGTCCTCCTGATGTTGCAGGCACCTTCAACGAGAGGCCCTTGAGCAGTGTGCGGCCCTTCAAACTCGCAGGCAGATGCAATTTGAAGCATCTCCTTGCCTGTTTAAAGAGACACACGTTGATTGTGTGTGCCACATGAAAGCACATGGACCTAGACTAGTGGCTGAAAAATTGAGTCACTGCTCAAGTCTTTGACCCGTGAGATTCGAGGCAGTCAGCAAAAAAAAAATGAAAACTCGAGTACTTTTTCTCATCTCTTCCTCTTAGCCTAGTTAGCAGTGTCCAGATTTAAGATTATGGAAATCAAACTTGAATGAATAGCTAAATTAAGGGAATGAATATACTTAGAGGGCAATCCTACCTTATGCCGGCCTAGTAAGGCCGACATAGCAGGGCCATATCCAAAGGCCCATTCGGAGGCAGCAGCAGCAACGTGCAGGACAAAGGGAGGTTTCCCCCTTGCACCTGCGTAAGCCCCAGTCACCCTTATGGGCCTGCTTGGATCTGCGCCGGCAAAATAGCAGGCACAGAGGAATGTGCACAAGAGCGGCCCAAATCGGGGCCGCCATGGCAGGGAACCGGTGTTAGGATATGGCACTACAGCCATCCTGCATCACAACGGCTGTCTCCACCCACTGTGCCGCCCAGTTATGCCCCTGGAATGCCTCTGGAACACCCTCACAGAGGCCCTGTGCCAACCAAGCAACACTGGCGCTTGACTGGCGCATGGCTGGTGCTGCCAACGGTCACGCCAGCGCCTGAACACTGATGCTGCCGCTTGCGCCGGCTGAATGCCACAGCACCGACGTGGTCGCGCTTTATGGCATGTTCGCGACAGAGTTCGACCAGCGCAAGAGTACAGCGCCGGCGCTAAGGGGGGTATAGGATTGCACTGTTAGAAACATAAAAGATACATATTTTGACACAAACCCCTAATAATTGGGCAAGAGCAACTTTTCAAGTGGTTTTCCTCTTATATTTAGCAGGAGGCGAGTAACCCTTTTCACCCCAGTACAACCCCAGCACCCCAGTCTTTTCTAGTGGCTGTTTGCTGGTATTTCTTCTGCACCTTTTCAGGTTGTGATCCCTATTGAGACAGGGAGCCATTTAATTATTTGATTTTGTCTATAAACCGCTTTGTGAACTTTTTTTGGTGCAAATCAGTATATAAATACTGTTGTTTTTTAAATAAACTTTTACAGCTAACATTTAAGATATGGTAGTGCAAAATGGTACTATCAGGCAGCCCAATCCTGCCAGCACCCATAGCTTCAGGTGTGCCAAAATGGCTACCGCTGGAGCCTATGGCCTCCTTGCTCCCTTACCGCGGATAGACTGCAGCTGTTGGCAAGGGGTCTCCTTGACTCTTCACCCACTTTTGAAGTGGTGCAGAATTGAAGGGGCCTGTGTTGAATCAGGGGCCCCCTGGACACAACCAGAAGTGTCTTTTGGTCAAATCCATAGATGTTCTGAGGAATAGGGAGACTGTGCACAACCTCCTCGCATCACAGAAGGCCTGCCAGAGCCTTCTAATATGCACTTCTGTTTCTTTGCTAAGCCAGAAGTGCCTTTCAGAAGGCTCCAGCAGGCTTTCTGTGTGTGATCTCCTCACTTCACAGAAGGTCTCCCGCCCAAAGCGACTAGAGGTACAGTGAGCCCTCCTGACATGCACTGGGTCAAATCCACAGGTCCCAAACCTACAGATAAGGAAGGCCACCCTGTACATACTTTCCTGGACATAAATCCCATTGAATTTGATGTGGCTTACTTCTAAATAAATATGCTTAGGATTGTGCTATAAAATTGCAAAGAACTCCAAAATTATTGGTCAATACATACCTTGTATTAAATCTTTGGCTTCCTGAGACACATTTTTCCAAGCATCTCCTTGAAAGGAGAACTCCCCTCTTTTAATTTTCTTCATGATTTCCAAAGCACTTGTGCATGTTATATTTTTATCTTGAGACTGGAAGGGTACTTGTCCTGAGAGCATTGTATACTTCTCAGTAGGAAAAATATTAATTAGTACCATATCTGCATACATTGTATATATTCTGCAAGAAATGATTAGCGATTTTATCCACTTTTGCTAAAATCTTCATTTGCTTTTCCCACTGTTTCCCATTACTTTATAGGAAAAACCTAGCTGCTAGTCTGAGGACTGTAACGTCTGTGTTTTCCATCCCAGTGGCATTACATTTTCTGGAACGCTACTATACTCCCCGCCCCCACTGCCCTGCTAATGTCAAATTTCAGCAAGACAGGAGAAGTAAAGGTGATTTTATAGGAAATGTATAGGCAATTTAAAAAGAAACTTTCTGTCTACTATCTAACTAAAAACTATGGACATAGCACAAGGATGGCCTTCCTCCAGTCTCTTAACTGTGTTTAAGACATTACATCTGGACCAGTCCTATTATATATCTCAGTTCCACTCATAGTTATGCATACTAAACTGTATGAAAAAATTATGATCAATATTTTCAAGCAGACCAAATGCATAGACAGTTATTTAAAAACGTGAAGTAAAATAAGTGTGTAGCTCACCAAAATAACTCCCAAACTCCAGAGATCACATGATTCATCATAACCATTATGATTTAAAAGCTCTGGAGCAGCATAATGAAGAGTAAAACATGGAGTCTTAAGAGGCTGATTGTCAGGTGGCTTTAACCGAGCAAATCCAAAATCAATTATTTTTATTTCCGAATTATCACTTTCATCTGTGAATAATAAATTCTGAAAAACAGAAAATATATTGCACAATTAGACATTTATATGTTGTACTGTCAAAATAAAGTTTTAACTTCAATAACAAATACTAGTGAAAATAATAAGAATATACATATTTTTATTATCAGCCCAATCCTAAGTAAATCCCCAGGCTTGTACAGGCTGGAGTGCATCCCACAGGGGAATTTTGGCTAATGGAGGTTTCCTTGAGGTAAGGAAATATTTATCTCCTTGCTCCAGGGTAAGCCCCAGCAGCCACAAGGGGTCAACTCGGACCTGCGCCAGCTCTATACTTGCACAAGTCTACCTTGATCTGTACAGGCAGATCAGGTCTGGAAAGGGGGCTAGGATACTGTGCACACTAGCACTGTTGATCCTGCCCCCCCCCCGGCCTGATTTACCCACACCCTGCCCCATCTTCTCTCCATTCCACTCCCTCCCTGCTCTTCTGCTATCTCGGTGCTGAACGTCCAACAAGCTTCCTAAAGGCCACTGTAACAAGGGGGAAGACTTTGACCTTCCCACCAGTGCACCTGCTACTAATACTGCTGCAAAGCACTTTACAGCATTTTTGCAAAAGTGCAGCAGAACATGTTTTCCGTTAGCTGGTCATAAGCATTTTATGCAGAGCATACACATGTCTCATATCAGAATTAAAGTTTCATCATTAACCATGGGAGAAAAAACAATTCGGTAGTTAGGAACAAGCAAGCATAAAAATTGAACAAAAATACACCAGCACACCTACATAATTGGTCTTACTAATTGCCTCTTCAGAATAGCCCTATTGACTTAGACCAATGTTCTATAAAACCAAAATAAAAGCCACATTATGTAAATAAAAGCCACATTATCCAGCGTGTAAAGGGAATGGCAGTTACCCAAATGTGCTAGTTAACAAAATTTCACCGTCCCCACCATTCCATTTTACCATTCCTCTGCAATTTCTTTCCATTCTGTGTTCTTCACAAGAGCCCTTTAGGGATAGAAATATTCCATATTCCTTAATAGACCCTTGCGCAGAAGGAATAGCTTTATAACTAGAGGCTATCATGAAGAAAGAAAGAGGGCAAAGAGTCACCACAGAGACAGCTAGGGGGCCTCTAAATTGCTTAACTGATGCTTTGTTAACTTGCCCTCCATGGAGATACTGGTTTATCGTTCGCCACTAAACTAAGCCCCAGATAAAGTAACTTTTACTGACTCTGCACTCACTTCTTCTCAATTTCTGCTTTGCTTGATGTCTTAACAGAAGGTGTACACAAGAGTATGGACAGTTGGGTGGAAATTGCATGCATGTATACAAGACCTCATGCCTGGCACTACCCGCTCACCAATAATTTCGTGCCTGATCCTGCCCCTTCAGGAATGGCTTTGCAGTGGCATCTCAAATCTTTTCTGGATCCTTGTGGGATCCACACATTCCATGACAATGGATTCCACAAACTCCATAACAAAGTGGGTGGTGATTTTTTTTAGGGGGTGTTAAGAGGAAAGAGAAGGTGGGGGATACTGGAAGTGATATTATGACACCATGCTGGCAAATGGTGGCAATGGAAAACTCCAGGTTTCTTTCTCTGCATAGTGCTGAAATCTGGTGGAAACTATTGAAACTTTTAGTAAATACACCACCAGAGCAGTATACCATGTACCAGTATACCACATTTTGAGAAACTGTTGTCATTGTGTGCATTTTGTCTCTTTCTCACTGAACAGAAACAGCAGACACAGAAAAATCAAAGAAGGAATGTAAACTATATTGTTCTGAATATTTGAAGTACCAACAAACCAACAGCTGCCAATGTGCCTCATGTGTGAAAAGGTCTCTTTTAATGAAGCATTCCAAACTGACTGAACATTTGAAGAAGGCACATCCTGACAAAGCTGACAAGAACGCAACTTTTTTTTTCTCAGTCATTTCCTGACTGAGAAATTTCAAAAGAAGCCCACATTGCCAAGCATGTTTTGCAAAGCTTCATAACAAAACACTGATGGCTTGCATGCATCATGTCGATTGCGGGCAGCTCAGTCCTGAGCTGCCTGGCTCCCATAGGAGCAGCAGTACCGAAACATTTGTCCTCTTACCCTGAGGAAAGTCCCACCATCTGCAGTGAGGCTCTTTGGCTCACTGCAGCCTATTTTACCAGCAGTGAACTAAACAGCCCCGTGTCGGGCTGCCCAGTTAGAAGCGGAGCACTGGATCCAGCGGTGGCTTCCACTGCCGGATCCAACCTCCTCATGGGCCAGCTCCTCCCTTCCTCTGCCCAGTTCCTACTCTTTCCCACCTTCCCCCCCGCCCCAAACAGGCTTACCAGTGGCCAACGCTGCTGGAGCACTGGCCATCCCATCTACTTGTGTTGGGACCAGGCGCTACTTCAGCGCTGCCCCAGCACCAGTGGTGGGATGTCACAGGTGCTTTACAGCACATTCACAATACTTCTAGCTGGTGGTAAACACACACTGCCAGCAATATAGGCCGTAGGATCAGGCCCTAAATCTAGAAAACTACATACAATTGGTGAAAAACACATCCTACAAGCAGTTATACTACTTCACAAGGTTGGGGACCCCGACACTTTGGGACAGTGATTATTATTTCTAAACATAAGACAATGCTAGTATAGGCACTTTGGTAAGCCACAAAAGAACCTTCCACACATCCGTTGTTTTCTTATGCATCCACAACCAAGAAACTGTCCATTTTGCAGTTATCCATGACTATTGAGCAGCCCTCAATTCTAAGAAGAAGCATGTGAAGATACACAAAAAAGCAGCAAAAGGATATTGTGGAACAGGAAGAAGATACACAAAAAACAGCAGAAAAATACTATGGGACAATTAAGGGCAAACAAAAATGCTGAGAACAACCCACCCTCAGATTTTCTGCATAAAGATAGCTGTCAGTTTTATTTTGCCTTCAGAAAAGAAATACAACCAAATCCTCATCATCAGTGAATAACTCACTAATCACCAAGCAGTAAGTTAGAAAACAGTAAATCATGCATATGCTTGATGGGCAGGGAGCCATACAGTTGGCAAGAACCACTGGGGACAATTTAGCACAAGGGACCTAACAAGAGTCATAAGGCAGTATTACTCATATGGTAGCAATTTTTATGTTCAGGTGACAAGGCAAGTGGTTGATTACAAGCCTAATTTAGGACTCATCGATTTCAACGTGACTACAAAACATAACTAGAAGCAAAATTGTTGCTGAAATAAGTGAACTGTAAAAAACAAAAGCCTTTAATTTTGCCATGTTAAATAGCAACATTACTAGAGACATTTGACATTACATTAAGCTACTTATATCATACCTCTGGTTTTAAGTCTCTATGGACTACTCCTACATCGTGCATGTGGCTCACCGCTGAAACAAGTCTGCGCATTATATAACTGGCTTCTGTCTCACTGAAGTGTTTCTTTTTCTGGATACGTTCAAGTAATTCCCCTCCTTTCAGAAGTTCCATTACTAGAAATGTGTGGATCTAGAAACAATATATTTGTATGTAAGTTTTTCGTTTTTAAAACGTGTTTCAAAATGCAGAGGGACAGTAATAAATAATTAGCAGATCTAGTTACATAAATATTTTGTTTATTTTAAAATTCTTCTGAGTTCATGAAGTTTAGGCTTTGGCCCAAGAGCTGATTAATGGGGGAGCACTCAAAATAGCAAATGACAAGATGCAATTTTCAGATTTCACTTCCTAGTACAGGGGGGAACCTGCAGCCTTTTGGAGTACCAGTTCCAGCCTTTTGCGTATTAATAATCCGCTTTTTCCTTCATGACAATGCTGAACTCAGGGTATTTTTTGGTAACTTTTATTTATTCTTTCCTGACAGTGACAACTCAGTCATTGGTGAACTGGGGTGACCCAACAATTCACTTCATAGATCTGAAAGCTTAGGGGAAGAACTGCAACGAGTTAAATTGAAATGTATGCCTTTTCTAATTAAGGAAAATAAATAAATTATATAAATAAATGTGGTCTTTCAGTTTTAAAAGGTTCCCCACTCTTATCATAGTACAGGACTCTCCGAATCCCAGCCCACAGGCCAGATCAGGAAGTTCAGAAAAGCACACACACACCCTGCTGAGCGGCAATTACCATTCTACTGCATCGCCACATTATCTTCAAGCTGTACTGTGCAGTACTCTGGGCAATTTCGTCTGCACGGACATCTTGCTGCACAGCTTTCTGGGACGCTGGACAACAGATGCAATTGCCTCCCTGTGAACCATGCAGCTTGGAGGCAATGCAGTGATATGGCAGAACAATAACTGCAGGTCAGGTCAAGGAGTGCTTTTCTAGGATACAGCAGTCTCCAGTTTGCAGTATTTTTTAAATCATCTGATAGCTCACCGATTTTTCCTGAATTAAAATGGGGAGCAGTTCAGTTATATGCTTGAAGAAGCTCAGTTTTTTGCCCTCAAAGAAACTCCCTTCCCTCCGCTCTCCTGTGTTTCTGCATACGAAACTCTTCTGGGTGAACATCTTCTAAGATTGGGTTCTGCTTTGCCTCTAAATTGGAAGCACTTGAATGATCCAATCAACCATGAGGCCACTCGTCCACAACAGAGGTTGACTGGGATGACGTAAGGCCAGAGCTGTAAATAAACCGGATACAGGCCTGGTCTACACAGAGAAATTAGAACGGACTGTACCATTTAAAACTAGATGGCAGATTCCATTTGTGAATGCTTCCTCATGCAAAAAGTTCCTGCAGATGCAAAACACACACACTGGAGGGAAAAGTTCTCACCAAGTCTTTTCCCCACTATACTAACTGGCCAATTGCAATTGTTTTGTTTCCATAATACAACAAAACATTTAAAAATGTAATACAGACACACCTGCAATCTGAAGTGGTACCAGTAGCGTGGTTAGCAGGGGATTGGGGGGGTGGGTCACTCCAGATACCACAATGAAAGGGGTGCTACAAGAGGTCCAGCCAAGATGACGTCTCCTTTCCAGCAGCTTCATGATCTGCCTACTGCCCCCTTCCTCCTCCTTTGAAGGCACTCATTGAAGCTCCAAAGACGAAAGGGGGTGGTAGCAAGATCATGAAGCTGCTGCTGCCGACTTAGCAACATGAAGAAGCTAATGTTGGCACAGCAAGGACTAGCGGGTTTTGCACTTATCTCCTAGAAGGGAAAAGCCACAGCTCCTAACTGGGCCGAATTGAAGCCACTTCTGGGTTGCGAGCAGCTGACAAAGCCATTTGGTTCCTAGCTGGGCTGAGTGCCTTCTTTGTGTTCATATATCAAATTCACATTAGATTTGAGAATCTAGAGATTATAGCTCCATATGAGCAAGGTGCCTTTGCCTCATTTTGCGAGATTCCCCTCTTCTCCTCACCACATAACACAAATTTCTGATCCTCAGGAGTGGCTTCATTGATTCAAATGAAGCTCTAGGAAAAGGGGGATTCCCTCTGCTATGAACTTCCTTCCACTTCTATTTGTTGGTCTCTCTTGAAGATAAAACCTTGTGGTGAAAATTGGAATGAAAACAAGCTTACAGAGCTATCCTATGCAGATCTACTCAGACAAAAGGCACATAGAGTTCAATAGGACTTACTCCCAGGTAAGTGTCCACAAGATTGAAGCCTTAGTAGGCCAATTACATTAATCCACATGTAAGCCAACTATTGTACAAAATTTGTTATTTTAAATACCTGATCATGATAAATTTCATGCAGCTTCACAACATTGGGATGTCCTTCACAGAGTTTTAAAGCTGTTATTTCTCTTTGAGTGTTGGCTTCTAGCCTGGAAAGAAGTCAGCCTATTTAACAGAGCAAATTGCTGAACTGCAAGGGTTATATATTGTCATCCTCATTCAAATTTTGAAGTATCACCACAAAGCACGTGGATGTGGGAGAACCGGTGGATATCATATATCCGGATTTTCAGAAGGCATTTGACACGGTCCCCCACCAAAGGCTGCTGAGGAAACTTCACAGTCAGGGAATAAGAGGGCAGGTCCTCTTATGGATCCAGAATTGGTTGAGGGCCAGGAAACAGAGAGTGGGGGTCAATGGGCAATTTTCAGAATGGAGAGAGGTGAAAAGCGGAGTGCCCCAGGGATCTGTCTTGGGGCCCGTGCTTTTCAACTTGTTCATAAATGACCTGGAGACAGGGATAAGCAGCGAGGTGGCCAAGTTTGCAGATGGCACAAAACTTTTCCGGGTGGTGAAAATCAGAAGGGATTGTGAAGAGCTCCAGAAGGATCTCTCCAAGTTGGGGGAATGGGCAGCCAAATGGCAGATGCGTTTCAATGTAGACAAGTGTAAAGTGATGCAACTGGGGCAAAAAAAATCAAAACTTCACCTATAGGCTATTGGGTTCTGAGTTGTCTGTGACAGCTCAGGAGAGAGATCTTGGGGTGCCGGTGAACAACTCGATGAAGGTATCAACCCAGTGTGCGGCGGCGGTGAAGAAGGCCAATTCCATGCTTGGGGTAATTAAAAAAGGGGTTGAGAATAAAATAGCCAACATTATTATACCATTGTACAAATCGATGGTGAGGCCACATCTGGAATATTGTATATAGTTCTGGTCGCCGCATCTCAAAAAGGACATAGTGGAGCTGGAAAAGGTGCAGAAGAGAGTGACAAAAATGATTACGGGGCTGGGGCACCTCCCTTATGAAGAAAGACTGCAGCGTTTGGGGCTCTTCAGTCTAGAAAAAAGGCGCCTGAGGGGGGACATGATTGAGACATACAAAATTATGCATGGAAGAGATAGAGTCGATAGGGGGATGTTCTTTTCCCTCTCTCAACACCAGAACGAGGGGACATCTGCTAAAATTGAGTGTAGGGAGAGTGAGAACAGATAAAAGGAAATACTTTTTTACCCAGTGGGTAATTAATCTGTGGAACTCTTTGCCACAGGAGGTGGTGATGGCAGCTGGCCTAGATGCCTTTAAAAGGGGATTGGGCAGATTTCTGGAGGAAAAGTCCATCATGGGCTATAGGCCGTGATGGGTTATGCAACCTCCTTACATTAGTAGTAGGCTACTTCAGAGTGCTAGGTGCAAGGGAGTGGCAACAGGATGCAGATGCAAGCATCTTGTAGTCTCATGCGCTCCCTGGGGCACCTGGTGGGCTGCTGTGAGATACAGGAAGCTGGACTAGATGGGCCTTTGGCCTGATCCAGCAGGGCTCTTATGTTCTTATCAAGTTTCCTTGGTTATAAACAATCATGAATCTGTACCACCCAAGCTTTAAGATAACCAAGATATCACTTCATTTGGTGGTATTCTAAACAGCACAGCAATTTGATAAAGGATCAAATGTTAAAATGTTAAAGGATCATTTTAACAAACTTTACATTTTGTATTCTCCAATTAAAACAGTAGTCTACTGAATATTAAATCTTTTAAAATACATACTTAAAATTTTTAAATTATGCTTTACTTATGGTGAGGAAAATGTAAAATAAAACCCTAGCAAGAGAAAAACAAATAGGAAAAGAAAAAATGCATCTATACCTTTTACTTATTATTTTTACTGCATATTCCTGGCTAGTTTTCTTATGCAAACACTTTCGACAGATGGAAAAGCTTCCTTCTCCCAGTGGTTTTTCTTTCAGATCCAGTTCATAGTGAAGATAGAATGGAGAGTCCTGAAGAAAAAGAAAAGGCCTGACAGTATGTGGTAATTTACACCAGATTAAAAGACACAGAACTGAGAGTTAATCATCAATCTTTAAGTTCAAAATATAGTTTGTGCAGCACTACAATATATCAGTGTGTGAGGGCTCTTGCTATGAAAACACTGAGGATTCCTGACAACATAAGGCGCAGGACTTATTTCTGCTTAAGAATTACCCTTACTAGATAGTGACAAATGTGCTTCAAAGTGTATTTCTAATGTGACATGTGTGCCAAACTGAACCAAGCACCAGCATTAGTGAAAAGGCCATGATGTTTGTGAGAGGACTGTGTGCACATCAGAAAATCAACTAAACAGCACAGTATACTATTAGCAGTCAAAACACAATCCATATGTGTATAGCAAAAATCCTTTAAAGTCCACTCAGCCTTTGATTTAAAAATAAATTTAGTCTACAATTAAAATATTTTGAGATGAATCTGAGCCTGCACAAGAGAAAACAAAAAGCTTGAAATCTCCTAAGCTAGGGGTGTCAAACATAAGGTGCAGGGGCCAGATGCAACCCATGGAAGCTCCTTATCTTGTCCTTGGCCTTACCTAGAACCACCATTAGGTGCTCTCAACTGCTGAGCTATGCTGAAGTGACACTGCTGAAAGGGCAGCCCACATGATAATTGGGCTCTCCCATATCTTGAAAATATCAAGAGTTGCACGGTTTCTTTTCTGTTTTCAGCTAATGAGTTCCTAAGCAAGAACAAAATACTTATTTCTGGTCATGACGTGCTTAATGACATCACTTCCTGCTTAATTGCATCAATTCCAGCCCTCAGCAGACATCATAAATGCTATTTGGGCCACTGTATGAAATGAATTTGACAGCCCTGCCCTAAGTTCCCTCAAATTACACCCTTGATGGTTGGGGAATCTTTTGATAGAGGGTGGGATATGGCATGGATAGTTGCAAGAAGGAGATGAGGAAAACCCTGGGAGTTTGATGTAAGTGCATTCTACAAGCAGAGTTCTGCTTGGTGAAGTTCCTATGAAGTTCCCCCCCCCCACACCCCATCCTGTGGCTCCACACCACATCTTCCATTGCTCTGAGGGTCCCCAACTCTCAGCAGTGGCTTTTGAAGAGGAGGATTCAAAGGTTTTAATTTAGGGTATAGACTATTCCAGGTTTAGTGCCACTTTTGTAAGTTATGATCCAACCTATTGTAAACAGGTAATACTTCAATATGACATAGTGTAGGACTTTTATTACCTTCATCATAACACTCCTGGCAATACTTGTAACTCCAGGTCGGTCAACTTCTGTCAAAAACTGAACAGGATCCATGAGGGCTGCATTGCGTTTGAATAAGATAGATGGAGCAACAAAGGAATATCCCTAGAGAACAAAGAGAGAAGATGTTGCTGGGGCACATCAGTTTGACACTGTCGAGCTGTTGCTTCGGCGACTACACTGGCTGCCGGTTCTGTTCCGGGCCCAATTCAAAGTGCTAGTTTTGACCTTTAAAGCCCTTTACAGCTCAGGTCCGGGGTATTTGAGGGACCGCCTGCTCCCATATAATCCTGCCCGTACTTTTAGATCATCTTGGGGGGGGCCCTTTTGACTGTGCCGCCACCAGAAGAGGTGAGAGGGGTGGCGGCCAGGGATAGGGCCTTCTCGGAGGTGGCCCCCCAACTTTGGAATTCCCTCCCCTTAGAATTGAGAACTGCTCCCTCTTTGGTAATATTTCAGCGGGGGCTGAAGACCTTTTTATTTTGAAAAGTTTTTAATTGTTGACAGGCTGCCTGGCTGGTTTTTATACTCTTGCTTATATTTTATGATCCACGGGGCTTGTTGTTTTAAATTTTAATTGTTTTAATATTGTTTTTAAATTATTGCTTTTTAATGTTAAATTGTGAATTTTATTGTATTCTACTGTTTTTGTTGTAAGCCGCCTTGGGTGCCTATGGGCAGAAAAGCAGGGTATAAATTAATTAATTAATTAATTAATTAATTAATTAATTAATTAATTAATTAAATTATTATAAATATAAATATAAATAGTAGAAATTATAAATACAGTGTACCCTAGTATCCACTTATTCAATATTTACTGTTTCAGTTATCCACGGATACTATTGATACTGGGATGCCTATTAAAAAGATAGGAGAACATGAAACAAATCTTTTTTACCTTATTGCAAAACCACTGATGTTCCCCTATTTTTTTAAAAAAGGTCCCCAGTATCCATGGTTTCAGGTATTCATGAACAGAACATAATCCCAGAGGATACTGGGGCATGCCTGTATACAATTTATTTATTTACCACATTTATATTCCGCTTTTCTCCATGAGGGACATCCAAAGCATGCATTATGTTTTTACAAACTTAAAAAGAACATTTGAAACATATAAATATTAAAATAAAACAATTAAAACAAGCTTAAAATCATAATAAAATACAAAACCAGCAGAATTAAGATAGGGAAAAGCTTGTAAAAACTAAAACAGTAAAAAACATAAAAACAGCATATGTTTTTATGTAAAAACATAAAACAGCATTCAAGTGGGGAAAAAAATGCAGAAGGCTAATCTAAAAGGAAAAGTCTTTAGGTCCTGCTGGAATACCTCTAATGAGGGACCAGTGAGACAGATTTCCACAAGATTGGCACTAGTACTGAGAAAGTGCCATTTCTTGTCACAGTCCCTACCAATTCCATAGGTGATATCCATAGGTAAAAGGGCCTTCTCTGATGACCAGAGACACACTGGATTTTGTTCAGTTGGTCTGTCAAACCAAGATGTATAGCAAGGGTGTCATATATAAGGCCTGTGGGCTGAATGTGGCCACCGTAAACAATATATCCACCCCTTCCCATTATAATTGGGCTCTCCCAGCTTGATAATTGGGCTCTCTTGTATCTTGAAAATATGAACAAGATTTGCACATTTTCTCTTCTGTCATTGGCAGCTAACACATTTCTATGTGAGAACAAAGTGCTTATTTCTGGCCATCATCTGCTTAATGATGTCACTTCCTGTCCTCAGCAGAAAACATGAATGATAACTTTCGCTTTCCGCATGAAACAAATTTGACGTGACTGCTGTACAGAACATGGATAGACCTGAACCGAAGACCGACTCTGGAGCTGGGCTGGAGGTAGGCTCCAAAAATCAATATATCACTAGAAGGGCACAGTCCTAACCTGGAGCTAGGCCAGCACAGTTAAGCCAGCAAAGTTTGGCTTGCACAAACACCATAAAGGATGTTTGGACCACCCTTGGAGTCAGAGGCCAGCACACAGACGTGTGCCATCTCCAACTGCCTGACTCCAAGAGTGGACCAAACATGCGTTACAATGGCCCTTGTGCTGGCCAAACTTTGCTGGGCTAAATGTGCTGACTTTAACTCCAAGTTAGGATTGCACTCTAAAATACCTAAATGCCTGTTTGAATCCTAAGTAGTTTTATTGACTCTTTGCCTTATTCCAGTGGTTACCAAATTGTGAGCCATGGCTCCCCAAGGAGCTGCAGAAACCAGCCCAGAGAGCCCCGGAATCCTAACAAAAAACCCACCACTGTATAGTATTGTAGCTCATTTGGGGAGCCACAGCCAAATACCTAGTTAGTAGGTCAAGGAAGGGAGCCACTGCTCTTACTGCAATTAGTCATTTCTGTCAGCAGATTTTGTCTATGGCATGCAATAAAGGTTCTGCCCATATGCAGCGAATGAACATTTCTTTGAAAAGCCCCATGCTATCCACAAGTATGTTTACCTGTTATTTCAATTATTTCTGAACATGGGGGTGGGAGAATAAGCCCATGTTTTTTCTTCAATTTAGTTCACAATACTCCACTTTTTCACTGTTGCACCCTACTAAAATGACACCACTGGGCTGAAATATCTAACTGAAATGAGAATATATCCTACAAAAGGGAGGAAGATGCAAACTGTCTTAAGATACATCCTCAAATTTCTGCTACCTATTACACATTTTCAAATCAATGACTCTGTTGTGCTGATGACTCACAAACGTTGACTTGTGACCCGACCCGTCTGTGGGTTAACCTGAAACCTCTATTTGCTTTTATTACAGATTATGAAGTTTAACTAGCGAATCTATGATACGAGTTTCAAAGGTGACACACCAAAACATTTGGGTAACACACCAGCATTCACCAATTCCTGACAAAAACTGAGTTTATTTTACTCATTTTTCACTTTTGTAATTATTTGATGTTTCTTTATATAATACATAATACATTATTCCACACGATTGGACTGTATTTTTTGTTTAAATAAATGAATATAAAGAATTGTTTCTCTTTAGTTTGGGAGTGGGACTGACATGCCAGCAGAGTGAAGTTAAGCATTTTCCTAAGTTGTGACACACCAAGCCCAAAACGTTTGCTATCACTGAACTAGAAGTTAAACTCAATAGGGATTTAATAGCTCTTCACCTTTTCCTTCCATATCTTTAAGTGATGGACACATGTTCAGAAACTGTTTATGCAAATCATCTTTATACAGGACAATTTCAGTCTATCCATATCAGTGAAGGTACAATGACAAAAGCTTCAAATATTCAGTCCAATAACCATGCATTTGTTTATATTAATAATATTGCCTCTTCTTATACTAGCAATCTTCATTTACTTCATCACTATATTTTATTTATGTTTTGCAGACTTGCAGTCATTATCTCCCGTCGTTAATATTGCTATTACCTGAAAAAGTTTGTCTGCTGCCTGGGGAGTAGTTGCTGGAGAATATGTTGGATCCATTTCTGTAAACTCTTCTGCAAAATTACTAACATCCAATTCATCACGAATTACTGGTTTAAATGGAGCTGGCACTTTCTTGGCAGCCAAATCGTTCCAATTTATTTTCTAAATCAAAACATTAAACCAAGTTTAGAAGACAATGGAAGAAAAATCCTCTCTTATAAATGGTTGTTGCTACAGTATTTTGAATGAAAATTGTTCAGAAAACCTTAATATGACTCAGGCTTCACTAAAGTATATTCATCAAAAAGCTACTACAGACCAGAGTATTAATTGCTGAAGAAGAGCCTGAGGCTTTGATCTCTGCTTTGCAAGAAGTCTCTTATTTACAGCTCCCTTTATGACTACCAAGATAATTGTTAATCTTTGCCTACTGGACATTAGTTATTTTTGAATTTAATTATATACACATTCATACATATCTTTAACCTTCTTAAATTGTCCAACAGCTGAAGGTGCATCATGATAATGGGATTAATGAGATCCTTACGTAAGCGTGTGAACAATCTCACTGATGAAAACTACTCACATGTACTTCAAGGTAGTTTCCAGACCACACAGCATTTATCAATATATTTAAAGCAGTGTAATTGATCTTACACTGGCAGTGTAAATTATCCTGAGAAGTATTATCCAGAATCAGGACACAGATTCATTTAAAACATCTCTCTCCAACTTTTCTAAAAAAGAGTCAAAGCACTTAATATATAAATAGGGTTACCAGATACAAACTGGGACAGACTGCCTATACCTTTAACCATTGTATAGAAGAGGGAATTTGGGCAGGTACAGCTCATCAAGGAAGGGTTTCAAAAGCTGCCCCTGCCAAAATTCCCTCTTCTACACAATAGTTAAAGATAGAGGCACTCTGTCCCAGTTTGTATCTAGTAACCCTATATATAAAGAACAAATCAAATGCATTTCAATAAATAGAGAGCATTAATAAAATCAAAATTAAAAACACTGATCAAATATACGAAATAAAAACTCACAGTAAAAAGCCTTAACTAAATTCAGAGCAGCATCAAACTTAAAGGCCTGCTAAAACAGGTGTATCAAGATAAGAGCACACCCAACCATCTGGCCCTCTGCCAATTGGGAAAAGAGGCATCTTTTAAAGTAGTATTATCTTATAATACTAAGTTGCAGGGGGAGAGCAACTGTCCCTCTTCAAACCAGGATGGCATCTTTTCCAGTAGTAGCTGCTGCTGTCTTTTTTGCAACTTCTTTACATTGGGAGCTCTTTGAGGACAGTGAACCATTTATTTAGTTAGTTATGGAAAACACTTTGGTTTTTGTTTCCTTTTTGTTGAAAAGTGGTATCTAGATATTATTAACAACACCACACACAGTAGTCTGACAGATCTTCCTATGGTGGTATTCCACATTTTGCTATCACCACAGGAAAGGTCCTATCTGTCATGCCTGCTTGCCATTTTTCTAGTAGAAACACCTATGTTTGAAAAGAAAAAAAATGCGCAAGTATATGATTTTTTTTTCCCACCTGGAAGAAAGGGTGTTGTTTGATTTCATCAGTACCACTTGAACCACATCCGAGTCTTTTCTTGGGGTCTTTCATCAGAAGACACTGAATGATATCTTTAGCTACAGCAGTCATTTCTTGGGGATAAGGAGGTTCACTTTTTAATATCCTCCTGCAGAAAAAAAAAAAGAGAGAACTAATTACATTGGGAAACCAAATCAGTGAATGCACAGCAAAGGGTGATAAAATCAATGGTAAAATCAGCCATATAGTGAGGCTACAATTTTAAACTTAAGAAGTAAGCTCCATTGAACAACATGGAGCTTATTTCCCCATAGATTGAGCTATTAGTCAGTGTACTAATCTTTCCACTGGATCGGGTCTGGTTGGTTCTGTGGCAGCAGCACCCACTGAATCCTCACCTCCTTCCTGGGCTCAATTCACCTTTATGCATTTCACCATCATGCTAGCAATATTCGTAGCGCAGGTCCAAGTAGACGTACTGTGCAACTGGGGGTTTTCTTCAGGGCAAAGAAACAATTACTCCCTCACCCTGAGGAGGCCTCGGGAGACAAAAATACCCCTCTAGGATGCCATGGATGTTGGCACCACTGCACTGCCACAGAGAGTGTTAAGTAGGATTGAACAGTTAGTCCAAAAATTGTCTGGAAAGCCACTGCCAGACAGAACACCTTCTACTAGAGATCCTTTGAAATGATAATTCCAGGGCCTAAACCCAGAATAGTCACATGCAAAACATGTGTTCTCCCAAACAATGACCTAATTTTTCTAAATAAAGTTATTTCTTCGTAAATAAAGTGCTAGTGGTATAATACACAATGCGTATCAGATACTATCTTGAAACCTGATTTATTAGCTTAGATTACAACCCTATACCGACTTTCCTATGAGTAAATCCTCTTGAATTAAATGGGACTTACTTCTGAATAGACATGTACATGATTGCACTGTTGCTTGGGGAAAACACACCTCACAATAAATAATCACACTTAAGACCTAAAGCTAAAGAGTAACGTCAGATGCACTATCTGAACAATCTTATAAGCATAACTGGTTCTTTAGGAAAAGAATAAATGTATTTACTAATTAGATTAAAAGTTCAAAACAGAACAGAAGTAAATTGGAGGCAAACAAGACAAAAAATAGTGATATGGTATATGGTGGCCCCTCCTTATCTGCAGACTTGGCATCCATAGATTTGAATGTAGGCAGACCCAGAGCCTGCAGCTGGAGGGTCTCTGAGATCTTCTAGACGTAACTGGAAAGGTTCTCCAGTTGCGTCTGGATGCGCACAACCTCCCCACACCTCAGAATGCCTCCCAGAGGTTTCTGAATGGCACTTTCAATTTGTCAGAGCAGGTGCCCCCTGCCCCCTCAGATTTCACTATCCATAGAATTTGGTATTCATGAAGGGTCCTGGAACAGATCCTCCATGGATACTGAGGGCCCACTAGATATTAAAATGTGGACTTTATTTTTGAATGAGAATCTTTTCTGTTACTTTAATCAATTTTAGTGTAACACTCTCAAAAGTATACAATATGCGATACTCTTGTCCAACCCAGAGGAAAAAGATCAGCTTTGTATATTTTAATTGCAACCCAACATAGGAAGCTGTTGCAAGGAGCCTTTAATGTAATCCATTACACAAGCACTTGACAAATATCTTCTTACTGCTTTTTCAGAGACATTACAAATTCGTGAAGAGTTATATGCAATCCTATGCTGTCTACTCAGAAGTCCCAAAGGAGATTGCAGCCATAGGCATTTTCTACAAGATAATAATGCATTTGGGTTGCACCATAAAACATGGGAATGAATTTAAAAACATAGGCACACAAGTCTACTAATAATTTTTAGCACTTGCTGGCACATTTTGCAGAAGTAGCTAAAAAACAAGTGTGCGTATAAAACAATAAAATAAAACTCTCCTTGTAGTTAAAAATTATGTACCAGTTAATTGAGAAAAATCCAAGATTCATGCAAAAGTATTGGATAAAAGATTGTAATTCAGCAGAATAATGTTTTCCCACCAGGCAATTGCAGCAGCTCTTCTTGAACTGCTTGTTTTGTTCCAGTAGCCCACTAACCGAGTTGTTTTCTCTAGTTTTTTTATTATTATTATTCTAGGTTTTTGCAGGCAGATGGGGGTTATGGGCGTGTGTTGTTCTTGTAAGCTGCCTTAGGTTACAATCCTATTCAACACTTATCTAGTCTTTCCATTTGGGATAGGAAAGGCAAGTTATAAATGTTTTAAAGCACAATTATGGTACCCACGTACAGAGGATTCACATGCATAAGTTACAGCCAGAAAACTGTGAACTCCATGCTACAGTATAACTAACTTGCTATATGGGAATCAGTAAATAATATCGCTGGAGAACAAATTTTTACATGCCCCCAAGATTAAATAGTCATTTCTTATAGATTTTGAGGTGTTAAACATGAATATGACAATGAAAATGCAAAATTGGTTACAGTTTGTGAAAGAGCCACAACAGACAGTTCAATAGACCTGGTAAATGCTCCCATTTTTCCCCACTATCTATGCACGCAATGCATTTAGGTTCTCCTAATCTAGAGCCAATCAACAGATTTCATTAGCATTTTCGTATTCAGCACATTGAAATTAGTACAGATTAGCTATTTCCATTTCAGAGGAAAACTGAGTGTTTTATTTTATGTTGAACATCTTTTTTTAGTACTTTGGTTTGAACAAGTTCGTAAACCAGCTCAGATCACAGCAAATGAAATTCTTTTAAAGGATCAAATTAAAAACTCAACGATTTGCAATGCAACCAGTTCCATAACTTACCTAGATATCTCAGTTTGTGAGTTTCTCTCTCCATCAACTGTAAAAGGTGATGCTCCAGTTAATAATTCATACATAAGAACACCTAGACTCCACCAATCAACAGCCTATAAAATAACCATTATATGTTACGGGACTAGAAATGGATATAAAGTCAATAAAATTATTCTGAAAATAACAACAATTAACTAGGCAGTTATTTTAACTTAAATATACAGTGGGCCCTCCTTATCTTTGGTTCCAGAACCCCCACAGATTAGAAATTCCGTGGATGCTCAAGTCCCAGAGGGCTGACTGGAAGGGAAGGGGAGAGGCAGGTTAGCACAAGGTGAGACTCACAGACTATTTCAAATGGACAGGAAAACAAGGATGGCAGCACCACCCCCATTCCTATATCTCCGCATTGTCCAGCTTCCTGACGGGTCTTCTCTTCTTTCTCAGGATGGCAGCAGCTGCTCTGATCCATCTAAAAATAGCCAGTGAGCAGCTACAGAGCAGCTACATCTCCCCTTCACTTTGAGCTCCAGAGACAGACGATGAATTTGGTTCATATGCCCAAGAACCAAAGGAGGTTGGATTAAAATTTGGTTCTCTTCCCTTGGTAGTACAAAGATCCAGAAGGGCTCCTTTCTTGAGTGTACTACTGCAGGCTTTAGAGGAAGAGCTCTAAAGGACTAGCTCTAAAGAACCATCAGAGGACTGAGCATGGCTGGGAAGAGGTGCCCACTGTGTAAGATGCACTGCCTGGTGGGTAGCATATCCTCACATTTTCAGGGCATCTGCATTACACACTCCCTTTTACAGCATGTCTGTTTTTGTGCTGTGTTTCTATCAATTACTTTGAACAGAAAAGACAAAAATGTGTGCTGGCTTGTCAGCACTGGATCCGGCCCTGTAACTTGTAAGGTTCTGCCAACCTGGCTAGGCTGGCACAGGGGGCAGGAGAGGGTGGCAGGAGAGTGTGAGGTGGGATGGGCACTTTTTGGAAGGGGCGGCTCAGGACCAGGAGAGGGGTGGGACTAACTCCCATCCCATCCCAACCAGCATTACACAGGCCATTCAGATTTACAAGTAGCCCTGTAGGGTTGGCTGCTGCGTGTCAGAGTAAGGGGAATAAAATCCCCCTACTCAGTTACACCTAAGCCTGGTCCTACCTTGCACTGACACAGTACAGGCAACTTGGCCTACCTGTTTCAATGCAGACTATAAGTGCACCCTAAGTGTGTATACGATTGCAGGAAAAGAGAAGCTAAAGCACAACATACTTTGTCATGTCCTGTCTCCCCTCCTTTGACAATATCTGGAGCCATATATTCTATTGTTCCACAGAAGGAATATGCTCTCTCATTCTGAAAAATGAAAAGACAGAAAATACCTAATACACATACCGGCGAAATAAAAAGGAAAGGAAGAAAAATTAACTACAGTATTCTTTAATTCCTGCATTATTAGTGCAAGGTAACAACTTGTTGAGAAAAATTACTACTTCCCATATTTCACTAGGTGACAAAAGTTGGAATAATTTTGTGTTTATCTGAATATTTTGGTGTTTATTTATTTTGGGAAAGGTTTAAAAAATGGTGCTATTTTTAACATAATATCAATAGTTTAGCCACAATTTCTGATATGCAGTTGTATAATACAATGTATACTATAATGCATTAAGCTAGATACAGAATACAAAATCTATAACTTAAAAGGTTTTGATACAAAAAACGAAGATTTTCACTGGAATCAACAACTCTGAATTGCGTAAGAAATTAAATTCAACAAATCATTCTTGTGCTACATACAGTCCTTATCAACTGAAAAGGAATGCAAGTATAAGAACATTATAGTTTAAAAAACTTGTAAGTTAGATCCAGGAATACAAGAAGTCTTGCTCTTAGGCTCTTTTTGCCCCCTTTCCCTTCCATAGCCCATAGTGTCCTGAAATATTTGCTTATCACACTCTGGTTCAAGCTTTGTGGGCCATTTAAAATTGTATGGAATGGGGTGCAAAGAGGCTACAGGGGGGTGGGAAATCAGTAAAATTTGGGTCATACTGCATCAGCAGAAGATTCTTTCTGCTTACAAAAAGCAACTTGGGATTCCACCCGTTGCCCTTTGATCTTATTTTATTGTACCAATAACTATCATTCACCACCATAAAGACAACACTAGCAATATAAACAGTAGAGCAAAACTATCTACAATTCTATAAAATATATTATGAGTAAGTACATGCAATATGAAAATGATTGTGTCAACTTTCCCAGTTAAAAATAAAATTTAAGGACTGATTTATGCATCACATCTGAGTAGGTCTACATTATATACCTCCTAGAACTGTAACATTTGAAATAGCTTTGTGGCTAATCCATTCCCAACAAAACAGTGCTTCAAAAGTTAAGTTCAATGTATATCTGCTAGATATGCAGAGCAGATGACGACACTGCATTATATCCTAAAAACAGTCATTATTAAATCCAAATAAATGAAATTCAAGGTAATCATGACTAATTTTGCAGGATGTAACCAATAATTTTTTTGAAGCTCATGAGAAAAATGATTTGTGAAAACCAAAATAGAAGATGCACTTGTATCAAAGAGGAAGAGCTGAGGAGCATACTATCTGATCTGATCCCTTGGCCCCAGTTAATGTCACATCTGGGCCACCCTGTTAAGGCAAATTCTGCTCTCAAACAGATGTGAACATTTCAATAAAAGCAAATATTTGAACTTCTGTATTTTCTGGAGCCATTTATACACACTAGATACACAGATACTCACTTCATCATTAACAAACTCCTTACTCAAACCAAAATCAGTCAGCACAACATGGCCACTAGAATCAAGAAGAATATTCTCAAGTTTTATGTCACGATAGATAATCCCCAACTGCAAAAAAATAAAAAAATAAATCATTTTATACTAGCAAACAGGTTAAAGTGCGCTCAATAATTGTTATGTAACAATATCTCAAAAATATAGCCTATGTCTATATGAAGTGTAACATTAAGTGTGAAACTGTATTGATGCTAAACCATAAATTACAAATTCAGAGCCAAGGCTAAAATTGCTTTAAATACATATATTGAGGTATGACCATTACCACAAAAAAGCCTATGACTTCTATTTACACCATGAAATAAGAATGTTATGATTAAGATAATAAGAAATTATGATGCTCTTACAACCCATACCAAAACATGTTTAGGTAGATACACAGAGCCCTGTTACAGCCACTCATAAATTTGCGCATATTTGCTGTCACCCCACACCACATTGCAAACAGGAGTTTATATTCAGAGAAGTTGTGCAGGCCTCTTGATACAATGCAATTCTCATTGCAATGCAATGGGATGCAATTCCCCCAATCTCGTCTACAGACCATGGTTAATATCTTCTTTTTCGTTTACTGTACTTTAAAAAAATACATATACAGTTCAATAAAAGTTGGAACACTTAGTTTACCTTGTGTAGGTGTTCAAGTGCCAATACAATCTCTCCAACGTATATTCGCACTTCATCTTCAGTAAATCTCTCTCTTTGTGAAAGATGAGTAAACAGTTCTCCTCCATTTATGTAATCTAAGATATAGTAAATGGAATATTTGCTTGTAAATAATGTTTTACAGATACATTAGAATTCACGCAATTTTTTATTTTTATTTATTTTATTTTACTGAGAAGTCTCACTCAGTTCAATCGGGCTTACTCCTAGATAACTGAGTGTAGAAATTCAGCCTTGTAATTGTAGTTACTCAGATGAAGTTGTTCAAGAGTGATCCTGTTCAGTTAAATTCCATTGTCTCTTAAGTACAAGATCCAACAGCATGATGCACATGCTATTTACACATGCGTGTAACCAACCCTGATGAACAGCTGGATCAGGAAGGACAAATTTGAGTGGAAAAGCAGCAGAAGGGCAAATGTCTTTAATCTTCTACAGGTCTGCCACTTCTCACCTCAAAATTACACTGGCAGCTTCCTCTTGTACCACAGAGTCCTAACTGCAAGTTTATTTGGAACTACTCTGGAAGTTGAGCAGACTGAAGGGAAGGACTTTGGAACTGAGATGCAGCAAATGAGAAAAGAGTTAAGCAACCCTATCCCAAACCAACTTTTTCTAGGAAAAAGGAGAGGTTTTAGTGATTAATTTACATGTGCTTTGTGTTAAAATGTGGACAGACTAAGTCAGAGATGCTTACATGGCGGTCATGAGATAGTAGCAGCATGTTAAAACTCACACGCACGGAACTTAGTTGTCCTTATTTCTTAATCTGACTTGCTTCCATATTATTTAAAAAACTAACAATTCAAGGTAGTCAAGGTTACATTTGCAAATGTAATGTTTCAACAAACCCTTTAATCCAGTAAATGTAGCGGGGGGGGAAACCCATAACCGCCAAAAATGTCTAACAAAAGGTCTGACAACTGTTTTTGTCAGTACTCGGTGTACAGATTGACAGAAAAAAATTCAGCCACATTCAGATCACCAGAAGTGGGTTTTCTCCAAGATGGCAGCTATTTAATGTTTATATGGTGGGAACCTTACTGTGTCAGTTTCAGCTATTTAATGTTTAAATGGTGGGACCTTTCTGTGTCAGTTTCAACATGGCTAATGCAGAAGGGACACAGTGCAAAGAATGCTTGGTCAAAATGTATTTTCCTACGCGTTTAAGAGAGCTGACAAAGCAAAGACCCTGAGTAGCTCATCTGCTGTCACTGTGGTTCCTGGTAGAACCATTGATCCTGGCTTACTCTTCCAGCGATTTCTTGTCGTCTCCAGGACAGGAGAATTGAATCTGGAGGAAGTGATGAAATATGAACTGAGTGCATACCTGACATCACTTTTTGAGGACCACCACATAATGAGAAAGGCCAATAAACCTCAATTAGCCCATGCCATTGATGAGCATTGTCACAGTAGAGCATCAATGGAAACAACAACAGATGCTGTTCCGAGCACGCAAAGGTTTGTCATTGACGGAGGGTACTTGATCAGGAAGTTGAAGTGGGAAAAGGGAGACACATACGGCAACATAGCACAGGTATATGCAGACTTTACAGTTCAACACTATGGGTTGGCAACTGTAGTGTTCGATGGCTATGATGCAGGTCCTTCAATAAAGGATGCAACACATAAGAGAAGGTGACAAAACTTTACGTATCCAACTGTTCACTTCACAGCTGATACTAAATTTGAAGGGAATAGAAGCAGGAAGAATTCCTTTCAGTGGGAGGCAATAAACACCAACTCATCAACTTGATCATGGAAGAACTGGAGACGAGAGGCTGTGTGGCTTCTCAAGCACAAGGTGATGTGGACATTGCAAAGGCCGCAGTAAATAGCGCCAAGGAACATTTCACCACGCTGATTGGGGAGGACATTGACCTGCTAATTCTTCTGCTACATTACGCAGAGGTGAATGGCAATCCACTGTATTTTAGGTCAGACACTCAGTCGCAAGGCATTCCAACAGTGTATAACATCAATGACTTGAAGTCTACTCTGGACAGTAAGGTATGTGCACAGTTGCTATTCCTGCATGCATTCACAGGATGTGATTCCACCTCTCCTGAGGGGACTGTGGGCTCCTCGCACCTTCTGGAGGAACGGTGCTGCCTCCAATAAGTATAAACAAGACTTTTTTCCCCAGCTGCAGCCCAAGCATGGAAGCCCCATTGCCATTAAGGGGTGGCCCTTAAGGGGGCAGTGACAGGGTTTCCCTATAATGACCGCTGAGTTTGAGTGCCTCTGCCCTAGCTGACTCCATTCTAGAAATAAACAAAAAACATTTGAGATGGAAAGTAATGCTTGAATCAACCAATCATATCTTATGCAACACACTTAATTATGTGAATGTATTTTAATACAACCTACCATGTGCCACTGATGTGAAAAAGTCTTTTTGCTGATAACTAGTTTTTAAAATGAACGTTGACAAATGAAACCTTAAGAGGACCAAAGCAGATACAGGCCAGACTATGGCGGAATATAACAAGGATAATATGGAAATAAAGTTTTCAAAGCGACAAAAATAGAAATGATCTCTACTTTTGTTTCTCATACACCAATAAATTTGCATCAGCTAATACTGTTAATAAAAATACTGTACAGATATATAAGCACTCAGTCTAAACTCCTGATCACAGTTCTGCTATCTATAACTCAATCTCATGTGATGGAGTAGATCTTGAAGTCTGATTTGTGTTGTTGTTCAATAAGAATTGTCTTTTCATGTAAACACTTACCCAAAATGAGATGAAGCTTTGTGTCTGTCTGGAAAGCATAATGCAAAGTGACCAAAAATGGAGACTGTCGAATGTGTTCTAATACCTGCCGCTCAGTCTTTGTATGTTCCGTTGTTTTGGCTTTTTGAATTATAGTTGCTTTTTTCAATACTTTCATCGCATACAACTTGCCAGCATCATGACCACTTATTTTCCTCACCAGGAATACTTTTCCATAGGCTAAGAACAAAAACGAAAGAATAAAAGATTAAATATACAAATACGTATGTAAATTATAGTATTCAAGGCACAATTCAGCCAGGGAGCAATCCAACCATCACCCCTGTGTCGGCGCTAGAGCTCTTGGGTCAAACCTAGAAGTAGTGTCAGTTTGAGAGTACTGGCGCCAAGCCACTCTTGTGCCAGCTGAGCACGGCTGGCACAGAGTGCACAGCTGGCAAGCACAGCTGGCGCAAGGGTGGTTCTGGGAGGAGGGAGGGAGGAGCTGGGTGGGCCGGTGGACAGGCCGGGCTGGGGAAGGGGATGGAATGTGGCCATTAGGCAGCATCCAAGACTCCGTCTGGAGGTTGCGCAGCCCCAATTTAGGCTGTGCAGCTTCCTCAGCAATGCACCTGCTATTTAGCAGGTACAGATCTGAGGAGCTCATAGGGGAGTCTGGAGCCGCCCCTGGAATAAGGGCGCAAACTTACCCCAGAAAGGCTCCCCAGCGCACCTAAAGTGCACTGGATATAGCACAGGCCCATTGGCCTCTCAGTTCCAGCACAATTTAGGATTGTGCTCCCCATCCCCTTCATATTTACAACCAAACAGAGCCAAGATTCAGCTGCCCAATGCAAAAAGACAATAGTTGAAATTTGTGAACCCAATGGTATTCCTGCATCTTCTTAATTCAGATAAACGCATTATTAAACATAATTGAAAGCAGTGAGATTCAAAACTTTTGCACCAGAACAGTCACTGCTTCTGTGAAGAAGAAACGTATCATACTTACCATATTTGCTATATTATAAAAAAAGTATAATTATTGCAAATATGGTAACAAATAATAACTTATTGGTTCCATGCTGTATCATAATAACACCTTGTTAGCTCTTAGAACATAGTCTCATTGGTCAGTTTGGCAATCCACTTTTGTTAGTTGTATCTTTTTCTGTTTATTTGACTGTAACTTTTGATAGAACACAGATAATGCAATACGAATGTAATGAAAGAAACCTGCCTTAACTTACACAATGAATAATATGTAACATGATATTATTCCTAAAAATCACAATTTTGGTCACTAGTGGTATCACAAACACACACATACACACATCTCTGAGGGTGGCACCTTACTAACACCTTCTTTGAGTTTAATAATAATAATAATAATAATAATAATAATAATAATAATAATAATAGTATTTATATACCGCCTTTCTTAAGATCACTAGATTTCTCTAATGACTGTAACTCAAGGCGGTTTACATAGGCAGACTTTTATTCACAAACCCAAAGGTTTTTACAATTTACAGAAATGTTCTATCTTTCAAGAACACTCATTACATACAGATGGATCTTTCTGGATTTAGCCTTCTTCTTTCCTAGCCACCATCTGTCTTCTGTTGGCTGATGAGGCTTCCCTGCTCCCCCAGAGAAGCAGCTGACCAGCACACTCCCCCTCACATGAGGCAGCTGGAACTCAGCTTTTAATCAGCCGCAGTTTTGCAAGGTCTGCCGCTCACAGAGACTTCCGGTAGTCTCGAGCTTACGACCTTCGGATCTTCAGCTGTTATCTTCAGGCAAACGGAGGCATTAACCCTCTTGGCTAATCTTCTGAAATAAATCTACTTTTTGTTACAAGACCAGGCGTGTCAAACTCATTTCATACAGAGGGCTAGTTAGCATTCATTATGGCAGCTGAGGGCCAGAAGTGGTGTCATTAAGTAGAAAGTGACATCATTAAGCAGGAAGTTCTCATCTCAACTCATTAGCTGCAAATGACAAGAGAAAATATGCAAATCTTGATCATATTTTCATGATATGGAGAGCCCAATTATCACACAAACCACCCTTTCAGCAGCACCACTTCTGCTAATATAAAGAGTAAATGTAAAGAGTAAATACACCCTGTGGCCGTCCACACAGGACAATCTGGGAAAAGGATGTTCGAGGCCTTCTCCAAATAAAAGACAAAAAGTTGGGAAAGCTCTGGGCCTGGATGGGGTGACTCCTTCTTGTTTGAAAGTCTGTGCTGTACAACTGGCCCCCATTCTAACCTAGATTTTTAATTTGTCACTGGAGTTGTGTACAGTTCCTTCTTGTTTTAAACATTCTATTATTATTCTGGCACCTAAGAAAGCTTCTAATTAAGGAGCTGAATGATTATAGACCTGTTGCTTTGACATCTGTGGTGATGAAGATCTTTGAGAGGTTAGTGCTAGCCTACTTGAAAGACATCACTGATCTGTTACTGGATCCTTTGCAATTTGCCTATCGAGCAAATAGGTCAGAGGACAATACTGTCAATATGGCACTGCATTATATCTTGCAACATCTGGATTCTTCAGGGACCTATGCACGGGTCCTTTTTGCGGACTTCAGCTCAGCGTTTAACACCATTATTCCAGCTACTCTTTATTCTAAACTGATCCAGCTGTCTGTACCTACTCATGTCTGCCAATGGATAACCAGCTCTTTGACAGACAGGAAGCAACGGGTGAGGCTGGGGAAAATCATGTCCAATTCTCTAACAACTAGTACAGGGCAACCTCAGGGATGTGTGCTCTCCCCGTTGCTCTTTTCTTTTTACATGAATGACTGTACCTCAGTGGATCCATCTGTTAAAATTCTGAAGTTGGCAGATGATACAACAATCATCTGTCTTATTCATGATGGCGATGAATCTGCATACAGACGGGAGGTTGAACAGCTTGCCCTGTGGTGTGGATGCAACAATCTGGAACTGAATACACTAAAAACAGTGGAGATGGTAATAGATTTTAGAAGGCGCTCCTCTACTTTATCTCCGCTGACCATATGTGGTAGTATGGTATCAGTGGTGGAGTCCTTCAAATTTCTGGGTACTATAATCTCCCGTGACTTGAAATGGTCAGTTAACATCAGTTCCATTATTAAGAAAGCACAGCAGAGGATGTATTTTTTGCACCAACTTAAGAAATTCAACCTGCCTCAAGAGCTGTTGATTCAGTTTTATAGAGGAATCATTGAATCTGTTCTTTCTAATTCTATAACGGTATGGTTTGGTTCAGTGACTAAACAGGATAAGAATAGACTCCAAAGGACAGTCAAAACTGCAGAAAGAATAATAGGAGTCGGCTTGCCCTCTATGGACGATTTATATACTGCTCGGATGAGGAAAAGAGCAGAGAGGATTGTGGCAGATCGCTCTCACCCTGCCTGCAATCTGTCTGAACTTCTTCCTTCCGGACGTCGTTATAGGACATGGTATATTAAAACAACCAGGCACAAGAACAGGTTTTTTTCCCTGTGCTATTGGGCTACTGAATAGGTGATTATGTTGATGTTTTGGTTTTGATTTGATAAGTTAGTGGGGGTTTGTTAATGGGATGGTATTATTTATTTAACATGCATAAGACAGTTGTATGTTTGGGGGAAGGGTTGCTTTTTTGTCCATAACTTTTGCTAGAATGAACATATTATACTGGTTTGTTTCATTGAATTCCTTGTGAATATCCACATTGAACAGTATATAACATGATGGTATTATTCCATGAAAGAGCAATTTTAATGAACTGTGCTTTTTATATAAAATGTTTTGTTTGTTTTTAGTTTTTTTTGGTTGTAACTTTTGCTAGAATAAAGAAATATCTTTATTCCATTTTTTCACTGAATTCCTGGTGAAATTCTGCATCAAATGGTATATAGCATGATGGTATTATTCTGTAAAACCACAATTTAAAAAATTTGGGATCCAGTGGTGATGCCCCACCCCATAGGTAGCTATGCTATTGACCAAAAAAACAATATTTCCCTATTTCATTAGCAAAGAAATAGTCACTCTTACCTCCTGTTCCAAGAACTTTCAGGAGTTCAAAGTTCTCAATGCCAACCTTCTCTATATGGCCTGTCAGGTTTGCTAAGAAAACACAAAAATATTCCAGTGTCAAATTATTGGCTTTTAAATACAAACCAAACATGAAATTATGTTTGAACAAAAAGATAATTAACATCATAGAGCTAACTTTTGCCACTTAGAAAAAAGACAACCGAATAACAATCCTAATGTACCAGGATATGGATCCCAAAAGCTGCTCAAGTTTGCCTAGTGAAATCTCTTAGGTTCTTCCTTTTGAGCGACAAATCCCCAAGCCTCATGAAAAATTGCATTTCAACCTTTTTTCAACATTTGAAAATTAATTTGTGAGATAGCATGAGGATCTCCCACTCAAAAAGAAGAAGCTAATGGGCATGTCCCAAACCTTGGGTGTGCTCAAGGAGCACTTTTGGTTAAAGCTAAGCTTCATGGAACCAGGCTAAGAAAATAATTAGTTTTGACCAATTTCTAAATACAGCACCACTTTATAATATACTTCAAAGCAAGAAGAAATGTTGAATCTCAGATTTAAACATGTCAAAGATGGACCATTTATTATAAAGCAGAATGAAAACTACTGATATAATTTAGTAAAGAAGTACAGCAATACTTAAAATAATGCAGGGGAGACACACATACTCAAAGTCAAGCACCACACAGTGCTATAGGATACATGCAGCTACTCTAGTAGGCAGAAAACAGGTGCTATTTGACCAAGGGTGCAATCCTAACCAACTTTCCAGCACCGGGGTAAGGGCAGTGGAGCTCCAAGGTAAGAGAACAAACATTCCCTTACCTTGAGGAGGCCTCCATGACAACTACTCCACTGCAGAATGCAGAATCCGCCTCGCTGGCATGGCTATGTCAGTGCTGGCAAGTTGGTTAGGACTGCACCCCAAGAATAACAACTCCCATTGAGGGGAATCAATCAGTCAATCAAACTGGGACAAGAATGCTCTAACATAGGCACTAAGGCTTCTATGGCCAGAATTACTACCTATGAGAAATTCATTTTCAAGTTATTAGGCCACATTCAGGGCACAATCCTACCCAGCGCGGGAATGGCAAGGCCGGCCGGCCAGCGCCATAACCAACGCTGGGTTGGGGAGGCTGGAGCCTCCATACAACAAGGAAACATTCGTTCCCTTACCATAGGAGAGGTTCCAGCTTCCCCTATGCACTTCTCGGATCTGCACCCGCTAAATAGCGGGCGCAGATCTGAGGAGACAGTGTGGCCCGAATCGGGGCCAAGTGGCCTCCCAAATGGACTTACGTATCCTTACGGCCATATGGCCGCTTCCCAAGCCTGCCCATATCCTGCCTTTCCCCCGCCCACATTCTCCCTCCCTTGCCCAATTCCCATGCTGCTTCGGTACAGAGCCTCCCCTGCGCCAGCCGCCTTCGGCCAACACAAGAGAGGCTTGCCATTGGCGCTCTCAGGCTGATGCTACTCATAGTGTAGCGCCGATGCAGGGATGGTGATTGGCAACCCCGCGTTGGCACTCGGCCCCTTGCATCAACACTATGACATAGCATCGACACAAGGGGCGCAATAGGATTGCGCTGCCCCAGTCTTAATAGTATTGTGACATCTTGCCCTATACTAACTTTGCAGGACTTCCTCAAGGGAATAAAAACTAAAAACGAATCAGCTAGCACCTAGAAGCATTAAAGGTCCCTAGGAGCAATGTATCACTCTACTGCAGCAGTTCTCAGGGTGTGTTTGGGCAGCTGTAACTATGGGCCGGGACAGGGCGAAGGCAGCAAAGCGATCTGCGTGATCACATTGCCCTGGCTAAAAAGGCCTTTCCCACACATACCCCTTGCAGCACTGGCCTCTGGGGTGGGTAAGAAGCCCTGCGTACGGACACACCCATCAGGGCTCCCCAAGCCTCAGAACCATGAAGGTATAATGGTAACAGGAGGGGACATGATGTCATTTTCTTGAAGCCACATGAGTCAACCAATATGGTTGACGCAGATCATTCCCGCCAAGGACGATTGCCACGAATTCACGAATAAAAATCTCCCTGCACGTGTGTAAAAGTTAATATCAACCTTTTAAATTATGCCTGCTTGTTCTGCATACAGGTGTGCGAATCGCTGTATGAAAAATGAGATTTAATTTCCACGGAAAGATGTATTCACATTACATCGGTTCAATAAAACTACAGTTCACAGAAATAGTGAGTGCATTATTTTTGAAGCTGTGTAATTTCTTGTTGTTCCTAGCAGTCTTATTCACCATTTTCTGACACCCACTGTTAATGGTCTAGAAGGTAAAAAAAAAAAAATTCCCCCCTCCTTTTTTCCCCCTTCCTGCTTACACTTTTTTTCCCACCTTCCATTTTCTACTGTAATATTTTCAAAATTCTGAACATTAACAGAATTTATTTTATGGGCGGGGTGAGTGTAGAAGTTAAAAAAACTCTTAATAGTATAGAAGTAAAAAAGAATTACTCTCATATTGACAACTACTTGTGTTATGAAGAGATTTTAATGTAATTTTCGTATATATATATTTATTTAATTTTTGCCCACCCTCCCCTTTTTTTTCTTTCCTTCCCGTTCACACTTTATTTTTGCTTGTGTAGATTTAAATAAAGTCTGTCAAAACAGTGCAATCTGAGTTTAAATAGACGGCAAGTAGCATTTCGTCAGGTATGTTCAGTAATATAATTATGAGGAATTTAACCTTGTAATTGCATATTAAATCATAATAAGGTTACCAATAATGTTTCTACACGATCACGTTTTTATTTTCGTAAGTTTTTATTTAAGGAATAAACTATTCAATCCTAAACAGTACGAGCAAAGCAATCTGAAATGCTTGGAATGAGGAATGTTTTGAGTCAACCAACATGGCTGCTAAGCCCGCCCCCTGGCTTCACTTCGCTCCTATTAATTCTTAAGGCATGTCTTCTCCTGTTACTTCTACCTCCATACCTCTTCACCCCAGCACAGTGTCTTTCTCATGGCTGTTGCTGGTGGTGTTCTCCATTCTTTTAGATTGTGAGCCCTTTTGGGACAGGGAGCCATTTAAATTTAATTTTATTATTTGCCTGTAAACCGCTTTGTGAACTTTGTGTTGAAAAGCGGTATATAAATACTAGTGATTGATTGATTGATTGATACTCAGAACACATTAAAAACACTATCGGGACTTCCCAGTATTGCAATTGCAAAAAGGAAGTGGGTCATGATCAAGTTTTTAAGGTGTTCTGAGGCTTGGGGAACCCTGCTCCTCAGGGTTTCTCACCCACCCGAGAGGCCAGTGCTGCAAGGGGCAAGTGTGGGGAAAGCCCTTTTAGCCAGGGCAGCAGTGGGATCATGTTATTGCCTTCATCCCACCCTGGCCCAGATTTATAGCTGCCCAAACACACCCTGAGAGTTTGTGTGATACTTTGCTCCTTGGAAGCTTTAGTGCTTCTAGGTGTTAGCTGATTTAGTTTTTCGTTTTTATTCCCTTGAGAAAGCCCTGCAATGTTAGGGTGAAATGTTGGGATTCTATCAAGACTGTGTGAGTGTGGACTAACTCAAACATAAATTTCTCACTAGAATGCAGTAACAAATCAACACTAAAGGAAGCTGCATTATCTGAGGTGTGACAGTATTCCAAATAAGGTATTTTATAATTAGAGAAAATTTAAGTAGGTGAAAATTAGTTGAAATTTTTTTTAACAATGTGGCTAAAATTAGAATGTGTTATGGTCCCAGCACAACCCAGAAGCAACCTCTGCCCCCCGCCCCCCCAATAAGGCACTGCAGCACTACAGAGAGCATTGTGTCAGGTCTAAAACACATGGAGTTCCAACCAACCACAGACGAGCTTGCCATCCACTGTTTGGGAAACACTGCACTAGTTCACACTAGAGAAATTCCACTAGTCTAAAACATTATGAGTTGCGATTTTGATAACAGCAACAGAGCAACAAACCAAATGTCATTTACATTACTCACAGTGACCAGGTAGATTGAACTTTCAGAATTTGTTATTGAAGAATTACTTGGTTAAAATTGTTAGAGTATGTTTAGCTCTGGAGGATTAAATTCTGTTTCTGTTTCTTTGGGATATATTGAAAATTTGGACTAAATTAATATTAAACTATAGGCAATTGCTATAGGCAATGATGGGTTGTGCTATAGGCAATGATGGGTTGTAACCTCCTTACATTAGTAGTAGGCTACTTCAGAGTACTGGGTGCAAGGGAGTGGCAACAGGATCCAAGCATCTTGTTGTCTCATGCTTCCCTGGGACACCTGGTGGGCCACTGTGAGATACAGGAAGCTGGACTAGATGGGCCTTTGGCCTGATCCAGCAGGGCTCTTCTTATGTTCTTATTAAACTGCACATACTGCTAGATATAAAAGCAAATGCTTCTTTTAAAAAGTATGCTCAGATCAAAGAATGACTGTTTTTATTAACATAGAACTATCAATTACAGCACATTTTTCTTCACTATCATTAACACAGTATTCCCAGTTATTGCCATTGGTAAGGAAGGATAAGATAGTGATTTGACTAAAGCACACCCCAGTCACACACCCACACACTTATAGTAGGTATCTGTAGGGGTTCACAACTCCAGGAAAAAGGAGCAGCAAGAGAGAATGGGTGGAACAGTTTGAAGGCAGGAGGCCTCTGGCTAGCCAAGAGTAGTAGCGTTAGAGATGTAAAATTTCCCCAGATTTTGAAGCTAAAGGGGGCAAAAATCAATTTGGGGGAAAATTGAAATATAGTGGGCCTGTGAAATCCATGGATTTGGGGTCTGCGGATTTAAGAATTTGTGGCTTCCAAACCCATGGAGGATCCTATCTTGATCCCAGAGGATTTTCTGAGGCCCAGTGAGGGCCTCTATGAGTCTCAGAATTAGGGCTGAAAAAACACTACTTCCAATTTTCAGACAAAAACAGGAAATGAAATTTTTGCCCTTATACGGCATTTGGAGGCAAGGTAACACCCACGGAGGGCCCCAGAACATTCTCTGGGCCCTACCGGAGCTCTGAGGATTAAAAGACCCCCAAACCCACAGATTTAATTATCTGCTGGTTTCCCTGAAACACAGACAATGAGGGCCTGCCTATAAATAAAGTAAATGCAATATTTACTTTCATCTAAATAAGCTGGAGCAGTAGGCTGCTGCACTCAAAGGCATCTAAGCATCAGCGTTTTTGCAAGTTGTAAAAATAGGGAAATACTGAACACAGAAACCAGGAAGGTTTTTTTATTACTGTTATTTGAACTTAAAAACAGACCACTCTACATGGATTATGTCAACATTACTCAAACAGAAGAACCAGTTCAAAAAGAAAAAACACCCTGAAGCACCTGTTTAGAGGCAATGGTGCGTTGAATGTACATACCACAAACAACAGCAGCAGCTCCTCTTTTCAATGTTTCCAACTCTCAGAAAAAATGGTAAAATCTACCTCCAGCTTAACAGACATTTTTTATCCCAGTGTTTCCCAACATTTCCAAATTGTTCCACGGGGAAGCCTCAGGAAAAACAGGAGACCTTCACATCGTAGGAACAAATATAATGAGCAGGAACATAGTGGAATATGAGAACAGAAAGGTAAGGTGGAAGGCTTTGAAGGCAAGGACCAAGAGTTTGTACTGAATCTTGGAACAAACTAGAAGCTAGTGTCAAGATTTAAGGAGGGCCTGATCAGAGCACTAAGAGAGGTGAATGATTTTGGCAACAAAATTCTAGATGGAGGCAAGAAGACTGAGGTAAAACAATAAAAGACCAGAGTTTTCAACAGAAGTCATTCAATGCAGCAAGACTGGATTTGGAACAGTAGTTAATTCAGACATCATGCAGATGGCCAGTGTTGAACTTAACAAGGGCTCTGGTGGTGGTGCCAACAACAGGCACACGTGGTGCGAGGCCAGCACAGGTTCTCAAGAGTGGCCAATGAGAGGCTGGGTGGCAGAAGCAAAAAGGCTGTGGTCCTCTTCTGGTCAAGCAACACAGAGCACCACAGTCCCCCGCAGCAGTGATAGATGGGCACAGGCCATGAACGTGCCTGCCCAACAGATGTCCAGCAAAATCAGGAAATGGCGCATAGCAGGAAAGTGGGCTGCAAGGCTGCTGGGAACGGTCTTAAAGATGATGAGGAGAGGTGAAGATCTTAGCCAGCCAGATGAAAGGAGGAGGAAGAGAAAGGTAGCCATGGTGAGACAAGGTAAGATGTGAGAGAAGCAAAACAACAGAAGAGAGGCAAGGAGAGATGAGATGAGAAAGGAGGCGCAAGACGATGGCAAAAACACGAAGTGAGACAAGAGAGGAGGGAATGAGATAATGGCAGAGAGGCAAAGCAAGGGGAGAGAGAGGAGGTGGCAGAGAGAGAAGATGAGACAAGGCAAGAGCGGGACAGAGGGGACCCAAGAGGGGAGTGAGCAACTGCACCTAAGTGGAACAGCAAGCACAGGAGGTGGATAAACTGAGAGTTTGAGGGCATTTTTGGTTGGGGGGCAGAATTAGCAGTGGCAGTGCACACGCTATCCTAACCCCAGCCCAGGCAACACTACACAGTCTTCCCAGATTCCCAGCTATATAGATGGTACAGATCTGTAAAGCCCCATAGGGGTAGCTGGAGCTCTGCTTGGGATAATGGGAAAAATAGCTACTGCCTAAGCTGTTTAGGAAGGGATGTGGTGGCGCTGCGAGTTAAACCGCTGAGCTTGTTGACTGGAAGGTTGGCAGTTTGAGACTGTGACAGAGTGAGCTCCCATTGCTTGTCCCAGCTCCTGCCAACCTGTTCGAAGGCACGTAAAAATGTGAGTAGATAAATAAATACTTCGGTGGATAACGAGGTTCTGTGCGCTACGGTGTACAGACACGCTGGCCACATGACCACGGAACCTTGTCCTTGGACAAATGCCAGCTCTTTGGCTTAGAAACGGAGATGAGCACCACCCCCTACAGTCGGTCACGACTAGACCATTCGGTCATGGAGAAATCTTTACCTTTACCGTATGGCCTGGCTGTGCCAGTGCAGCTAAGGATTGGGCTACCCATTGCCTGCATTCAGTTGTCCACATATACTGTATATCTGCTTAGCCATTTTGGAATAGCAACCAGTGCTTATCTATAGACATAAGGGCAGGTCACTGAATCGCCTACCCCTTTCTACATGCAGCAAGGTGATCCCATATACCCCTGCCAACTGGCAAGAGGCACTTTTCCAAGTAGTGTTCCTCTTATATTTAGCAGTGGGAGAGTGATTGTCCCTCTTCACCCCAGCACTGTGTCTTTTCTAGTGGCTGTTGCTGGAGGTGTCCTGCATTTTTTTTAGATTGTGAGCCCTTTTGGAACAGGGAACCATTTAACTTTATTTTTTTGCCTGTAAACCATGTTGTGAACTTTGTGTTGAAAAGTAGTATATAAATACTGTTTGATTGATTGATATAGGTTTGAACACACAGAGCTGCTCATCCATCTGCACAAAACTCTTACCACAAGCCTAAGGTAATTGCTAAATTGGGACAACTAATGTGCAATTTTTCAGAATCTCAGGACTTCTTTCTTGACTATTTCAACAATAAATGTCAGATGAGCTATTCAGAAGTATGTGTGTCTGTTAAAAGGGGAAAAAAATCAACTAAAATTTAACAGCCCAATCCATTAAGGGGGAAGGATAGAATTGGGCTGCAATTGTTTTTTACTGAACCCATGATACAATAATGATACAACAAGCTATAGCTACATTTAGATACATTAGATACATTAGATACATTTAGGCTTATACTCCTAGAAAAAAGCTGAATGGCTGAACCAAACCAAGAAAATCAATAATAAAGTCTTCTCATGCCTTGAAATAGTATCTGCGTTGTCTACTATGGTTGTACACAACTGTTTATCAACAGTTTTTCCATGTTCTGATTTGAAAAACGGATAGTTAAGAATTGCATTTAATTTTTCTCCTTCTCAAGACATTCCACACACAGAAACAAAAACTGTGGGAGGTATTTCAAAAATTCTACACAAAATATTTAAACAGCAAATTGATATCTCTACACACATTAGCTCTCTAAAAAGCTTTATTCCATTCTGCTGCACAACTAAGGTCAATTGCTGTTTCTACACACAATCATTAATGGTTGTAGAAATCTTATCCAATATTTTTTGAGCACTTTTGCATTTCTAGCATGGATGAACAACATCCTCTTTATCTGCATGACAGAACAAGCATTTCCCATCTACTATAAGCAGCCCAATTCTAACTAGGATTGCATTGCCATTTATGACAGTGGAACATAGTTCCATGGCCATACAGAGCATGCCATTGGTGGCCATTTTTGGTCTGTCACCGCAAACTGAAAGGATGCTAGAGGCCCTCAGCCACAGCAGGCTACTTGCAGCAGTAAAGGTAAGTTGGTGACAGGGGCCGGGCAAAACAGGCAAGGGGAGGAACAGGGACATTTCTGGGTGGTAAGGGAGAGCCAGGAAATTTATTTCCTTTGAAAAATGAAATACATTTGTACTGAAATAGTTGTGGAAGTTCTCCACAAATTTTAAAAGAACCACTAAACATGAAAACCTTAACACTAAACCTTTTGCTCTCTTCTCTCTTCCATGTTTCTTATTAATGCTAATAATGATTTTATGTTGAACAAAACCTTTTGCCATATAGTTTGCAGCAGATTATCTCAGTAAAATTATAAAAATATTCAGTAAAATTATAAAAATATCATTTTCACCATATAAATAAATTTTATTTATTGCTTTGGATTTCCTAATACAAAATACCAAACAACACTACTTAAATTTTGGAAAACAGTGCCAAACATGTGAACCCTTGGTGAGTAACTCTTTGTATTTTAAATTATTCTCACTTAAATCTATTCACTGAAAATCTTGCTTCAAGTGGTCATCATTAATTGCAATATATTTCAAAAAATTAAACCATTTCAAACAAACCAAACAACATTTCCACTCAAGCTTATTAAAGGTCAGGAAATGGCCCTCTCAGCATCAAAATAAAAATTTACAAATGGTTTTATCCCTTTCACAAATCGTAGTTAGATTTAATAGTTTTTGAGTATTACAAGACAAGAATTACAAGCAGGAACAAAAGCTGCTTGATCAGTATCTATTCATTTAGTTACCATATGTATTAACCTAGATGTGAGAATTGTCAAAATCTTATGATTGTTCAACACAATTGGACAATTATGGAGCAACAGCTATGCTCTTTCCTTAGTGTCACTGTCAAGGAATCCTATCCTGCTGCCTGTGTTTCTAGGAATTTACATTATGTATCTCTTGTGCATCTGTCAATGTTTTCTTTAGACTAGCCACAAAAATGATCTATAATATTCAGTTATAAAGCTAATTAGGCCAGGGGGTTTATATAACTTTTATGGCTTTTATTGCATTAATGACCTAATCTTCCGCGATATGAACTTTTGCTGTTACCACACATTAAATGGCTGAAACTGCACACACAACACTATACGGATATTGATGTTTGGGAGACGAGTTTACCACAAATGGTCAGCACAACATTAATACCCACTCCAGGATACAATTTGGTTTCTTTGCAGATAATTAACACCAGCCTAGCCAGAAGTGTAATTTCTCAATACCCCCACAAGAAGCCATCCCCCCCGGGGGGGGGGGGGCTGTGAAGCAAGAGAAGAGAAATCTAGAAAAGTTGCCTTCACCTGGACCAGTACAGAGCACAACCTTTACACAGGCATCTCCTAATTCAGAAAAGGGGGCTATCGCTGTCTTCACCCTCCATGCATCCTTCTCAGCAACCCCTGCGGGAGTTAGCAGGTCTGGAACGATTCGTCTTTCCTTGGACCGAGACCTCGCGCCTTCTTCTCCCCCCACATTTTTCTCGCCCCACTTACCCTTCCCCTCCCCCCCCCCCCCGGCTCCCGTGCCAGCTTTGCTCTCTGCCCAGGACGCTGCCCCTCCCTGAGCCAACCACGTCTACCTCGCGTAGTGCCCCCCCCGGCTCTTCTCCCTCCCAGAGATGTCCCCCAGGTTCCTCACACACGCGCCCATGTTGCCTTCAGTTCCTCCCTCGCTCAACGGTGACACTCTCCCGCGCGCCCCATCGCCCTGTCCCGCTCCAGCCCCCCCTTTCCCTCGGCTCCTCGCGCACTTCCCCATCCTCGAGCGCCGCTCCACAGCCCCCCCTCCTCTGAGACCCCCTTGACCCACTCACCGTTCCTCAGCTCGTGCTTGACGGTGAGAAGGGACCGCTCTCCTCCTTCGTCTTCCGCGGAGCAGCCCGAAGGTCCCTCCATTTCCTCACTCCTCCTGTCACCCTCTCGTCCCTCCTCTCCCCCCCACCACAACAACCCTTCTTCCGCGGTGACAAGGGGGGGGGGCGAGGAAGAACCGAGGAGGCTCAGCGAGCGTCACCGCCGCCCCGAAGCGAAAGCGACCTTATTTCTTAAGAAACGCGTTCCATGTCTTTGAGGTGGTGGCCGTGGCCGGGTTTGTTGTTTTTTTATTGATGTTAATAATAAATAAATAAATAAATAAATAAATAAATAAATAATAAAAGGCGCCTCTACTGACAAGTTCTAATTAAAAAAAACAAAACCCCTCCTCATGGAAATCCTGACCCTTCATCTCTCCTCTCACTCACCCACCGACACCTCCCCCCCCCACTCCTAGTAAGGGGGGGGCTCCAACAGAGGCAAGCAGAAGGAGTAAAAAGGGGGAGGGCAAAGAAGCTCCAATATCGAAGAGATTCTATCCACAGTACTCTTCTTCTCCCCCCCCCCACGCTCCTAAAGCAATCAGAGGCAGGAGGGGGTCGAGCTGGAAGCCCATTGGCGCACGAGTCTACACACCATGGCGACGATTGGTCAGCAGTCATTGCATGTTGCATCCCCCCCGTCCGCCAAAAGGCGCGAGCCCGTATTGGTCCCGTGTCTGCGCCAATCGCTCAAGCTGCTTCTCCCCCCGTTTCCAATCTCTCCAGTTCTTCTGCTTCTCTGCTCTTCATTCCCCCCCCCCCGCGCGCGCGCTTTCTTCTTTCCCCCTCCAGGTTGCCTTCTTCTGCTCTTCCCACTTGCAAGTAAATATTTTGCTCCCTCCTCTTGGGTGGGCCGAGTCTAAGAGAGGCAGAGCGGTTGCTTAGACACTAAGGAAGTACGGTGAGTGGTGTAAGCCCGCGGCGGCGTTGGCACTCACTGGAGGGGGGTCTCTCGTAATTAAGGTCGCCTTTTCCAGCGGTGACCCGTCCCAATAAAAAAGGACGCTGGGCTCCCTTCCGCAGCACGTTTTCAGCCTGCTTAGAACACCTGGAAAGTAGAGCAGGCGTGAAAACTCTCACTGCCGTTGGGGGTTATTATTGCTGCACGCACAGTGCCGACATTTTCAGAGTAAGATAACCTTGCAATCAGGGCCGGCCTTAAGCCAATGTGACCGATGTCGCAACATCAGGCCCCACGCTTCAGGGGCCCCTGCCCTAGTGGGCCCCACCCATTTCTTTTTGCTGACTGCTCCTGCACCTGGAGTGCGTTTTTCCCCAGCTGAAATTTTCCTTTCAAATTTCCCCGTTTACGGCAAATAAAGGGGAATTGGAGCTGCAAGCTTGAAGGCCATTGACTGCTTCCGCACTTGGAGTACATTTTTTCCTCAGCTGCCATTTCCCCTTTAAGGCTCTGCCTCTGCTGCACCCAACTGCAAGCCGCTAGTTTAATTGCTCCTTTTCATGTGAGCAAGAGGCAGTCTAGGGCAAGCTTTGCTAAGTGGCTGCAGAAACAACTTCATTACCCCCACCGGAGTGGAGATGGGGAAATGGGAAGGCAGCTGCAGCTGCCCTTCTGTACTGTAGATTGGAAGAAGGACCTGCCAGTGGAACCCAGCTGTGCTAGGAGCTGCTCCTGTAGGCTGCCAGAGTTTGCAGTTAGGAGGAGGAAATTTTAAATCTGGATGAACGCTGGAAAGTGGGCAGCTACAGCAAGTAACAACGTGCCTGTCTCAGCTGCAGAGGAGCAGCAGAGTAGACAGTTATTTATTTTAAAAATTTGGCAGACTCCAGTAAGGGGGGGGGGGCGTCTACAGACGCTGCAAGAAGGTTCCTTAGGGGAAAAAATATGCAAAAGCAACAATCATTTCCCTCTGGAGATAGGGAGTGCCTATAAAACTTACCATGCAATCTAAGCCTCTGTATGTTTACCTGTACTCCATAAATTCCACTATGTTCAAAAAGGCTTGTTTCCAAGGAAGCAGGCATCGGTTCAAATACAGCAACTGTTCAGACTAGCTTGAATAACTTTTCTTTTGATTTCATAGAGCAGGATCTCTAAATGCCCTGTGTTTTCTTAGGTGATCTGATTTATAGCTTCTTCACCTTCTTCACCTAAATAAAAAGTAATTTATAGTAGTTCCTTGCACCTCTTGAAAACATGAGGCAGAACTCATTGAATCCTCATATTGAAGCACTTACTCTAGAGCAGACCCAGCAAAACCTACTCTAATGGGAAACTTCAGAGGTTTGGTACTTAAGTGCCTTCCAGTTAAGTGTACTGGAAGATAGTTTTCCAAGGAAGATAGTTTTTGGTTTGAATTCAGGAAGAGATTAAGAGAGATAACTTAATGTTGCAAAAAATATATATGTGTGTGTTAGCCAGTAGGATGGATCCTAGTTACATCTACTCACAGCTCAAGTATTCAAAGTCTTTCCAGACAAAACTGAGTGGAAATTTTTGTTGGCATGCCATAAATTACCTTACAACTTGTTTTCAAAACTATCCTTGTCATGAGGACTTTGTAATATGAAATCAGTGGGAATTTTAACAGGTCAACTTTAAAATATAGGTGATCATCTAAATTCTTTTATGTGACATAAATTTGTTTTGAGTGGGGCTGCTAATTGAATTACATGTGTTAGGATTACATGGTGATCCCCCTGTATGGGGTGGGAGCACACAATATAATCGTCCCTAATAGTTCACTTGGGGCTAAATTTTGAGACGTACAAAATCATGCACAGGTGGAATAGACTCTATAGGGGGATGTTCTTTTCCCTCTCTCACAATACCAGAACCAGGGGACATGCACTGAAATTGAGTGTTGGGAGAGTTAAAACAGATAAAAGGAAATATTTTTTTACCCAGCGGGTAATTACACTATGGAACTCCTTGCCACAGGAGGTGATGATGGCATCTGGCCTAGATGCCTTTAAAAGGGGACTGGACAGATTTCTGAGGAAAAGTCCATCGTGGGCTATATGCCATGATGAGTGGTGCAACCTCCTTACATTAATAGTAGGCTACTTAAAATGCCAGGTGCAAGGGAGTGGCAGAGGATGCAAGCATCTTGTTGTCTACTGAGCTCCCTTAGGCACCTGGTGGGCCACTGTGAGATACAGGAAGCTGGCCTAGATGGGCCTTTGGCCTGATCCAGCAGCGTTGTTCTTATGTTCTTAAACTGCAGTCACTTTTTTTAATTTGGTGGAAGTCATCTGTCTGTGATCCTAAATGTGTACCCACTGGGATCATGGCTGGATTGAAAACATCAGTATGGGTTGCATGGGAATGAATGCTCCTAGGAATGGGCTGGATTTGTGTGTTGCATACAGTGGAGTTGTGGTGGTGCCTGGGAGGGTGGAATGACAGTGACTGTTTTCAAAAGAGAGAATTTGGGCAGGTGCAGCTTTTGAAACCTTTCCATGATGAGCTGCACCTGCCCAAATTCCCTCTTCTGTACAATGGTTAAAGGTATAGACACTCTGCTCCAGTTTGGTGAACGTAGTTGTAGGGACTGGATGGCATGTGTTGTAGTGCAGGGGTCCAGTGCACTAGATTAAACTGTGTTTCGACTGTGACTGTTGTGCCGGTTCCTTGAAAAACATAGTATGTGCACATTTTATAAAGTACCAGGTGCCAGTGAGAAGTGTTTAGGAGACAGGGGGTCAGCAATGGAGTGAATATAGGGAGTGTGTCCTCTTAGCAGTAGTTTAAAAGTTGTTGTTTTTTTGTTTTTGTTTTGCTGTCTGATATTAGCCACTTCTCCCTGCTTAAAGTGGGATGTGTGTCCACTCAGAAGGTCCACCGTTCGAGGTAAATGGGGCTTGCTCCTATGTAAGTGTGGATAGTATAGTAGTGTTGAAAGTTCTGAAACAGTTTTTGCCCTCATGTCTCTTCTTTTCAAACTTCTGTATGTGACTGTCTCACTGCGTTAAACAAAGAAAGTAAAATGTGTCTGGTAAGACTTGGTTGCCAATTGTACTCACGACAGCGACACTTTACTCTCCCTTCCTTGCAGGGCCAACTTATGCTGGCTAGTTAGTGTCTGATTGCTTTGTACCTTTTACAACTCTACTGGTTGGAGCAGCAGGAGAGGGGGAGTAAACACACTCCAGTGTCTCCTTCAACAGCAGTCAGGGCATGGGAGCCATAGAGTTTCTGGTGGCTCTCTCACTTGGGATTAACAAAAGACAAAAGCTGGCTCCTGCCAGCTGCCTTGTTACTTACCAGCTGCCCTGTTACTTACCAGCCACACGTTAGGTATTAAATTGGTGAGTGGGGGGGGCCATGGGAATGCCCCACATGGGCCCCCGCCTCTCCTAGAGCTGGCCCTGCTTGCAATAAGGATACCTGCTGGCAAAATAGTTGTTAAACCCTCCGTTCCTCAAGTGCTATAGCACAGAGAACATTTCTGAGATCGGCCGATCAGCCCCGTGACTTATTCCTAAGGATCTGGTGCAAATAATGCCCTTTCCCAGATTTGTCATTTACACAAAAATAAAACTTCGGGGTGGTTCAGTGTTCTTGGTTTCTTCAACAAATTCTTGACTTGTGGGAATAGTGATTGCACGGGGGTGGGTGGGTGGGGCGGGGGGCGGGAGCAGTAAGCAATGATTAGAGGGATGATACTACATGGGTCTAAGTTTAAGAAGCAAAAGCAAGCGTGAATATGCAGAATTTATAATCCTGTCTTTCCATAGGACAAGAGTGTTGCTCTCCCAGTTCTGGAAAGTATTATTGGGATACAACCAGGAAAAAGCTGTTAGAAATAAGCCTTTCAGAACTGGTGATGGAGGGTTTTATTTCTTTTTTATCCCTCCTTAATTTGCACCAACTTTGCACTTATTTACATGGTCAAGGCAAACCTGAGGTTACAGTTGTTTTTATCTTCTGTCACCTCTCAGTGGCTGATGATGTGTGAATATTATCATGGTTAACACTTTGTGTGTAAGGTATTAATAGTGAACCAACACTATAGCCCCCTTAGGGTAACTTTGGTCAGGAAAAAGGGAACATAATACTTAAATATAGAAAAATTGAGTGTGGGTCCTTTTAACCCTCTGGTGCATACCCATCCAGACTCTAGTGCCACAGAGTGTATACTATTGATCAGGCCAATTACACCACCCCATCCCACATTATTCCCCCTTATGTGCACTCAGCTGTCTTTAACACTCTGTAGTGTAGATCATCTGTTTCTGTTGAATCCTTGTCTAGTGATATGGGGATTTTTTTTCAACACTCTTCAGAAGTCTTCCGTGAATACTTTTATGCAGAAGTACTGTATGCAGTAGAGTGACTGTATCCCTTTAAAATATTCCCTGATCTATGTGCAACCTTTACCCTTATGAGAGCGTAGGAAGCAAATTGGCAAAAGATCAAGTTAGAATTGTAAGGCAGCACCATATTTACTGTTAATAAGCTCTTCAAATATCTTTTATGAAGACAGTTACAGAGGAGTTCCTGCATGCTTATACAGAAAATGAAGATGGACATACTTCTGAAAGGCTGGAGTGAAAGTAAGTTTTGCTTCTCTTGCATGGATCAGTTCATTATATTAGCAGTTTGTTTATGGGGAAAGTCAAATTTGGTTTTTGCTGATGCATTTGGTTCATATTCTAACATCAGATAAGCGTCTTTTCTTAAATGTTGTCTTATAATCATATATCCGCTCCTTCTCTGTGCTGAACCTTATCTCCTCCTGAAGTCATAAATGCAGTTTTAGAAATAATCTTGCAGAGAAAATAATAATAATATTTGGTATTTATATACCGCCTTTCTTGATCATCAGATTGCTTTAATTCAAGGCTTTAATTCAAGGCAGTTTACATAGGCAGGCATTTTCTAAACCGCAAGGGTTTTTACAAATCACAAACAAAGTTCTAATCTTTCAAGAACAACTACGTGCAGATGACACTTTCATCATCCAGTCCTTCTTTCTCGCCGCACAATTGCTTTCCACCGGCTGACAATCTGCTTCTTTGCTCTCACCAAAGAGCAGCTGGCCACCCAGCACAACTCCCCCTCTCACAAGCAGCTGAGACAGCTCAGATCTTAGCTGCATTCTCGAGGTCTGCCGCACACGGAAGCTTCCGGTGGTCTCAAACTAGCGACCTTTGGATCTTATCTTCAGGCAATTACTGCGGCTTTAATCCTCTCGACCAGACCTTCGGCCCAAACAAGTAGGAGTGGAAGCCAAAACCAGGTCTTTCTCTTTGGCGTCATGAAAGTTTGATTTCCAAGCCAGAATTCCTCTGGTAGCTATTATGGCGCAATCACAGGCATTGATTACAAATGCTCTGCCATACTTTGCACAAGAAAAATGGGAAAGGCAGTTCCATCTCATTTGCCTATAAACATAAATCAAAAACCCCTTTCTACAGTTTCTAGTTGTCACATGACTAGGGGTGGGTTTTTTTGTTATAAAAACAAAACCACATAAAATACAAAACACCACCATTTGGGAGTTAAAATCTATATATATAAAAACGGACGTGTGTGTGTGTGTGTGTGTGTGTGTGTGTATGTATGTTCCTTATACACGTCTCCGTGCCTTGACCCATGGCCACGAAACTTGGCACACACGTACCTTGCAGCCTGGAAGGAATCACTGCAGGGGTCAGACCCCCCTAGCGCCCCCGGGGGTGGGGGTACGCGGGGGTCTTCGCGTGAACATCGTCAGAAACGTCTGAAATCAGCGTCGAATCTGTAGTTTTCGGGGTCGTCCGGGTTCAGCCCCCCCCCAACGTGGGGGGCCAAAAGGGGTGCGAAACACAGCGTCCTCCATGCCCTGCTGGAACGCCTGGACCGATTGGCACGAAACTCAGCATGCGGAAGCCTAGCGGCCTGGCCGCAAATACTGTGGGGGTCGGGCCCCCCTACCGCCCCCATGAAAACGGTCAAAAACGGCCAAGCTGGGAGTCAAACCCACAGTTTTCGGGGTCGCCAAGATGAGTGGTGACGCTCCCGACGCAGCTGACGTCTCAGTTCGCCCCCCCCCCACCTGGGGGGCAAGAAGGGGTGCGAAACACAGCGCCCGCAATGCCCTGCTGGAACGCCTGGACCGATTGGCACCAAACCTGGCATGCGGAAGCCTAGCACCCTGGCCACAAACACTGCAGGGTTCGGGGGCCCCTAGCGCCCCCGGGGGTGGGGGTGCATGGGGGGCCCCACTTGAAAACGGTCGAACATGGCCAATATCGGTGTCAAATCCATAGTTTCCGGGGTCGCCGGGACGGATGGCGACGCTCCCCACGCTGTGCGAGTTCCGGTTCGCCCCCCCTCGGCATGGGGGGAACACACAACAGCTGCCGTGCCCTGCTGGAACGCCTGGACCAAGCGACATGAAACTTGACACGCATACACCTTGTGGCCTGGCCACAAACACTGCGGGGGTTGGGGCCCCCTAGCACCCCCAGGGGGGTTCGTGGGGGTCCCCGCGCAAAAATGGTCGAAAATGGCCAAAATTGGTGTCGAATCCATAGTTTCCGGGGTCGCCGGGACGAGTGGCGACGGTCCCAACGCTGTGCTACTTCAGGTTCACCTCCCCTCAGCATGGCGGACAGGAAGGGGTGCGAGACACAACATCCGCCATGCCCTCCTGGAACGCCTGGACCAAACGACACGAAACTTGGCACACGTGCACCTTGTGGCCTGATAACAAACACTGCGGGGGTTAGACCCCCGTTGCACCCCCGGGGGTGGGGGTGCGCGGGGGGCCCAAGTGAACATGGTCGAAAACGGCCAAAATCGGCGTAGCATCCATAGTTTCCGAGGTTGCTGGAGCGAGCGGCGATGCTCCTGACACCGTCGGCGTCCGGGTTCGCCCCCCCTCGGCATGGAGTGCGGGAAGGGGTGCAAGACACTATATCTGCCATGCCTTCCTAAAGCGCCTGGAGCGATGTGCACCAGACTCGCCATGCGCGTGCCTTCCAGCCTGGCAACAGACACTCTGGGGGTCACGACTCCCCGGGGGTGGGGGTGCATGGGGGCCCCAGGTGAAAATGGTCAAAAACGACCAAAATTGGGAGATGGGTCAGGGATGGGTCAGGGATGGGAGATATAAACACCCGGGCAACGCCGGGTAACAAAAAGCTAGTATTTGAATAAAAACACAAAACACTACATATGCTGTCACTTTATCAGTTTGAAAGCACATAAAAATCCAAGTAGATAAATAGGTACCACTTCAGTGGGAAGGTAACGGTGTTCCGTGCACTACGGCATATAGTCATGCTGGCCTCATGACCATGGAAGCTTATCCTCAGACAAACGCCGGCTCTACAGTCTTAGAAACGGAGATGAGCACCGCCCCCTATAGTCAGTCATGACTAGACCATTCGGTTGTGGGGAAACCTTTTCCTTTTTATCCTTACAAAAGATGCTTTGAGCTTTAAACTTGTTTTTAGATAGAGCACTTTAAATAAACACAAAAATAATTTTGTGTCACCTTCTGGACTATCAGATTTCTTGTAGCTTACCTTTGGAGGACTACAAAGTTTCTGCTACATCCAGTAGTATTTGTAGCACTGGTGATACTTGAGGTGGTGTCCAATGGTACACATGGGAACCCAAACTCCTGCCACGTGGCAGCGAGACGAGCACTGCAATGCTACAAGCAACAGTAGGAGGCAGAGCTCCAATGAGCACTTTTCGCTCACTCAGAAAAGCCCTCCCCTGAGCCTCTTACCGGTCTTTGTGGTGTTGCATCTGGCCTCCCAAACCGGAAGCAACTGGTGATGACACTTCCAATAGGTGGATGATGCAAAGTGGTACAGCAGGCGGCAAACATTGAGAAATGCTGTGCTACATGATAACGTGTAGCTCTGCACCATAATAACTTTCTGCTATGTGACAAAATCCATAAAATCTTTTGCTACATAAGGGTCCAAATTCCCAGCACCAATGCAGCCGTGATAATGGGGTGTGCATTGCATCCTGCAGTGGGAGGGCAATCATGGCGGTCTTCTCAAGGTAAGGGAACGTTTGTTTCTTTACCTTGGGGCTGGCATGTGGCTACATTAGCTCAGAAAATTGAATAGGATTGTACCCCAAGTCTTTAAGGTGCCCAAAGCGTTGTATCACCTGAAATATGCCAAAAGAAAAGTAAATATTCATACCAAGGTATTACCTTCATACCGAGGTATTAATATATAACTTCCTAGTTAGAAATGTGTTTTGGCGGGACAGTAAAAACAAAAAACCACCATATATTATTAACAAGAGTGAACGTTTGTTAGAAATGAATAACCAGTAACGTGTTGAATATTCACTCTTGAATTTTAAAAGAACATATTGTGCTTCCCATGTTTTAAACGACTGTTACTTCTTCAGGAATTAGTTACTGTCCTTACTAACCATGGCTTCAGCAGAATTAAAATTAGAGGTGAAGTAATCCAAAGTCCATTGGATTTTCTCAGTAATAGCAGAGATCAGAACTGATATTTGCATGGTTTTTTAAGTTTTTGTTAGTGAAATTAGCTTTCAGTTAGTTTTTAATGCTATAAACTTGGCTGAGGAAATACCTTGATTTTGTCACAAAGTGTATAATGTGTATAAATTTGGACAGCTGCTAAAATATTATTCTTGGCCTAAATCAGCCAGTTTGGGTGCTTGTAATACCTATATTATGTTAAAACAGAACATGTGTAAACTTGGTACTTAACAAAGTGAAAAATAAATATGTTGTATTACAGAAAATAAGTGGACAGATTACACAGGTTGAGAAATCTTTGATAATTATATAAAGTATTTCAGCATTTGTTTAATAAGAAACCATGAGAGAAAATATCCTTGAAAGAATAAGTGCATTTAACATTTGAAGAACAATCAAATAGTGTGTGTGTGTGTGTGTGTGTGTGTGTGTGCGCACATACTGTACATACACACCATATAATAAAATTCATGTGAAAAAATCATTGGTTTTGTCTAAAATAAAATTGTCTAAAATAAAAAGGTAATTATCTGCTGTTTCAGGGTGACATGATTTTCAGAGAAGGTTTGAGGAGTCTTCTTCCACATGCTGTCAGAAATCTAATTCGATCAAATAAACTCAGCATCAGCAATACTTCAGGAATGGCAGAAGGTATGTGCACATGTTGAATATAAATGAATATATCAGTGATATTTCTTGAAAGAGGAGAAGACTTCAGCAAGAGTTTGTCTTTTATCAGTGACATCTTTCTTATGTGTTTTCCTAAACTCTAACACCTGTTCTAAAAGGCAGTAAAACATAAAGCTGATGTTTGTCTTTTCCTTTTTTGTTTTCATTGCTTTTTTTTTAAATTAAGAAATACTATTTTATTCATGGTGGTCAAAATCCAGATGTATTTGTGACCTTGTTTCTAAGCTGCTCAGTTTGAACAGTAGCCAGGACTACAGATCCTAAATGAAGTAAATCCCACCACAGAATTCAGTGAGATTTCTTTGGCAAAACCTCCCAATCTTCAATGGGTTCCCTCAGTCTCATTCTTATCCACCAGTGCCCTCCTGTTATGGCACTCCCATTACTCTTTGCTTTGCTTCCTTTTTCTCTATTTATGCCTTTAAAAAACCAGAGTGCCATGCAGCTGTCTGCCCATCCTGGCCTTCCAATTGACCTAGAAAGAAAGAAGGGATAGAATAACATAGTAGCAGTGCACTCTTAGTGCTACCAGGTAGGAAAAGAGAAGAAACAGTGGTCTGTCATGTACCTAGCCTCAAGTTCTATGTCCTTAGTGGTGGATCCCATGTTGCAAATTGGGGGTTGTGGTGCCCTACTCTACAAGCTGGAGACCAGTGTATTAGGCAAATTGTCATGATTAGTGTCCAAAATGAGATAGATAGATATAGTGACCAACAAAAGTGTGACACCACACAACACGTCTGCATTGATTGCAACTTTGTTTACAGGTAGAACTTTGGACTCAATCCTAATTACACTTCCTACATTTCAATCCTAGCCACACTTCCTACATTATGCAACAAATGTTTGCAGGCATCATATTTGTGGGTTGTGGGTGTTTATAAACTGCATAAAATAAAAGTTGACTCATTGACTTAATATAGCAAACTTAATATAGTTGCTGCTATATAAAGATGTTTGCCTTTTAATTGTAGTACCATTTTTGTTCTCAGTTTTAAAATTCACAAATAGGCTAGAGACTGTGTTGTGAAAAAAAAATCCATGCCATAATATTTAATATTTCAAATGTTTGTGAAGAATCTTCATATGAAGTTATAGCATATCTGTTCATTTTCCTGTTTTGTTAAAAATAAAATAAAATTGGCATTACAGCAGAAATTTAAATTCTGAGCCACAGTCCTGGATTGATTTAGCCTAGCATATATTTCTAGCTGCCCAGTCCTAAATTCAGAGCTGAAAGTGCATATGAGTTTCAGCTTTCTGTTTGCATAAGAAAACTCAGACTATACTTGGGTTACAATCATGTGCACACTTTACCATTACATTCAGTGGGACTTACATAGAGTAGAGATGCATAGGATAGTGCTGTAAGTAACCTGTAGATCGGTGGTTCCCAAACTCCTATGACAGAGTTGGGAACCACATAAGTCCTTGCAGGGATGGGGCAAAGGCAGGATCACACTGCTGCTAAGGACAGAGGAGGATGTTTTCCCACTTATCCCCAGGATTGCACTACTGCCAGGGATGGAAGGGCTTTCTTCATTTACATGTTCAAGTACTGACCTCTGGTGTGTGCGAGGAGCCCTACTGGCACCTCTGCAGGGCTCCCCAAGCCTCAGGCCAGGTAAAAAGCGATAGGAAACCACTTACAGTTTTTTATCACAAAACCAGAAATGATTTCTGATTGCTATTTTAACCTTTCCTGAGGCTTGGTGAGCCCTGCAGTGTGGTCCATGGTGCTCCCCATGCCCCTCAGAGGCCAGTGTTCAAACATGTCAATAAAAAAGCCCCTTTTTGCTACAGCAGCAGCACGATCCTGGGGATTGCATCATTGCCTCCCCCCCATCCCTTAAAGGGCGAGCTACAGTGCTTCACTGAGCTGGTGGGTTGCAACCCACTAATTTGGGAAGCACTGGCATATACAATTTGAAAACCTGTATTTAGTATAAGGGACGCGGTGATGCAGCAGGTTAAACTGCTGAGTTGTGAGCCTGCTGACCGGAAGGTTGGTAGTTCGAGACCACACGACAGAGTGAGCTCCCGTTGCTTGTCCTAGCTCCTGCCAACCTAGCAGTTCAAAGGCACGTAAAAATGCCAGTAGATAAATAGGTACTACTTCGGTGGGAAGGTAACGACGTACCGTGCACCTTGGCATATAGTCATGCTGGCCACATGACCACGGAAGCTTGTCCTCGGACAAATGCCGGCTCTTCGGCTTAGAAACAGAGATGAGCACCACCCCCTACAGATGGTCACGACTAGACCATTCGGTTGTGGGGAAATCTTTACCTTTATATAGTATATACAGTAAGCTTACATCAATTTTTTTTTAAATTGTTTACAGGATTTAAACAGGCAAATATTGTAATTCTGCACAAATCTCTGGCGGATGACTTTGAAAAATTTTGTCATGCAAATGATGGGCCACTTCCATTGCTGTATAGAAGTAAGCCAGGGGGATGGAAATGCCCATCCCTGAGCAACCATTCTGATATTAGGTATGTATGAATTTATGCTTTCTAACGTAAGTGTGATATGAACATTGTAGCATATCAGAAAGATCCTCTTAGCACAATGTTTTATGTTATTTTAATTGCTTTTTTAATTTTTGTAAACCGCTTTGAATTTTAGAAAAGTGGTATATAAATAATTTTTATTGCTTGTTTTATGATTTTTATGTACTGTATTTTTTTCCAATAATTGTGAGCCACCTTAGGCATCTGGCAGAGGAAAGGCAGGGTACAAAAATCTTTTAAATAAAGAAAGAAACAGCTTTATGGCTGTTGAAAAAGTGATAGTGCTGGCAAGCTCATCCTGGCTGCCGCCATCACCATCTCAAAAAGGACATAGTGGAGCTGGAAAAGGTGCAGAAGAGAGCACTGAAAATGATTACAGGGCTGGGACACCTCCCTTATGAAGAAAGACTGCAGCATTTGGGGCTCTTCAGTCTAGAAAAAAGGTGGCTGAGGGGGGACATGATTGAGACATACAAAACTATAATACATGGGAGGGATAGATTTGATAGAGGGACTTTATGTTCCCTCTCTCACAACACCAGAACCAGGGGACATCCACTAAAATAGAGCTTTGGGAGAATGGATAAAAGGAATAGTTTTTTACCCAGCGGGTAATTAACCTGTGGAACTCCTTGCCACAGGAGGTGGTGATGGCATCAAACCTAGGTGCCTTTAAAGGGGGATTGGACAGATTTCTGTAGGAAAAATCCATCTTGGACTATAGACCACGATGGGATGTGCATCCTCCTTAATTTAGTAGTAGGCTCCTTCAGAATGTCAGGTGCGAAGGAGTGACAACAGGATGTAACCATCTTGTTGTCTCGTGTGCTCCCTGAGGCACCTGGTGGGCCACTGTGAGATACAGGAAGCTGGAATAGATGGGCTTTTGACTTGATCTAGCAGGTCTCTTCTTATGTTCTTAGAGGGACACTGGAGGGTGAAGTGAGGGATAGCGTCTCAACCAGGCAGCCCTTCACAAATGGAAACTCTTCCTGTGAACAGAAGAAGCTTTCTATTTGCTCAAGGGGTCCTAGAGCATTCTATTTGCTAAAGGAGTGGAATTCTTTCTTCGTTCATGAGGGAGCTTCTGACAGCAGAAGTGGTCTGATATCCGTACTAGTGGGCAGGAGACTACCTCAGGGCTCTTCCCAATTTGCTTTAGAGAAGATCTTCTACTTTGTAGGCATACTGTCTGCTTCTACTTGTGCTCTGCTTGTAAATAAAGAAAATATTACACAGACAGCATAAGTCTCTACTGCTCTTTCTTTCAAAGGAAACAGACTGCAATCTGATTCACACTTTCCTGGGATTAAATCCCATTAAGCAAAATGAGATTTACTTCTGAATAAAGCTGTATAAGATTGCCCTGTAAACCTGTTAGCACAGAACTAGAATTTTCCACTGCTTGGCAAAGTGGTAGGGAAGAGTGAACAGAATTGTTAGGTCTGACAGTGCTTTGTGTCGGATAGATACAGGGCCTTTTCCCCCACACAGCTCATTGCTGCCTCTTGCTGACAAGATAGTAGAGATCTACACATGAAATGCAAAGTGGGATGACTAACTTTAGTTAAGCAAATTCAAACAATTGCTTTCAGAAAACTTGGTGATAATGTTGATTTATTTTTGTAGAACTGATTGTCTGGAGTACAGAAAGTACGAGAATGGAATATGTACGGGAATTTTGACAAGCCTAAAGGAATATTCTGAGCAGCTCAAAGACATGGTGACTTTCTATCTAGGCTGTAGTTTCACATTTGAGAAGGCAATGCAGAAGGTTGGCATTTCTGTCAGAAATGTTGAGCAGAAATGTAATGTAAGCATGTACAAGGTAAGAACAGAGGAGGTATGAAATTACATATGGTCTGGATAGCATTATATCTTCAGTGCCTAGTACTAAAGCCTGCTTCATGACTGATCTCAAATAGACAATTATTATTAAGAAGAGGGAGCTATAGATCATTTTTCAGTAATTGTAGAACACAAATAGCTCTGGAAAAAAGGCAGTTTGTATTTTACTTTGGACGATCATTTTTATGTACTGAGACCATAATCCTAACCTCACATTAGGCCAGCAAAGTTTGGCAAGGGGCAGCATAAAGTATGTTTGGACCACTCTCGGAGTCAGAGAAGCCAGCACACAGACGTGCACCATCCTACCTGACTCCAAGAGTGGTCCAAATGCGCTTTGCGGTGGCCCTTGTGTCAGTCAAACTTTGCTGGCCTAAATGTACTGGTCTAATTCGAGGTTAGGATTGCACTTTGAACGTAACAGGCAATGATCATTATTGTGCTGAACCCAATTTTTAACTGCCACCTCAACAAAATGTGTTTTTACCATATGAGAGCCCAATTACATAGTCAGTATTTATAAGAATAAAGAAGATATAATTATTCATATCTTATAAGAAGACATGAATAATTATATTGTAAGCATTATACAGTAGAATGACAGCCCAATCTTATTCAGTTTTCCAACACTGGTGCTGCCATGCCAACAGGGCGAATGCTGTGTCCTGCACTGGAAGGACAGTCATGGAAGCCTCCTCAGGGTAAGGGAACACTTTTCCCTTATCTTTGGACTGCATTGCAGCTGCACTGGTGCTGGAATGTTCGATTGGATTGGGCCCTAAAAGTATAAATGCTAGTAGAGATTTGTAAATGCACCAAAGTTTACCGAAAGTGCTCAAGAACCAAAAACAAGGAGGTTGAACTAGAACTCACTCTTATACAGGGTGAATTCCACCAATGCCACGAATACACAATGGATGCCTAAGGAAAGCAGATAGGAGAAGGGAGGAGAGGAACTCCCTTGAAGGAAAAGGGGCAGAGTGAAAATGTGTAAGGGGGCAGACTAGTTGGGCCTCCCAGAGGAACCCAGGAAAAGAGAAGAGAAGGTTTTGCTGTGTGGGGAAGGAAAACATGGGATAAGGTCAGGAGTATTAGTAGGGAGGAAAGGGTTAGGGTACAGGAGGTTCGGATCCCAGCAGAAAGCTACAACAGGGACTGGTTCTGTAGCCTGGACTAAGGGCTACAGGCAAGAAGATACATACGTTATTTTAGTTGAAGGTAGACAATCCCAGTTTCCTAATGCCTGACCCTCACTTGTGCATTAGCAAATTCTGCATCCTTGCAGACCTTAATCCTAGGCAAAGATTTTCAGTTAATTTTCTTCACAGTCATGCTTGCCATATATAAGATTAAAATTGGCTCATTTTATCCTCTGCACAAAGTATTGCTTACCCTCCCCTAGCTTGTTCCCTGATTATACCTATGAGATATATTTGGTTCATATTTCCACTAAATATTATGATTGTGTTAAACTTGTTTTGTGCATTTTTCAAATGCATGTAATAACATTGAAATGAGAATGTCTTCAAATAGTTCTGAATGTCCTGATTTTTTTTTTTTTAAATTCTGCCAGACTGCTGTGCCTTGTTGCAGTACTGAATATTTTCATTGCAATCTAGTGGTAACCATGAGACCTGTTCCTAAGGACAAATTGGAAGTAGTTGTGAGAACCACATATCCTATGAAAAAATCGCATGGAGAACCTGTTCACATTGGTAGCCCTGGTTAGTATTTGTTATATTTCTGTATGTGGGAAAGGGGACATGATCTAAAAAGGAGGGAGGTGCCGTGTATGAAACAAGACTTACATGGGAGTAAACTCCATTGAAGACAGTTGGGGCACAGTCCTACCAACTATCCAGCACTGGGGTAAGGGCACTGTAGCATTGAGGTAAGGGAACAAGCGTTCCCTTTCCTTGAGAAAGCCTCTGCGATTACTGCTCCACTGCAGATTGCAGCACATACCCCATTGACACAGCTATGTAAGTGCTGGAAAGTTGGTTAGGATTGCACCCTAAGACTTATTTCTAAGTAAACATGCTTAGGATTGCACTGTTAAGAGTCGAATCCTATCCTTACACACACACACACACACACACACACACACACACACACACACACACACTACTGCAATGGGTCTTCTCAGATCTGTGCTGGCACAAGTCTGAAAAGGGAAAAAGGGGAGGGAGGTTGAAAAAGAGAGGATAAGATCCAACATGCTCCATTGCTGCTGTATCCACTCTTTCTTGCCCCTCCCTATTGCACCCTTCCCCATCACTGCATTGTTCTGCCCTCCCTGCCCTGTTCCTCCCTTCCCTACCTGCCTCCCCCACTGACTTACCTTCTTTGGCTGGTCCTGATGGAATCATTGCCACCATGCACAGCATGCCTGTGGTCTTCCCTCTGATGCTCTGGCAGTGCGTGGCTTCACGTGCTGTTAGAGTGCCTTTTGTGAATGCCATAAGACAGTTAACTCTAGTGCAGTGTTCCCAAACTGGTGGACCAGAAAAAGGGCAATTCCCCTTTAAGGGCAATGGGCCAGAAATCAGCAGCAGAATGTTCTCCACAGTTGTGCAGCTGCCGATCTTACCTGGGGGTCGCTATAGCTCTCTGGAGGGTCTGGGGAGCTTGCAGTCCTCGCTACAGCCCACCTGGCAACTCTAAACTGCTGGGGGGGAAAGAAAAAAAATCACTTCTGGTTTTGAGACGAAAATGGGAAGTGGTTTTTTCTCTCTTCGAGCCTCCACTATTCGAAGGGTCCACTCAATCTCAAGTTGACCCAGAAATATGGCTCAAGGTCAGGAAGGGGTGGATAGGATATCTGCAATGCTGATACCACCCCTTTCCCAGCCTTGATCTGCCCTCCTCCCCACCCAGGTGTCCTTCTTGTTCCTCCCCCTCCTCTCCCACCCTCCCTCTCGCTGACATACTGGTGCCAGGACTGGCTTGTACAGTCACAGTTGCAGTTACACAGCTGCAGCCATCGCAGTTGTGCAGCCACAACCATTCACTGCTTGCAGTGGCAACTATGCTATGCTCCATGGCCCATCCACGAGTTTTAGCAGTGCAAAGGCCCCATAGGTTTAGGTCCTCAAACTACCCTCCAGGACCAAATCCCACTTGTCTGCTCTTTCTCCAAATGGTACGTGGTTCCTACCCCTTCACCTTGTATGAGTTAATCCTGCTAGTTTTCTCCTTCAGCTCTGCGTCTCCACCATCCACTGTTTTGTCCACTGTTTTTCAGCCCATTGCCTGCTTTGTCCGACTTTCTTCTTCCTCCTCTTTCTCCTTAGCCCTTGACCTTTGATGTAATATATATGTGAAAAACAAAATACTGAAAGAAGAAAAATGTAAAGGTGGTAACGCTAGGACAAATGCAGAGTGTTATATAAACCTATCCCCAATTGGATTTTAAATACTATTTGAATTGCTTGCAGTGTTACTGGGTTTTCTTTAACTATTACAACTATTGCTGCAATATTAATGCATTTTTTATCATTTATGACAGGTTTGTTAGGTATTGAAGATCTTTCCAAACCGGATTATGGTGATGCAGTACAGGCTCATCCTGGGGATGTTCCTGTCTTTTGGGCCTGTGGGGTAACAGGGGTGGAAGCCATCAGCAATTGCAGTATGTATATTGAAAGATTAGAATTGACACAATACAAATGCTCCTTCTTGTTCTCCTTTTGATTGTCCATATATTCTCCCACTGTATATCCCAGAGCTCACCTTAGAATAACAATTCTGCAGTTAATTATACTAATGCAAAAAGCAAGTACAAAGTGGATGGGAAAATCATAACGCACTGGGATTGTCAAACTATGATACACTTTATGTTCATGTCTGCAGATTCTGGAAGAAGTCCTAAGCAATATAAATTGTACTTTGAGCTCAGTTATTAGGATCGTCAGTACCAAAATATCTACATTCTTGTTCCTTTCAGAGTGGAGGATATTTCCCTTTTCAGCAAATCCTTTAGAACATTAATAGAAAGGGATACATAAAATGTGTACATCCAGTTGGTTTTTGGCAACTGACTTCTTGCCTGCTGTTTCAGCTCTGCTTTTCTTGTCTTGTCGTTTTCTGTTCTTCCTTTTTAGGGGTTTCCTTGACACAGGAACTTTGATCTTGAAAACCTTTTTTGTTGTTGTTAAACACTAGAGGTTTTCTGGATATATAATTGTGCTTCCAGACCTGTCCTACATATCACTTATTTATGTTTATCCTGTCCTTAATAGTAGGCTTGCCCTGATTCTTATAGCTAGGATTTTCAGCTCTTGCTTGTGTTATTGACTATTGTGAATTCTTGATCTGTTTAGGATATGAGTAGCAACCAACTCCCCTTCTTTAACCACCATTTGCATTGTCTGAAGAGCTGCAGTCTTATGCATTCATATCTGGAATCAGGTTCCAATGAAATAAAAATTTTTTTAATATTCTAGGCAGAGAAGGTGGGAGCTTTTCCTCCCTGTAACAGTTTTGAAACCTTTGGAGCCTTCCTAGCATCCCTGATAGCATAACCCATAAAGAGCTATGATTTCCCCCCTCTGTTTAGCCTGTTGAATGATTGTCTCTTTCAGAATCTTTGCTAGCATTTACCCACGCTCCTGGCTGCATGTTTATCACTGACTTGAAAGATGAAGATGTTGTAGCTGATCACGGCAAAGAAATCCCTGAAGTCTATTGTATTTGTCAGAATCCTTTGCATTATAGCATCACATCAGCAAGAACAGTACAAAAAATCAGATGTCTAGAAGACATGATTGGAATAGATCCAGGTAAATGGAAAGAAAAAAATAGTAACAAATTGCATTGGTGCTCTTGTCTACTTTTTATTATATATTTAGAACTGTAAATCAGAGCCGGAGCAGGCTCTGATTGTGCCTGGAGTGGGGTGGGGATGAAAGATGTCTCCACGCCCACCACGCAGCCTTGTCATGCCCCCTGCTTCTGGAATTGCTCCATTTAGGAGCGTAACAAAGGCAGGAGTGGGTGGGAGAGTCCAACTCTGCGCCAGGTTCTTCCTTGGCATGCCCAACTCCCTCGCCAGTACCCATGGCAGGTGCTACACTGCACCTTATGGGTACCACGCCTCTAATCTCTAGTGTTAGAGATTTGCAGAAATACAGTTTCAGACTAGTGATCCTAAGTGGTCCTGAGTGCTGAAACATACACGGGCAGTTAATTACCATTCACTGGAATTCTGTGTTTGTTGTTTAGTCGCTAAGTCATGTCCGACTCTTCACGATTCCATGGACCACAGCATGCAAGGCCTCCCTGTCCTCCACTAGCTTCCGGAGTTAGCCCAATTTCATGTTCATTGCTTCGATGACACTATCTATCTCATCCTCTACTGCCCCCTCCTTTTGCCTTCAATCTTTCCCAGCATGAGGGTCTTTTCTAAAGAGTCCTCTCTTCTCAGGAGGCAGCCAAAGTATTTGAGCTTCAGCTTCAGTATTTGTCCTTCCAGGGAGCAATCAAGCTTGACTTCCTGTAGGATTGCCCAATTGGATCTCATTGCAGTCCAGGAGACTCTTAAGAGTCTTCTCCAACATCTGTAATACAAAGCAATAGAAATAAATAAGTTCAGTAAGCCAGAGATTAAATTCATGGCTTAAATGTACAGCAAGAGGCACTTTTTCCAGTGGTGCTCCTCTTATATTTAGCGGGGGGAGAGTAATTCCCCTATTCACCCCTGGACAGTGTCTTTAGTGGCTGTTGCTGGTGATGTTCTGCATGTTTTTAGATTGTGAGCCCTTTTGGGGAGGGAGTATTGGAATTATTTCTTAGCGGTGATTGGGGAAAGCAGAGTTTCGCTAGCAGCAGATTCCCCCTTTGTCTCACCCCACGGGAACCTCCCTCACCCAGGCTGACTGCTAATAACAAAAGACACAGGCAGAGGCTTGGTAAAGATGCAAAAAGAATAGTTTACTCACAGTTCCATTGGTTGCATATCTACAGCATCTGATTAGGATCAGAGGTACATCTAATACTTAGAAAAGGCAATGCCCTATAGCTGCATCGCCATGCGTGGAAGTGTGCTCAAGATGGCGGTGGACAGAGAGTCCCTGGCATGCACATCTTGTCCCCTCGATGGTCAGGATAAAAAGAGACAGAGTTCAGGGTGCAAAGGAAGGAAGTTAAGGTCAAGGCCACACCCTCTGCAGGTATCACAGAGAGGGACAGGTAGAGGGGTCAAATCACAGGACATCAGACATTTTCCCTCTTGGACATTAGAGTACCCCCTCTAGACAGCGTTGTCCCAACTCCAACAGGGAGCCATTTAACTTTATTATTATTTGCATGTAAACCGCTTTGTGAACTTTTTCTTGAAAAGTGGTATATAAATAAATAAATAATAATTAAGAGGCAATATGCCGTGATCTATCATCAGTTATCCTAAATGCTTCCGATCTCAATAGCCAATTAAAAGCATTCAATCGACACAAGTCCTTGAGCTCTAAGTCCAAGCCCACTAAGACAAATATCACTGGCGCACTGGTTAAAAAGGATTGGTTTGATAAAGAATGTATGTAGTAATCTCAAGGCATTGATCAGGGCAGCGTATTTTTCTGGAGCCAAGTTTTGGGCAATGGCTATCCACCCCCAGCAGAAATGGGGCTAAATCATTAAGGAATAAATTAAACAAGGTCTGTCTGTCTTTAGGGGACAGAGGCGTGAAACATTTATTCTGTCAAGGTGAACTTCTGAAGGCGTGTCTCTCCATGTCACATGCTCAATCAGTCTTGATCACCACTGGATTTCCTACCCACTTCAATTATGAGCCCCCTGAAGAGAACGATGGACCTCCAGGAGCCATTGCAATGGCCGCCATGTTGAAAGCGATGGGGAAAAACGTCGCAATAGTGACTGATCAAAGAGCTTTGAATTTAAATCAGAATATTATAAAGGAAGCTGTTGAACAAGGTAAAACATGCTGTTTCTGTTGATTAACGTTATAGCCTTTTAAAATTAACACACAAGTTATAAAAATCAAACTCTATTTTTGCTTTCAGTTTAGATTAAAGGGTGCTATAGGTACTTCTTTGGATTTTTAAAAAGCCACTTTTTCAGCTATCATAAATTAGAATTGGACAAGATGCTAATGTCAATCATGGAAATGCTACTGCAAAAACCATCTTCATGGAATAATGTATTCCATTCCTTTCTGCCATAATGTGTAAGATAGTAATTTCCGCACTAGGGTGCCTTGAAAGAATTACTAGTACACTGTGAGAATTGTCTATGCTCTGGCAGATACTGCTCAAACTACCCATGCCTAAAGTTGCTTCTCAGGGATGCCTCATTCCAGACAGGAGGCATACACAGATCAGTGACTCATGCAGAAACACATGGATACTCTGAAGGTGGCTAAGTATTACTCCTGCACCTTCTAAAATTAAATCTGAAAAAAAAATGCCTATAATTTTAACTTTTTAAAAAAGGTGCTTCTCGGCTGTCAGAAGTTTGGAATCACTACAGATGACAGCAGATATCGGAACTGATGGAATTTGGAAACAAAATCCTCCAGTTCAGAGTTCCTGGGTCCATAAAAAGCCAAGACAAAATTCATCTGTGTCCTTGCCAGTCTTCGCCCACACTTTCAGAGAAACCTACCCTTGCGGAGGGAGAAGCACTTGCAATGTAAGAGGGCTTTTGGCAATATATAGTGCAATTTAAATCAGTTATCTTGTAGACCTGACTTAAAATTAGGCATGATCTAGGCCAGTGATTCCCAAACTGTGGGTCGGGATCCACCAATGCTCCGCGAGCCAATTTCAGGTGAATTGCAAAGCGCCTAGAGCAGCCATATTGAAAATATGGGAAGATGAGATGCTGGAAAGGGAGAGGGGTGTGTGGTTATTCTGTTTGTGTCTTGTCAATAGGCTTTTTTTTCCTTTCTGATTCACTTTGCTATTAGAAAATGGCTGAGAAATAACCCGCTTACTGCTGCATTCCCAGGAAAGCAGCAGGCTCTGGCCTTCACAATGGGGGCACTTCCGGCCATGACCTCACTTAGAACATAAGAAGAGCCCTGCTGGATCAGGCCAAAGGCCCCTCTTCCTATATCTCATAGTGGCCCACCAGGTGCCTCAGGGAGCACATGAGACAAGAAGATGCCTGCATCCTGTTGCCATTCCCCTGCACCTGGCATTCTGAAGTGGGTCCCAGACAGATTATCATTCTAAAATGGTTTGAGAATCAGTGATCTAGGCAAAGTTAGGAATGTTTAACAGTTGCATAGCTGGGGGGGGGGTCACAGGGATCACAGAACACGGTATTGCTGCCCCTCCGTGGCCACCTGAGTCCTGTACTCCCTTGCTGGCAATCACTCACCCTCCAAATACAACCAGTTCAATTCAGAGCACCTGCTGAGAGCTGGCAAGGCCTGGTGCGGTCTCCCCAGCCCTCAGAAGGACTTCTAATGCCTCTGGAATGCTGAAAACCATTACCATTGTGTTGCTTGCTTTTTCTTCACTAAATGCATTCTATTAACATATGCTTTAGGGATCCTAGAGACACCTGTCCCTGTAATTAGCTATCATCGTGATTCTGCTGATTCAGCTTTGATGTTTTTGTGCGAAGATGGAAATCCAGAAAAGCCCAGGTAAGTAACCAAAAGCAGATAAATCCCAAGCCAGGAAGTAGTGCATTATTACTTCCTGGAGATATTTCTGGCTATCTTTAATATAAGCATTTTTATTATGGAAAGGTAAACAGAGAGTGCAGAGATTTGAGGAGAAAGGGGGAATTAAAAACAGGGAGCCTAAAGAATGTGCAATGAGATGAGAAGATAGGAATAATCTTACCTAAGCATAAAATTGCAGTAGGAATGGAAAACAGGTTAAGAGAGCATAAATCTGTAAGCCGTGGAGGAGAAGGAGTACGAAGGAAGAGTAAGGAATATTGGGGCCAGTCAAAGTTTTGGAGACACTGTAATGTAACAATAATACAGTTGTCCCTTGGTAACAACTGGGGAGTATGTGTGATTGGTTCCAGGACCCCACCTGAATACCAAAATCCGTGAATGCTCCTTATAAAAAATGGTAAATATGGAGGACCAACCGTACCTCCACCTACCCACTTCCCACCCCAGGCATGTATGAGTAGGCTTTTTAATATGCAGCACATCTCAGACATGCATAAGAGTCCCGCTTGATGTTTGCAATGTGGGTGGTGGGGAGGCAATGGAAGGATTACTCACAGTGGAGGAGGTGAGAGACCAGTTACCATTCTTCCTGCAGAGGAACGTTCCTGCCACTAGATGCTGCCACTGAGCCCAGCCAGCAAATGTAGGGCACCCACAATAGGAGACTCCCAGCGCAAAACAACTGAACTGCTGTGGGTCACTTGGTAAAGAAAGGCTTGACTAGTCAAGCAACCCCCATTGGTGCCTGGGTGGGATGTGTATTTCTGTGCATGTTGGTGCTTAGATTGTAAGCTCCCTTGGGCAGTGAGCTCTACAATTTATTTTTTTGCATATTTTTAATCTGCAGTTGGTTGAAGGATGTGGGTCCCTGGGAATACGTAGGGCTGACTGTAATAATAAATGTAGCTCAGTTCTGGCTAAATATGCTTATTAGCACCTTCAGTATTATGATGTTGAAGAGTAGGTTAGAATGGTGGGTGTGTCTTTCAATGCTTGAAATGTGTGCACAATTGGCTTTGTAACAAAATCACATTCTAGCTTGCTAGACTTGCCCAGTTTGGCTTTCAAAAGACATGCTAGATGAAGCAGTGCTACCTTCTAACAGCTTCAGATCTAAATTATAAAGCCACTTCTCATGCTTAAAACATATTATAGTATTTTTTCCTCTTTTTAGGTTTAGTCACCTGGTAGCAATAGAGCGTGCTGGGATGGCAGCCGATGGCAATTATTATAATGCAAGGAAAATAAATATTAAACATTTGGTGGATCCCATTGATGAACTCTTTTTAGCTGCAGCCGCTATACCAGGAATTACTACAACAGGTAAGTGCAATGTCATTTGTCTTCAGTGGCCAGGAAAGTACATCTAATCACTATTATTACATACTAGCTGGAAGCTGGTTACATACTAGCTGGAAGACCAGGCGGTGAGGGGATGGGGAGGAGGGCGGATCAGGCCCAGAAGGTGGTGGGATTGGTGGTGGCAGTGCATGCCAAATCGCGACCCCCTTTCCGGGCCTGATTCTCCTTCCCGGATCTGTGCAGATTTGCTCCAGCGATCTAATTCGCATCAACCCACAGGGTTGCTAAAGAGACCTCTAGTAACCCAAAATCCCACTGCAAAGCTCCATAGCATCACCATGCAGGGGTTTAGTTAGGATTGGGAAAGAAATAGACAATTGGAAAAAATAATAATACCAGTATTTACATTCCATCTTTCTTGTCATTGGATTTCTCCTCCGATTCTCATCAGGGTGGTTTATATAGGCAGGCTGTCTCAACCCCATATATGGGTTGTTAGAATCATAAGTTCTAATTTTGCATAGAACATCTTCCATCCAGACGGTGTCCTTCACAGTCTGGCATATCTCTAGCTGCACCCGCATCCCAAGCTTGTTGGGTGGGAAACGCCTCCACAATTCATCATCTCTGCTCCTCTCCCCAGCTGGAGAGATTGCTTTCAGTAATTAAACTGTGGAACTCCTTGCCACAGGAGATTGTGATGGCATCTGGCCTAGGTGCATTTAAAAGGGAATTGGACAGTTTTCTGGAGGAAAAGTCCATCATGGGCTATAGGCCATGATGGGTGGTGCTACCTCCTTACATTAGAAGTAGGCTACTTCAGAATGCCAGGTGCAAGGGAGTGGCAACAGGATGCAGGCATCTTGTTGTCTTATTTGCTCCCTGAGGCACCTGGTGGGCCACTGTGTGATACAGGAAGCTGGACTAGATGGGCCTTTTTGCCTGATCCTGCAGGACTCTTCTTATGTTCTTAGGGTCTTATCAGCAGTTCACCATTACTTCCAGCTGACTCAAACTGCCATCCTAGATTGTCGTAGGGCTTCACAGGCATTACCACTCAGCCAGACCTCCTGCCAGTTATTATTATTATTATTATTATTATTATTATTATTATTATTTCTTTGATTTCTACCCCGCCTTTCTGCCCGAAGGCACACAAGGCGGCTTACAACAATTAAAGGCAATACAAGCCACAATATATACAATTAAAACATATTGAAAACAATATTAAAAACAGTTAAAATCGAGAAAGAAGTCAGTTAAAATATTAAAAACAGTTAAAATTGAAAACAGTTAAAATATTAAAAACAGTTAAAATATTAAAAACAATATTAAAAACAGTTAAAATTGAGAAAGAAGTTGACGCAGAGAGAGTCAAATTCCTTCAAAAGGCTTTTGAGCCACCATTTTATTGTCATATACCTCTGTTGATACATGATGAGCTATATGCATAACACTGGGTATTTCTGTTTAACTGAAAAAGACAAGAGAACCATAGGGAAAGAGCCACTGTGTCCATGTCCAGTAAAGTGTCTTTCCCACTGACGGTTTGCTGGTGTTTCCTAATGTATTTTTAGATTGTGAGGCCTTGTGGGACAATCTTTTCATTTCTTTTGCTATGTAAGCTACATCAAGAACACCTTAATTAAAAAAGCAATGTATTCTAACTAATAATGAATGACAATAAGAGCGTCATCCTAAACTGTGCTGGAATATCGAGGCCAGCAGGCCTGCGCCATATCCAGCACAGCTTTGGTGCCCTGGAGAGCCTCCGTGGAGCAAGGGCACATTTGTGCCCTTACCCCAGAGGAGGCTCCAGCCTCCCTTACGGTTTCCTTGGATCTGCACCTGCTAAATAGCAGGTGCCAAGCCAAGGGGGCTGCGCGGCCTCGGAACGGATGCTTGGATGCGGCCTACTGGCCGCATCACATCTCCACCCCCCTCCCCGGTCCAGTGGGCCCACCCCCTACCCAATTTCTCCCACCACCTGCCCTTCCCGCACCTAGAACCACTGTTAAAGCAGCCAAGTTTGGCTAGCGCAGGAGTAGCACTGCAGCACCTCTGCTTGGCACTCTTGGGTCAACACTGCTGCTAGCATCAGCCCAACGGCACTCTGACACAGGGGTGAATAGAGACAAACTTTCAAGATATTAGTATGAATAGAGTGAATAGAGACAATCTTTTAAGATATTAGAACTAGAACCTCAGAATCACACCACAGCTCTACATTTTGTAATGACATAATAAAATTCACTCTAGGCACAAAGGAATGAGCCTTCAGATTAGTTCCCCTCTTTTGAAGTGAATGGGTCTGCAATATTTATATACCGCTGAATGCAAATAGGTCTTTATATCAGGGCAAAGCATCTCCTAATACAGGGGTCTCCAAACTTTTCAGTACAATGGCCACATCATGTATTTTACACACTTTTGCAGGTTCCAAAAATCAGTTTTATATATCAATCAATCAAGAATATTTACCATCTATAATGGTTTTGGGGCAGCAGGAGGGGGCACACTGCTGGGAAGTCCCCCCCCCCATTTTTCGCCTTTACATTAATGATAATATATTTCCATTTTTTGTCTTTGTATAAGTTTGGTGCTGCATTGGAGACATAAACTGAAAGAGTTTGAGGTGGCCTTGTCAATCCTGAGCAAGGTCCTTGTGGTAATCTTCACCAAAACTCATAACATGCAAAAATGAAAACCAAACAAACAAGGCTGGAAGATCCAATGAAGACAAAAAATGGAAGTATATTATCATTATAATAATCACACCCCTTGTATAGCACGCACCCAGTTTTTAGACCCCAAACCGTTGGAAAAAAGGTGCGTGTTATACATGGGGAAATGTTATACGTGTGTGTGTGTGTGTGTGTGTGTGTGTGTGTGTATTTAAAATTTGTGACATCTTAAGTAATACGCTAACATCTAAAAGGAAAACTCTTCAACAGATGAAGTGTATGGGAGAGTGTTGAAATGTCTTTTAACAACAAAATTAGCAAAGCTGTTAATGAGCTGTGAGTGCGTCCTAAGTTCCTTCTGGAACTAAGTGCCTCAGAACCAAGTGCCAGGTAGGCGAGTTAAGCAGCTGTGTGAGTTCAGCAGCAGGGTGAGGAAGCCAGGGCCCCAAAACACTCCTCTTCAGCTTCTGTGAGAAGAGGAGCAGCCGATTCCCACATCTAAAATAGCTATGCAGGCAGACAGACAGCAGCGGGGTGGGGGCTATCCAGTATTTTGCACTGAATGCCATATGTATTACTATATGCCTCTTGGGCATAAGTCCTGGGTGTGTCCTTGCTGCAAAGAGCTCCAAGCACTCAGGGAACGAGTCTGCTCCCTAGAGTCCTTGGTTGCGGACCTGGAGAAGCAGAGGCAGGTAAAGAGGGACCATGGTGAGGTTTCCGGGGACTTGCAGGCTTCATCCCACCCTCAGAGGGGCAGCCCCTTGGCTGCTGGGGTAGGAAGTCTCAGGGCTGGAGGACGTCACTCTGGAAAAGAGGGGAACAATCCTATAGGGGGGACCTCTTCTTCAGGTGACGGGCCCATATCCAGTTGCACTAAGGATACTCCTCGGCAGGAGGGGGGTCGGGGGCTTCTTGTAGTGGGAGATTCTATAGTTAGAAATATAGAGAGGGAGGTCTGTGACGGATGTGAGGACCGCATGGTGACATGCCTGCCTGGTGCGAAGGTTGCAGATATCACGTTTTGTCTAGATAGGTTGATAGAGAGTGCTGGGGAGGAGGTAGCAGTTGTGGTGCATGTTGGCACCAACGATGTGGAGAAATGTAGCCGGGCAGTCCTGGAGGCCAAATTTAGGTTGTCAGGGAGGAAGCTGAAAACCAGGACCCCAAAGGTAGCGTTCTCAGAAGTGCTGCCTGTTCCATGCGCAGGGCCAGGTAGACAGGCGGAGATTAGAAGTCTCAATGCATGGATGAGATGGTGATGTCAGGAGGAGGGGTTTAGATTTATTAGGCACTGGGGAGCGTTTTGGGGCAAGCGAAGCCTGTACAAGGATCTTCTGCACTTGAACCAAAATGGAACCAGACTGCTGGCGCATAATATTAAAAAGGTAGCAGAGCAGCTTTTAAACTAAACCCCGAGGGAAAGCCGACAGGAGCCAAGTGGCATCCAGTTCAGGACTCCTCAACCCTAGGGAATAAGGGTGGCGAGGTGACAGAAGAACAAGGTAATGATAGTGTAGGAATTAGGAGTAGAAGCATGATGGGAAGTGATAGTGAGTTCAACAGAACAAGAGACTGTAGTGCTAAAGGTGGAAACAAGCAGTCCTTCTTTGGGGACCCCATATACAGGTGCTTTTATACTAATGCTCGGAGTCTTCGAGCAAAGATGGGAGAATTGGAATGTTTAATGGCTAGGGAGAGTATTGACATAGTGGGCATAACAGAAACCTGGTGGAATGCGGAGAACCAGTGGGATACCGCAATACCAGGCTATAAACCTTACAGGAGGGACAGGGAGGGTTGTGTTGGAGGTGGGGTGGCCATCTATGTCAAAGAAAGGATAGATTCCAGAAGCATAGAAGTTGAAGATGGGTCTGACTCTACCACAGAAACATTGTGGGTTAAACTATTAGGTCCAAGGATTGATGTAATAGTAGGCGTGTGTTATCGCCCACCACATCAAAAACCTGAAAGGGACCTTGAGATGAGGAAACTAATTAGGGAGGCATCAAAGAGGGGCAGGATTGTGGTCATGGGGGATTTTAATTATCCCCATATTGACTGGGTCAATTCGTGTTGCAGTCAAGAAAGGGAGACAGGGTTTCTTGACATGCTAAATGATTGTGCCTTGGAGCAACTTGTCATGGAGCCCACCAGAGGACAGGCAACTCTGGATATAATACTGTGAAACACCCAGGACCTGGTTAGGGATGTCAATGTTACAGAACCATTAGGGAGCAGTGATCATGCTGCAATCTGTTTCGCCATGCATGTTGGGGGTAATATGCCAAATAAATCTAATACAAAAACCCTTGACTTTTAAAGGGCAAATTTCCCACAAATAAGGAAACTAGTTAGGATGAAGTTAAAAGGGAAGGTGAAAAAAGTCCAAACACTGGAGAAAGCATGGAGGTTGTTTAAAATAACAGTAGTAGAAGCCCAGGGGAAGTATATCCGACAAAGAAAGAAGGGCTCAGCTAAATGCAAGAGGGTGCCAGCATGGGTAACGGGCAAAGTTAGAGAGGCTGTAAAGGGCAAGGAAGCTTCCTTCCGTAAGTGGAAGTCTTGCCCAAATGAAGAAAATAAAAAGGACCATAAACTCTGACAAAAGACATATAAGAAGGTGATATGGGAGGCCAAGAAAGACTTGGAGGGACGCATGGCTAGCAACATAAAGAGGAATAATAAAAGCTTTTTAAAATATATTATGAGTAGGAAACCTGCCAGAGAGGCAGTTGGCCCACTGGATGGTGAGGGAGAGAAAGGGGAGATAAAAGGGGACTTAGAGATTGCAGAGAAATTAAATGAATTCTTTGCATCTGTCTTCACGACAGAAGACCTTGGGCAGTTACCACTGCCTGAACAGTCCCTTTTGACTAGGGAACTAAGTCAGAAGTTAAACGAGAGGATGTGTTAGATTTAATTGATAAATTAAAGATAAAAAAGTCACCGGGCCCAGCTGGCATTCATCCAAGTGTTATTAAGGAGCTACGGAATGAAGTTGCTGATCTCTTGACTATAATAAGCAACTTGTTCCATTAAAACTGCCACAGTACCAGAGGATTGGAGGATAGCAAATGTCACACCAATCTTTAAAAAAGGTAGGAGGGGGGACCCAGGAAACTATAGGCCGGTCAGCCTCACGTCCATTCCAGGCAACATGGTGGAAAGTCTCATCAAAGACAAAATCCTAAAACATATAGAAGACCAAACCTTGCTGGGGGAGAATCAGCATGGCTTCTGTAAGGGTAAGTCTTGCCTCACAAACCTTTTGGAATTCTTCGAAAAGGTCAACAGGCATGTGGATGTTGGTAAACCAGTAGATATTATATATCTGGATTTTCAGAAAGCATTTGACACAGTTCCTCACCGAAGGCTGCTGAAAAAACTTCACAGTCAGGGAATAAGAGGTCAGGTCCTCTTGTGGATTGAGAATTGGTTGAGGATCAGAAGCAGAGAGTGGGGATTAATGGGCAATTTTCACAGTGGAGAGAGGTGAAGAGCAGCGTGCCCCAGGGATCTGTCCTGGGACCAGTGCTTTTTAACTTATTCATAAATGACCTGGAGACAGGCATAAGCAGTGAGGTGGCCAAATTTGCAGATGACACTAAACTTTTCCAGGTGGTGAAAACTAGAAAGGATTGTGAAGAGCTCCAGAAGGATCTCTCACAACTGGGAGAATGGGCAATAAAATGGCAGATGCGTTTCAATGTGTTTCAGTGCAAAGTAATGCATATTGGGGCAAAAAATCTAAAATTCAAATATACAATAGGTTAATGGGTTCTGAGCTGTCAGTGACAGACCAGGAGAGGGATTTTGGGGTGCTGGTGGACAGCTCGATGAAAATGTCGATCCAATGTGCAGCGGCAGTGAAGAAGGCAAATTCCATGTTAGGGATAATTAGAAAAGGGACTGAGAATAAAACAGCCAATATTGGATTGCCATTGTACAAGGCAATGGTAAGGCCACACCTAGAGTATTGTGTACAGTTTTGGTCTGCACATCTCAAAAAGGACGTAGTGGAATTAGAAAAAGTACAGAAAAGAGCAACCAAAATGATTACTGGGCTGGGGCACCTCCCTTACAAGGAAAGGTTACAGCGTTTGGGGCTCTTTGGTCTAGAAAGAAGGCGCCTGAGGGGGGACATGATTGAGACATACAAAATTATTCATGGAGTGGATAAAGGGAATCTCTTTTTCCTTTCACACAATACCAGAACCAGGGGACATCCTCTAAAACTGAGTGTTAGGAGAGTTAGAACAAACAAAAGAAAATATTTCTTTACCCAGCGTGTAATTAGAATGTGGAACTCCTTGCCGCGAGATGTGATGATGGCCTTGGGCCTGGATGCCTTTAAAAGGGGATTGGATAGATTTATGGAGGAAAACTCTATACAGGTTACAAGCTAGGATGGGTATGTCCAGTCTGAGATTAGCTGGTCGTTCATCATGAGGGCTGGGTAGGAATTTTTTTCTGTCATCCAAATTGGCCAAGTATGGATGGCAGGTTTTTTTTGCCTACCCCAGACTGGCGAGGGAGGGATGGGTGTTCAGTAGGTTACATGATTTACATTGTGCTTAATAAAGTAAACCCCAACTTCAGTCTGGTGTCTTCCTTGAGGGTAGGAATAGTAATAGTCTATTACTATTACTAATAGTAGGAAGGGTAATAGTCTACTTTAACATGCCAGATGCAGGGGAGTGGCAGCAGGACACAAGTATCTGGTTGTCTCGTGCCTCCCTGAGGCATCTGGTGGGCCGCTGTGAGATACAGGAAGCTGGACAATTAGGCCGTGATAAAATGGGATGCCCGTATCAGTCCTGTCTGCCATGAACTTGACCATAATTTTGAACCAATGTAAGAAATGGTAAATTTGGGAGAAAGGTGAGTTATGTTGGAATTACTTCTTACCGACAATTTAACTTCATAAGATTTGTGACCACTCAATCCACCATTCATGTTAAAATTCAGTTCTGTCTAACTTTGAAAACACCAGGATTTTATACAAAAGCATGATGGCAAATTTCATTCTATGTAATAGTAGGACGACTACTGACAAACCCTATGTGCAGTGTTAATTTAACTAATCTTCAGTTATAAAAAACAGTTAATTAAAAGTGTTACTTTGCAATGCTGATGCAGCAGTGAGGTAATAATAATAATAATAATAATAAAATAATAATATTTATATACCGCCTTTCTTTGACCATTAGATTGCTCCTCTGGCTTTAATTCAAGGCAGTTTACATAGGCAGGCTTTATTTCTCTAAACCCGCAAGGGGTTTTTACAAATTACAAAGAGTTCTATCTTTCAAGAACTACAACAACATACAGATGGAACTTTCGTGGTTTAGTTTTTCTTTCTGGCCACACAATTGCCTTCCTGCTGGCTGATAAACAGCTTCTCTGCTCCCGCCAAAGAAACAGCTGGCCCAGCACAACTCCTCTCTCACAGGCAACTGGAGACAGCTCTTATCAGTCGCAATTCTCAAGTCTGCCGCTCACGGAGACCTCCGGTGTTCACAAACTGGCGACCTTCGGATCTTATCTTCAGGCAAATAGAGGCTTTAACCCTCTCGACTAAACCTCCTGGTTTAAAGGAGCAAACATTCCCTTACCAGCTTTATTTGCCTGCATAACTCCCCCCCCTCCCCACCGCAGGATGCAGCACACGTCCCATTGGCATGGCTGTATCAGTGCTGGGAAGTTGGATAGGATTGGGCCCAAACTGTATTTATATTTAATGACTCATGCTTGTAAACTAGAATGATATTCACAGTACCGTTTTCCATTTTAATTTAGGCATTGGGGATGGAGGAAATGAACTAGGAACGGGAAAAGTCAAAGAAGCTGTAAAGAAGTACATTAAAAATGGAGATGTTATAGCTTGTGATGTTGCCGCTGATTTTACTGTCATTGCAGGTATGTCCCAGAACAGCAGAGGGGAAAATGTGTAAAAATTGAACACTTGCATTGTACTAACCAAGCAGACACAGATCCAAGGAGCCCCATCGGCCCCGGCTTTGGCTTACCCGGGGCAAGGGACCAAATGTGCCCTTGCCCTATGGCGTCTCCAACAGCCTTCCAACCAGCGCTGGATACAGGGCAGACCAAGCAGCCTGGTTCCGGCGCAGGTTAGGATTGCGCTCTGAATTTCACAAAAGAGGTTGACTCTCCAAGTGTCAGAACCAACAGCATCCCAGAACAGCTTGGTTCTCTGCCATATGTACTCACCTGCCTTTCTGATTGGAGAGGCTAGGACCACCTGAACTACCTACCTTGACCACCAGTCTGGTTAGGTGGTTACCAAAAAGAACTGTTTAGTGGAATTAATATATTTTAACAGCTCAGTTGGAACATGGAATCGTAGGCTGGATAAACAAGACAGTGTAATGCAGAAATCCTTGTTTCCTCAAGAAGAGACTGAGAGGAATACTTCCAATAGAATGGTGTCTTTATTACGAGAAAGATACAAAATAGCCACTTAAAAGCATTAATAAGCCAGTGTAATACCTTGATCAGAGTATACCTATGGTGGTGAGTGCAGTATAAGGCGAGTGTATTTGGTGCATCCAATAGAAATGAGGGGAAAAGGTTGGTAGGGAAGGATCTGTAGGAGTCCCTGCTCTTTTACCGCAAGTGGCTAGCACTAAAGGCATGGTTAAAGGTAAAGATTTCCCCACGACCGATTGGTCTAATCATGATCGACTGTAGGGGGTGGTGCTCATCTCCGTTTCTAAGCCTGTAGAACCAGCGTTCGTCCGAGGTCAAGCTTCCGTGGCCATGTGGCCGGCATGACTATACGGCGTAGCGCACGGAATTCCATTACCCTCCCACCGAAGTGATACCTGTTTATCTATTTGCATTTTTAGATGCTTTCATACTGCTAGGTTGGCAAGAGCTGGGAAAAGCAACAGGAGCTCACTCCGCTGCACAGTCTTGAACTCCCAACCTTCCGGTCAGAAAGCCCAGCAGCAGCGGTTTAACCCACAGCACCACCATGTCCCTTATAAAGGCATGGAGGGAAGGGCAAAAAGGGGGGTTAGAGAATCAAAGCGCTGAGATAGTTACCTATCCAGATATATGGTTCGTTGGTCAGGAGTTCTGTGTGCAGCATGTGGACACTCGGGGAGTGACAATTCGCTAGTCAAATTGCCTTAGTATGTAAGGATTTTTGGAGTTGCTTCTACATGCAAGTGTTCAATGTGTAACTGTGTGTGTAGTGGCTTTAGTATATGAATATATACTTTATTATATAGTATATGAATATTCATAATTGGGTATGAATGAAGGGAATTCCTCCTAATTAAGCAGGATTTGCACACAGCTAGTGGTGTCAGCAAAAATAAATTACTCTGGTAAGTACATTAAGACAGCTAGCAACTTAAAATGAGGTTTGCATAAGTTAATGTTAAATGTAGGTATCCAACATACAAGATTTCTTGGGATTGCATTTAAGGGAGCAAATACAAAATGTAAACAATGCAAAGATGCCTGACAGGATTACATTCATCTAGAGATAATGAGATTCTCATTTTCCTTCCAGGATGTATGATAATAGAAGGGGGCAGATAGGGAGTCTTCAGGCTTGACCAAAGTCTTGTGAACTCTGTCTCTAAGAGTTCATCCTGCATTTTGACTTTTATTGCTGTAGGCCTGTGAATTGTAGCTTGATTTTAGAGTCCATGATATTAATATAACCATGAGTAAAGTAAAATAAAGAAAGAGGGAGCTTTACTGGTAACAAGGTGAGCTGGAGTGCCCAGTGAATTAGCAGATGCCATGCTCAGAAGGAGGGCTAGCTAGAATCTATTGTACTTTTGTTACCAGACAATGAGCAATATTTTTCTCAGTTACAGATGATGTGCCCTACCTAGGCACATTAAGTAGGGCTAGCCTTAAACCAATGTCGTCACATTGGGCCTCGCAGTTGAGGGGGGGGGGGCTGTACCAGTGCAGCAAGCATATCGTCTTCTGCTGAAGCCAGGATCTGTATGGGTCAGTGGATGAGCAGAGCAACTTTACCCTGGGCCCTCTCACCTGCCCAAAATGGGCCTTCTAGAAACAGTTGGCAGTGATGTCATATGTCACCAACTACTTCCAGGTGCGCGTGCAGCACCACAAACGCTCTTCTTGGGGAGTGGGGGGCTTTGTGGGTAATGCCCCACGGCAATGCCCAGCATTGGGCCCCACTGCTCCTGGAGCCAGCCCTGTCCTTAAGGCTGAGGTTCTCAATTGGAGCATTGCAACACCCCAGCCTGAGAAACCCTGCCTCTGTCCCCTTAAGGGGTGGGGAAGGCGAAAGCCATGATGCAGTCCCCTGAATCTTGCGGCTGCTGGGGTTGATAGGGGAGCTACTGCAGCGCCGGCCTCTAGGGGTTGCGGGGAGTCCTGTGGAGCAAGAGATTTCAGGTTTCATTGAGTTCTGGTTCACTGCAAATCCCGCTCTGAACCAGTTTTTGCTTTCAAGTTTGGTTCAGTTTCATGTTTAAAATGTTAGTACAGTATTTAATTCTGTTTTGTGACTTTTTTCCTCTTACAGGAGTTTCTAACTGGGGAGGCTATGCTGTTGCTTGCGCACTGTATATCCTTAACAACTGTGAAATACATGACCGCTATCTAAGAAAAGCTGTTGGATTTTCCAAGTTGTCCAAGAAAACAGGATGGGCGGCATCAGCACTTCCATCTGTGGCTAAGGTATTCTTTTGGAAGAAGATTGTCATGGGATATTGAACTCGTGGGGAAGATTGTCCCAAAAAGAGTGTCATGGGGTTTTGAACCTTTCCTATTCAGGTTGCAGCGTATAGTATAATCCGAAACCACATGTAGAAATTTTCACTGTTGTGATCATTAAGTGAGAAATAGGTAGTTAAATGCCTAGGGGACAACAGACTACAGTGTAATTACCATTTTCTGCAAAGAAACTGGAGCATGACAGTTGCTGCCACCCATTCTTTAATGTGAATAGATGTAGGGCCTTTTTCTTTTTTTGTATTCCCTTGATATGCTCGTCAAGTGGTATCATATTCTTACCTGCCTCCTTTTTCTCCTAAGATAAACTGGACAAACTCCTCTCATTTCTGTTTGTAAATTTTCCTTTCCTAGCTAGTTGCTTATAATTATCACTGTTCCAGTTTGAATTTATTTTGGCTTTTCATCAAAGAATCAGAAAGTTAGACCTTAATTCTGATGTAGCCCCGCTACTGCATTCATTGTAGTAAACGGGGGGTCTCATCAGGCCTATCCCAACATTCTATTTGCTACTGCAATCTGGTCCCCCTCTACATCATACAGGAAAGGTGTGCTTGAGGTTGCATTTGCTCATAAGATGGGTGGTTCTTGGAATCAGTACTACAAGATGATCCAGTAGACACTGTGTTTTTTCCTTGCCCTCCCCTCACTCATGCATTTCCCTACTTTGGTGCATTGTTCTCTCCAATGTTTCAGAGTATAGGCTTTCCCTATAAGCTCTGTCATCTTCAGACTTCGCATATTGTTACAAAAGCATCAGAAACATACTGTAGGAAGGAGAGCATCAGTAGTTTGGCTCATATGAACAGTTGACACTGAAGTTGATGTGTCAGGTTGCAACACTGTAAACAGTTTTACTGTGTGAGTTACTTTAATATTATTTCAATAAGAGATCGCATAGGAAAATAGTTTCAGACTTGATTCCCAAGATGCCTTTTATATTTCTTAGTCAAGCCTTCACAATAATTAGATAACAGAAAGGCACTTTCAGGGTAGAAGATTTTATAGTTAATGAGAACACTGTAGTAGAAATGAAAATTAAAATTTTTCTGGTAAGATCGCTCTTACAAAATCCAGCAATAAACAGTTCATCAGTTTTTCCTGAACTTCAACACCATGTTCCAGTAGGGTAAAACAAAAAACCAACCCACAAATCTAAAAAGAGATCAAAAATTTCATATACTTTATTGCTTGCTGAACATTTCCTCCGAAATGCAGATCGGAGGTGACTGGCTATGACCAAGGAGTACTTCTTGCCAGGTGACCGGTTATGACCAAGGAGTACAAATCTACCCATCCTCTTCACCCTATATATATGTCTGTATTATTGAACTCATTCAATGCCCCTCCACTAAGTTCAGTGCCCAGTTTATGTCATATACATTCTAGTTACGTTATTAGGGTTGATGCTAAGTAAATGAGTTCTCTTCGAAGCTCTAGTCTTGGGCACTTACATGTAGCTTTCACAGTAAATCTAAATTAACTGTCAATATTCCAAAGACGTCTCTGGATAATCTACTCTATGATCACTCTCAAAACTTATGGAACATAAGAAGAGCCCTGCTGGATCAGGCCATAGGCCACTCTATTCCAGCTTCCTGTATCTAGTCCGCTACGGATAGCATTTCAATCGCAAACAATAAGGCCAGAAGGTTTCTCAACTGTTTTTGACAGT
>JAJKFI010000033.1:902959-935422 GCA_029204185.1 Lerista edwardsae
GGCCTGATCCAGCATGGCTCTTCTTATGTTCTTATGTTCTTATATATATATAAAGAAGAGCGTGTGTGTGTGTGTATGTATGTATGTTCCACATAGGCTCCGCAACGCCTGGACCGATTCGCGCCAAACTCGGCACGCGGGTGCCTTGGCCCCCGAGACCGTCGCTGCGCAGTTTTGGAACGGATCGCGCCCCCACGGGCGCGGGTAAAAGCGAATTTGTGGTTCTCTATGGATGGCTATGGGCTGAGCCGCAGCATTCCGAGGCTCTGATGATGTCATGATGAGATGCAAATGGCATGCAAATGACATGCGGAATCTTCAGGCAGCAACTGAACTCTTGACAGTTGAAGACAAACAGCAGGCAAACCGATACAGGGCCAGGGAAATGTGTTCTGTGGACATGTGGGCGGTCCCTGCTTGACAGTGGACAGTTGGCACAAGGTGCTGTGGCTGTTGCTCTCTCTCTGAAAGTTTACTTTCACTGTGTAATGTAAGGCAATTGGGCAGGTGCAACCAAAGGCTACAAAGATGAAACAACAGTGTACACAGGAAACACCTGAGGAAAAAAAAACACGACTTGCAACGCTACGTCACAGTGCTGCTACATCTAGAGCAACAGAAACAGTACAGCAGTGTGACAAAAGACTACACGATAAGAGAGACAGAGCTGCTACATCTAGAGCAACAGAAACAGTACAGCAGCAGGGATGGGACATATAAACACCCGGGCACACATGTGAGTGGGGGGGGTCAGGGATGGGACATATAAACACCCGGGCACACATGTGAATGGGGGGAGGGGTCAGGGATGGGACATATAAACACCCAGGCACACATGAGAGTGGGGGGGGTCAGGGATGGGACATATAAACACCCGGGCACACATGTGAGTGGGGGGGTCAGGGATGGGACATATAAACACCCGGTAACACATGTGAGTGGGGGGAGGGGTCAGGGATGGGACATATAAACACCCGGGCACACATGTGATGGGGGGGGTCAGGGATGGGACATATAAACACCCGGGCACACATGTGAGTGGGGGAGGGGTCAGGGATGGGACATATAAACACCTGGGCACACATGAGAGTGGGGGGGTCAGGGATGGGACATATAAACACCCGGGCACACATGTGAGTGGGGGAGGGGTCAGGGATGGGACATATAAACACCCGGGCACACATGAGAGTGGGGGGGGGTCAGGGATGGGACATATAAACACCCGGGCACACATGAGAGTGGGGGGTCAGGGATGGGACATATACACACCCGGGCACACATGAGAGACATATAAACGGGCCATCTGTATGCCTGGTGAGTGGGGGGGGGTCAGTGATGGTACATATAAGCACCCGAGCGAAGCCGGGTACATAACAGCTAGTGTGTTATAAATGCAATTGCAGCCCACTTCACATGACCCTGGGGACTGTTTTGCTGCCTTCCCCCTCTCTCTGCCCCTTAAAGGGATATAGGTAGAGGTGGGTTTTTTTTGGTGATATTTTTTCCAACATTTCTTGACTAAAATAGCAAACTGCAGTGTTATGTGTTTTTATCCAAATTTTTATTGCAAATTGTACAAGCAATGCAATAAATAAGGGTGAATGGTCCTACAAAGGCAAGCAAAGGCACACATAGCCCAGCCCAAAATAACCTGCTCAAAAATCCCCAAGCTGCACTCTGATTGCTGCTTGGAGCATCAAGAAACTGCTACTTACTACTTCCACATTCCATTAAAGTTGCCTCAGGGTGCACTGTGAACTATGAGCATGCATGTTCATGCAAGTTTAAACAAGCTTCCTCCTGTTTCTGCCACTCCTCCTTCTGATCCCTTACTGAAAACTATTTGTGGATTCCTCAAAACTGTGTCAAAAATAAACAAAAGTGGTGTTATTTTTGTGAAATTGATCTAGATTTGTGTCAAACTCTGTCAAAATAGGCAAAAGAGGTGTTTTTTTTTGCATTCTGACCTAAATTTCATTTGTGTTTTCAGCATTATGTAGTGTTTTCAGAAGAAATTCTCATTATTTAACATTCTGTGTTGATCACCAGAAAAAAACATCCCTAGATATAGGACAGTGCTTTGCAAGGTGGTGGATTGAGACCCACCACTTCAAGAAGCACTGAGTTATATCATATACCTCAGTGGTATTCAAACTTTTTAGAGCAGGATCTACTTTTTAGAATGGCACTTGTGTTGGGACCCACCAGAAGTGATGTCATTAACCTGGAAGTGATGTTCTGGCATCATCAAGCAGGAAGTGCTGTCATTGTAACATAATAAAATGACTCCTGAAATGCAAATTGGCATTGTTGCTGCAGCAATTGTACAGCTATGAAACATCCGTCACAGAAAGCAAGATGAGGACAAAATATGTGAAAGCACTGAACTAAAACAAATTTTAAAAAAAAATACCCTCGCTTGAAAATTCAAACTGTTAACACTCACAAAATGAATATAATAAGAGTAAGGTCTGCAGTTTCCAAGATGGCTGCTTTCCGCGACCCACCTAAGATCAGGTTGCAACCCACCAAGTGGGTCCCGACCCATAGTTTGAATAACACATATATGGCGCTTTATACAGTTAGGGTTTAACTGTAGAACTCACACAAATCTGAGTAGATCAGTTCCATTGTACAGAATTCTTCTGTTTTCTAAAAACCCTGAAGGCGCAATCCTAACTAACTTTCCAGTACCAGGGTAAGGGCAATGCAGCTCCATAGTGAGGGAACAAAAATACCCTTTCCTTGAGGAGGCCTCCGTGACTACTCCTCCACTGCAGGATGCAGCACACACACCATTGGCATAGCTATGTTAGTGCTGAAAAGTCGGTTAGGATTGCGCCCTGAGTAGTTTAAACAAATGGCAAGTGGTAAAGAACACTTAACTTTTATTATAAAAGTTGAACGGTTGCCTTATACACAGATTATATTGTGTTGTGGTTACTGCTGAATAGTTTCCCCATCACAGGAAGTTTGCTTTAAGACTCCTGCCACCAGTTGTTCTGTTAACAACATGGGCAATAACAAAATGAGTGTTTTGTGGTTGTTTTCCAGGAAATCCCTGTTTCTGGCCCCACTAAGTTTACCACAGACTGGTAACTAACAGAGCTGGTGCAGCACAGTGACTAAAGGTGCAATCCTAACCTGGAGTAAGACCAGCAAACTCTATGGGCTACCATAAAATGGGTTTGAATCACTCTCGGAGTCAGGGAGGACGGTGCACGTCTATGTGCTGGCCTCTCTGACTCTGAGAATGGTCCAAACATACTTTACAGTGTCCCTTGTGCAAGCCAAACTTTGTTGGCCTAACTGTGCTGGCCTAACTCCAGGTTAGGCTTGTGCTCTAAGGGAATGAATTGTGAATCTGGACTACATCTAGTCTCTACCACAAATTCACAAGTGACCTCACATAAGTTACTCCCTCTCGGTCCGTGCTTCCCAACTGCAACATGAGGATAATAATGCATACTTATCTCACAGTATTGCTGTACAATGGATAACTTGTGGATTACTTAATGGATTACTTAACCATGATGTGACATGTACATGAGGTTCTCACAACGTAGCCTACCTCGCATCAATTTCTATGACCCTGGAAGAATGTTAGGTTGACAGACAAAGCCTACACAACATAATTAAGTTTCTATGTAAAGCAAAGCCAAAAACAGTGGGGCTCTTACTTGGACTTTGGTCCTTTCTCAGCAAATATTTACAAAAAGGAAAAAAGCCTAGGTCAATAAAAAAGTCAAGGTCAAAAAAACTTGACACAAGCAAAATAACCACACAGCCCTTCTCCTTTCCAGTGTCTCACCTTCCCATATTTTCAATTATGGCTGCACTACGTGCTATGTGACCCACCTGAAATTGGTTCCCAACCCACCTAGTGGGTTCCAACCCACAGTTTGAGAAACACTGTGTTGTTAGATATCGTTGGTGCCCTTGCTGCAGAGACATAAGGCTGATGAAGAACATAAGAACAGCCTCACTGGGTCAGGCCAAGGCAAGCGTCATCTAGTCCAGCTTCCTGTATCTCACAGAGGACCACCAGGTGCCTCAGGGAGCACACAGGACAACAAGATACTTGCATCTCGCTGCCACTTCCCTGCTTCTGGAATTCTGAGGTAGCCTATTACCCTTGCCCCGCTCCCAAACAAACTGTCTCTCCCAGGTAAGTCTGGGGTAGGCAATTAAACTGCCGTCAGTGGTCAATTCGGATGACAGAAGTAAAATTCCTCCCCAGCCCTCAGGATTAGCGACAGCTAATCTCAGGCTGGACATACCCATTGTAACCTGTGATGGAGTTTTCCTCCATAAATCTGTCCAATCCCCCTTTAAAGGCATCTAGGCCAGATGCCATCACCACATCCTGTGGCAAGGAGTTCCACAAACTAATTACACGCTCAGTAAAGAAATATTTTCTTTTGTTTGTTCTAACTCTCCTGACACTCAACCAAGGGGAGTAGGTAAACTCTCATGATGTCTGCTTTCTCTTTTTACTGGGTCAGCAGGTAAAGGGGGGGCAGGCAGGTAGATCTATTCACTGTTAGTATCCTAAAGTAAGGAGATTAGGTTGAGGGAGACCAATTGGGAAAAATCAGCCCTCCCAGGAGAGCACATGGCTATTTGAGAACTCAGAATGGTATTTTCAAAGAAAGGACAAAGTACTGCAGTAAGCTATCCCAGCAGGATTTTCTGTTGCTAAACCAGCACAGAAGTTTCTGGAGGATTAAAAGAGTCCAAAAATAATAACAATTATATTTTGTTCAGTCACTTCTGAATCACACAGTGTCACTGCTCTCTCTCTCTCTCTCTCTCTCTCTCTCTCTCTCTCTCTCTCTCTCGCTCTCTCTGATGTATTTATGCTGCTCATTTTGCTTTTTATTCTTTAACGGTGTTATTGCATTTTATTCTATATGTCATTGTTTGTATTTTCATCTATTTTATGAGATGAAATAAAATAGCTGCCTTTGGTACGCCATTGTGGGCAGCAAAGGTGGGATAGAAATTGTTAAATAACCATTTCAATAACACAACAGTTTAAACCACTCAACAGCTTAGCAACTCTGTCAATTATGTTCAGGTTTATCTTGATATCTGTTGTTTCCTTTCTTCCAGATCTTTCTTTTTATTCTTACTGTAACCTTGCTCCCAAGTCTGTTTTCTCATAATCTTGCACAGTGGACCCTCTCTTTACAATGCTAATGCATGCTGGAGACAACATTATATTGTGCAAATATTGTAATGTGAACCCAATAACACTTTTGGGTGGGTAACTTGTTCCAAGAATTTAGAAGTTTCTGCCATGAGACTGAGCTATTTCCCTCTATAAAGGTGATTTAAATTAAAAGCTGCCTACTGCACTCATTAGGGCTATGGTCATCAGTTTTCACAATGTTGTAATTATAGCAACAGAAATTCTTGTATCTTCCCTCAATATACACAGCCACAATGTTAAGAACACTGCTACTGGGAAAAGGAAAGAGAAATATCTCCCTTTCTCAGTGGTGTCATAGCAGCAAGTCTGGACTATATCTTTTCTGCACTATGGTATGATGCTCTTCCCCTCTAATCTTGCTGAACCACAGAAAATCATGTGGTATAGACTGCAACCTGTACAGGAATTTACATAAAATACTACTGTTATATGGGGTGCTTTTTAATGTGGAGAGAAGATGCAATGTGGAGAAAAGAAGTGTGACAGGAGCAGGAGTTCACTAAACAATAGTGAATCTTTACCAAATCACCAATTGTGTGGTGGTTCAGACTTGTGGCAGCCCCCCTGTACCTTATTTTAATTCTTTTTATTTACACCAGTGTTATTCAAACTGTGGGTCGGGACCCACTTGGTGGGTCACAACCCGATGTCAGGAGCGTTGCAGAAAGCTAGGAGCAGCCATCTTGGAAACTGCAGACCTTACTCTTGTTATATTCCTTTTGTGAGTGTTAACAGTTTGAACTTTCAAGTGAGAGTTTTGTTTTGTTTTTAGTTCACCACATTTACATCATATTTTGTCCTCATCTTGCTTTCTGTCAGGTGTTAGGAACAGTGGGCCCCTCTGACCCACCGTCCCATCCATCAGTTTGTTAGGAGTGTTTGATCCCCCTGACCCAACACCCTGTCCCAAATACCACAGAGACAGAGAGAGGTTGCAGCTTGAATTTCTTTACTGCAGTAAAGGGAGGGGCAGGACCGAAGTCCAAGACCACCTCTCCGAATAATTGTTGTTGTTCAGTCGCTAAGTCATGTCCGACTCTTCGCGACCCCAAGGACCACAGCACGCCAGGCCTCCCTGTCCTCCACTAGCTTCCGGAGTTCGCCCAATTTCATGTTCGTTGCTTCGGTGACACTATCTAACCATCTCATCCTCTGCCGCCCCCTTCTCCTTTTGCCTTCAATTTTTCCCAGCATGGGGGTCTTTTCTAAAGAGTCCTCTCTTCTCATGAGGTGGCCAAAGTATTGGAGCTTCAGCTTCAGGATTTGTCCTTCCAGGGAGCAATCAGGCTTGACTTCCTGGAGGATTGACCAATTGGATCTCCTTGCAGTCCAGGAGACTCTCAAGAGTCTTCTCCAACACCATAATTCGAAAGCATCTATTCTTCGGTGCTTTGCCTTTCTCCGAATAATACATAACCACAAATTATATAGACCCTGTCCTGTGCGCAGCCCCTCCTCGTTTTCACCATTGGCTAAGTTACTTCTGAGGCTATAGCCTTCCCATCCGCCTACTACATGTTTCCCCTTAATATGTACCCCCACCCTTGCAGACGTCGCATGTGCATTCAAATTAGCTTTTGGGATCCAAGGGGCGTACACTTTAATATACATAAACCCTATTAAGCCTGTGCAATTTGCTACAACCCTCTGTAAACTTTTCACCTCTAATTAACCTACCTTGTTAGCGGAGGCACCTGTGTTATCTGCTTTTGCCTGTGTTTTGCCTTGTTAGAGCAGAGGCACCTGTATTACTCCCTAAATATTTTGGTGCCAAACCTTTTGAAGCTTCTACTTGCTTGTGAATGATTCTAATGAGCAAAGCTATTCTTTGTGCTAGCTACTTTCTCCAAATTACAGGCTTCATTCCCCTGCTCTCAGTTTTCTGAGAGCCCCCAGTCCCCCAATTCATAAGCTCTCAGTTCCTTTTTAGTCCTTTTAGCTTGTCTGCCCCAAATCACGGATGTTGTAATTCTTGCCCCAAATATTTATTCCTTACACAGGGATGTTTCATACTTACACAATTGTTGCAGTCCAAGAATACCAATTTGCATTTCTGGAGTGTCATTTTATTATGTTACAATGACACAGGGCTAGGCCCTCCCTTTAGAATGAATGGGAACGCATTGACTCCAGTAGGCGGGCTTAGCGGCCATGACAGTATGTCCAAAACATTGCTCATTCCAAGCATTTCCAATGGGTTTTCGCATGATGTTTAGGGCTGAATCGTTTACTCCTGAAGTAAAAACTTACCAAAATAACAACGTGTGATCATGGAGAAACGTCAGTGGTAACCATATTATGAGTAAATATGCAATTCCAAGGTTTAATTCCGCGTAATTATATTACTGAACACACCGGACGAAATGCTGTCTATTTTAACTCAGATTGCACTGTTTTGACAGACTTATTTTTTGAAATCTACACAAGCAGGAATAAAACAGCCATGCCCCATTAAAAAAATGTCTGTTAATGTTCAGAATTTCAAAAATATTACCGGTTGTTTTATTGAGCCGATGTAATGTGAATACATGAAACTTTCCGTGGAAATTAAGTCCCATTTTTCGTCCAGCGATTCGCACACCCGTATGCAGAACACGCAGGCATGCTTAAAGAGGTTGAAATTAACTTTTACACGTGCGCCGTGCGAGTGAGAGAGCCCCTCCGGCGGCAATCCTCCTCCTTCGCGGCAATGATCTGAGTCAGCCATTTTAGTAAGTCCACGGCTTCAAGAATGTGACGACATGGCCTATTCAGTTATCTAACATCCTTGCAATGACAGCACTTCTTGCTTGATGATGTCACTTCCTGCCACAACATCACTTCCAGGTTAATGACAACACTTCCAGTGGGTCCCGACACCAGTGCCATTCTAAAAAGTGGGTCCCAATCTAAAAGGTTTGAATACCACTCAATGTGTTTCTTTGTTTCCTTACCTATAGAGCATGCAGGGCTACAATCTGACTCCTGATCAGGCTTGATTTGTGTGGTGGAATCAGTTGTGTGAGCCAGCACTTCAATGTGGCTTGCTTCTAAATAAAAAGCCTAATTCTTGCAATAGCTGAACTGCATCTTGAAAAAGTTATTATGAGGCACTCTGGTAGGGCTCCATGTCTGAACCAGTTCTATAATAATGGTTAATTTTCAGTAACCAAGGAAAAATTATTTTTTTTTGGGGGGGGGGAGGATTGATTGTTAGGTACAAGTGTGGCATTAGTGAATGATGAGATTGGGCATTTACCAGTAGCGTCCCTAGAGGGGGGCAAGAGCTATGTTTTGAAAGGCGCTGTGTTAACCGCTCTTCTCTCCTGCCATCATAGCCATTCTGAATGGTGGAAACAATGAGGAAGAGACATCTCTGTGTTGTGTTATCATCCTCGAATTGCTTCGACGGCCTCTAGGGATGCTACTGGCATTGACTGAGGGCCCACCTGACCAGGCTAGGCGTGGCAGACGTTAGCATCCAAAGCATATTGGGGGGGCACACAGGAATGCCAGAGAGCAGAGCTTTGCCCCCAGCTGGCATGCTTCAGTTTTGAGGCATATGGGGTCCCACAACAATCAGGAAGGAAATCATTTGTCAATTTCCAATCTGTCGTGTGAAAATGAAATGTTTTACGAGTTCCCTTCAGCCTGTTTGATACAGACAGTAGAATGCAAGTCTGAAGTAAATAACATCTCCTTGGTTCAGTTCTTCACCAACAGATGCAACACTGTTGGCAATTTGTAATGCGAACCATGGATTAAGTCCAAATATAGCGAGCAGACAAACAAAAAACACTCGCTAAGTGAGTGAGTATCGCCTGCCAACTTGGCCTGAACAAACAGGGACAGGACTGCAGCTGCTCAAGAGGAATGCTAAAAAAGACATTTTGATTATTTCAGTCAATTTAGAAATCATCTTTATTGTATTTGCACTTATAACAACTCCCTTAGGTCTGTTGCAAGTATTCACATTTTATAGATAGGGAATTGACACAGTTCCAGTGACTTCCCCAAGGCCATTGGGGGGGGTGGGAAATTGCACCCTTGGCTTTCATGCAAACAAGACAACTGCTGGCAATATAGAACTGGGGCTGGGTCTCAAGAAAATGGTGCATCATATGGAACGTTTAGGCTATAGCCCTATGCAGACTTGTCTGGGAGTAAGCCCCACTGAAGATAATGGACTTCTGAGTAGACAAACATAGGATTGTGCTCTTCAGACAGGAAGAAAGCATTTCAGGAAAATGAGAAACTAGAGGAAGCAGGTGAAATGACAGTAGCTTATATATTAGGGCAGCGGTTCTCAAACCTTTTAGCACTGGGATCCACTATTTAGAATGACAATCTGTCCGGAACCCACCAGAAGTGATGTCATGGCCGGAAGTGTTGTCATTGTGGGCTCAATCCTAACCTGGAGTTGGGCCGACACAGTTAGGCCAGCAAAGTTTGGCCAGTACAAGGGCCACCATAAAGTGCATTTGGACCACTTTCTGAGTCAGGGAGGACGGTGCACATCTGTGTGCTGGCTTCTCTGACACCAAGAGTGGTCCAAACATACTTTGTGGTGTCTCTTGTGCCAGCCAAATTTAGCTGGCCTAACTGTGCCAGCCTAATTCCAGGTTAGGATTGTGCTCTATGACACCAGGGCCTCCTGCTTTCCTGAGAATGCAGCCATACATTGGGTTATTTCTCAGCCACTATTCCAGCAAAGTGAATCAGAAAAGAAACTAAACCTATTTACAATCTTAATACAAGCAATGAAGCTGAAGCTCCAATACTTTGGCCACCTCATGAGAAGAGAGGACTCTTTAGAAAAGACCCTCATGCTGGGAAAGATTGAAGGCAAAAGGAGAAGGGGGCGGCAGAGGATGAGATGGTTAGATAGTATCACCGAAGCGACGAACATGAAATTGGGCGAACTCCGGAAGCTAGTGGAGGACAGGGAGGCCTGGCGTGCTGTGGTCCATGGGGTCGCGAAGAGTCGGACATGACTTAGCGACTGAACAACAACAACAACAACAATACAAGCAAAACCACCACACAGCCCTCCCTCTTTCCAGCATCCCATCTTCCCATGTTTTCAATATGGCTGCTCTAGGTGCTTTGTGACCCAACTGAAATTGGCTTGCGTGACCCACTGATAGGTCCTCCTGACCCATAGTTTGGGAACCACTGACCTAATAAATTTTGAGTTTTTGGACTAGAGAAATCCTAGAAATGAAAGATCTCACACTTCGTGCAAATGTTTGCTCTCTACTTCCTATAAGTTCAAAAGATGTTTATGGTGAAGCTAATTTTTAAACAAGTTGTCCTGAGGCAACTGCACTGAACAACTGTGAAGAGGAAGCTTTGAAAGTCTTTCAAAAAGGTTTTCAGAAAAAATGGTCTGGTTAATAATAAAACAATTTTGTTGTTGCTTGAGTTTACACCTTAGATACTCCTTCCTGTTGTTGCTTCCTGCCACCTCTGTGGTGATTTCTGGATCCGTTCATATCACAGCTGCTATACTTTTACCTGCTCTATGGCCATGAAGTGTATTACATACGTGTTTTAATAAGGCTTGTCACCTTCTAACACACATCCCATTTTACCACTCTAACAAGTCTCACTATTAGATTCTAATTGTCTGATGAATTGTCATGCTGTAAACACTAAAGTTTCTTCTTTATGTTCGTCGTGTTGTACAAATCGATGGTAAGGCCACATCTCAAAAAGGACATAATGGAACTGGAAAAGATGCAGAAGAGAGCGACCAAATGATTACTCATAAGGGAGATTCCCCAGCCGAGTAAAGGGCTCTTCAGTCTAGAAAAAAGGCACCTGAGGGGGGACATGACCAGTGGTGGGATTCAAATAAATTAACAACCGGTTCTATGACGTCATAGCCGGAGCCAAAAAAAACCCGAAGCCAGCCGAGGTTAGCGAGTGGGCGGGGCATGGCCATTTAACAACCGGTTCTATAGAACCTGAGCGAACCCCCTGAATCCCACCACTGGACATGACTGAAATGTACAAAATTATGCAGGGGGTGGATATTCTTTTCCCGCTTACACAATACCAGAACCAGGGGACATTCACTAAAATTGAGACTCAGGAGAGTTAGAATAGACAGAAGAAAATATTTCTTTACCCTGTAATTAGTCTATGGAACGCCTTGCTACAGGATGTGGTCATGGCATGTGACCTGAATAGTTTTAAAGCGGGATTGGACAGATTTCTAGAAATAAAGTGATGGTTACAGGCCATGATAGGTGCATGCAACCTCTTGGCTTTAGAAGTAGGCTACTTTAGAATGCCATGTGCAAGGAAGTGGCAACAGGAAGCAGGTATCTTGTGCTCCCTTGAGGTAGGTCTGTCACAGACTGTTGGGCATGATGGCTCAATGGAACTTCACATTTAGAGGTCACATGTCAGCTATGCTGACTGCTAGGGAAGGCCATTCATGTCCTCTTCGTGGGCTTCCTGATTGACCACTGTGGGAAGCAGGAGGCTGGATTAGATGGACTTTGGCCTGACCGAGTAGAAATCTTCTCTGCTTATGCTTCCCTTTCTTGACATGGATGTCTTTCTTGTATTATGGCAACTTCACCTCAGATTTAACATGCCACTTTCTCTTACCCTAATACAATGGTTCCCAAACTGTGGGTCAGGTACACAATTCCATGTTGATTTCATCACTCCATTTTGTCCAGCAGCATTCTTGTACTGCCAGTTTCGTGAAAGTGGGAAGGTCATCAGCATTTTCTAATCGATGTTTGAAGCCAATAACTGTTTTCCATATCAAGGTTTGAATCTTTGGGAGCCCTACTTCGTGTCATGTCACTGCAGAGGCTATACATAGAGGTAAGGCCAATACTTTCCAACCAAAATGATTTATCTCTCTCTCTCTCTCTCTCTCTCTCTCTCTCTCTCTCTCTCTCTCTCACACACACACACACACACACACACACACACACACACACACACACTGTGAGCATGCAGTTTCAACATACAAACATGAAGAGTGTTGGGCAGTCCTGAAAATTAAGAAACCTCCATGGGGGCGGCAGCAGCAGTTTCAGGCTGACTACAACAGGTAGTAAGCCTTGGCCCAGAGTTCCTCGGCTACCCTGCCCATTGCTTGCTCACTTCTTGCAGTATTAAGATTCTATTTGTAGCACCTGACAGCAGTGGTGTCCCTATAGGGGGAGAAAAACACTATGTTTTGCAGGAGGCTGAGCTCCTGTGTAACATGGTCCCTCTTCCTTGCCTCCAGAGCCATTCGCGGCGTGGAGGCTTTGCCCTTCGAGCTGCAAATGGCTCTGGAGGCAATGGGGAGGGACTGTGTTACACAAGAGCTCCGGCTCCTGCTAAATTTACTGCTTCGCCCCCCCCCCATAGGAACACTACTGCATGATAGAATCAAGAAAGTAAAGAATGTGGGGACAATGCTAATGTTGAAAATAATAACATTGTCAACCCACCACACCAATTAAACTTTACTGTAGGCATGGGATAATACCGCAGGCAGGGGACAACTAGACTACTTCTGTAACATACAAACTGGTCCTCCATGAAAAGACTGAGGGCCAAATTCTATCAACTTTCCTGTGCTCATGAAGCTGTGCCAATGGGGCATGTGCTGCCTCCTGCGGTACGGAGGCAGTCATCGAGGCCTCCTCTAGGTAGGGGATATTTGTTCCCTTTCCTCAGAGATACATTGTGGAAAGTTGGGTGGGCTCAGGCCCTTAAAATACTAAAGGATGCATTTCAGTGAACAAGGCTTATGTTATTCCAATACTCCTTTTTGAGTAAGCAGAAATAAAGAAAAGCAGAATGACATAACACTCTCAGCTGGAGGTAAGACTGTCGGATGTAACATTTTTCCTCCACGAAGAAACAAAATTGAAAAAAAAAAAGTCATGTCAACACACAAATTCAGATAAATTTTGCAGTAAAGAAGGAAACTAGCTTAACATTCATAGATCCCCCTCCCAGATTAATGCCAATTTTGTATTTGGAGCTAATACTTTTTCCACATGAGTAGTCTCCCAAAAAGAAAATGTTACAGAAAAATGCCAGCACATGGCATAAATGTGACGCAGCATAAATAGCACTGATATACTACTTACCAAGTTATATGCAAGCCCTAACACTGAGTATGTCTTTAAACCAAAGAACAGGTTTAATCAGGCCAAAGGCCCATCTATTCTGGCTTCCTGAATCTCACAGTGGCCCCACAGATGCCTCAGGGTGCACACAGGACAACAAGATACCTGCATCTTCTTGCCACTCCCATGCACCTGGCAAAAAAAACCAGAAAAGGAAAACACAACTGCTTTCTGTAAAAAAAAAAGAAAAGAAAAGTGGATTTTCTTTACTCAAAACTGACCAATGAAACTGATTGTTCTGAGAGCCAATGAAGTGTTGTTATGACACAACAGGGAATCAATAAAGTATTACTGATTTGTTGGACATTTATTATAATATATAAATTAAATAAATAAACCCTAGGGATGCCACGACATTTAGGTTGTACGTATGATATTGTAATTTATGCTGTATGGTCTGGTATGGAGGGAGGTCCATCATGGGGGTGACACACTGATGTCCTGAACCAGGTGACACAAGCCTTAGTGATGCCACTGGATGGACTTTTCTTCTAGAAATCTATTCAATTCCCTTTTAAAGCAATCAGACCAGATGCCATCACAAAATCCTGTGGCAAGGAGTTCCACAGATTAATTATCCAATGGGCAATTGACCCATTCATAGAACTGTGTGTTCATTACTAGCAAAGAGCAGTAGTTTGTTCTTTTTACTCTTTCTCCCCACCAAGGCAATGAAAAGCACTCGCATACCTTTCCAGACAATACAGTTAATTCTGAACCGTTTTAGAAACAAAAACATACAGATAAAAGTATGTTTATACTCAATAGTTAATACCTCAAAGACATGCTCTGCATCAGATAAAAATGTAAGATGCACATCATTAGAGGGTTTCAAAGGTGAAAGAAATCCACTTGTTCTTCCTCTAAGTACGTGTCCCAATTATCAGAAGCTCAACCATCCTGCAAGAACACTATAGTAAGTCATCCAAAGACAAGAGAGAACATTCATAAACAAATATCCAACATCCTTTTCCCCAGGCGAAAAACTTCACGTACTCAAAGCCTTTCATCTCAAGGGAAGCACTTGAATGACTAGACTAGAACCGAAAAATCCTATATTTAAAAAATCAGCCTGAAAAAGTGCTGCTGAATTCATGTTGTTAATACTGTTGCTTCAAACTAATGTGCATCTCCAAATATTTTTTGAGCGTTCCATTTTCATTGCTATTTTCTGTAACTTCCATTGCTCGAAAATAACCTTTTCTATCTGGGTCAATTGAAACTGCGCATGGCTTAAATGTGATGCAGCATAAATAGCACTAAAATACATGCCAATTTATTTGCCAACCTTAACACTGAATATGTCTTTTATACAGCAGCAGCATTTTTTTTCCAGCCAGGTTTCTTACAACGTTAATATCTCCTTCCTGGGTGGATACAGAATTTAAACCCACACTGCTTTGCACGTATTTATGCTGAACCTAGACAGGCATTTTGTTGCTCAATCACACCAGCTGGAGCACTTGACAATCTGTTTGGACCTTATCTGCAAATGTGCCCCCTGTCTTTTGGTCTGGACCGGACGCTCTGACTCTGATTCATAATATGACCTCAGCAAGAGTTCCATCATTTTGAAAAACTGCCAGTTTCGCTGCTTGTTCCAGTAGTAAATCTGCCTGTCATATAGAAGCAGTGAATATATGAAGCTGCTTTACACAGTGTCCAAATAGTGGCCTATCTTGCCCAGTATTCTGATGAGCAATAGGCAGAATGTCCCCCTTTCCTGCTACTTAAGATCCTTTCCACTGGTGATGTGGAGGGTAGCATGTAAAGGTATGTGCAGTTAACTCCTGCTAACTGGGCACTTTTTCAAGTGGTGTTCCTCTTTTATTTAGCAGGGGGAGAGTAATTGTCCCTCTTCACCCCAGTGCAGGGTCTTTTGTAGTGGCTGTTGCTCGAGGTGTTCTGCATTTTATAGATTGTGAGCATTTTTGGAATTATTTTTTTCTTGTAAACTTATTAACTTTTATGCTGTTTTTATTTTTGGGTTGCTCTTTTAAGATTGTTTTTATGGCTGTTCTTGTTTATCTTTTAATGGTTTTTAATTTGTTTAATTTTAATTCTAATATGTTTTAAAGGGTTTTTTAATATTGTAAACTGCTTTGAATTTCAGAAAAGCGGTATATAAATCAAATAAATAAAAATAAACTGCTTTGTGAACTTTGTGTTGAAAAGTTGTATATAAATACTGTTGATTGGTTGCTCGACCAGTGAACTATCACACACACAAAACCAGAGTACCTCCAATCATTTTCCACATTATACAGTTATCAAAAAGGCAAACTCCGAAATCTTAATATTCAAAGTAAGAAAATATTGTAGGTTGCCGGGTATCTTCTCTCTCGTCTGTAATTTCTATATAAGGGAGGAATCAAACCAGCCATTAAGGAATAATTAATTCCTCTGGGTTTTGGCGGCTTGGCAGATAAATATACATAAGAACATAAGCCTGTATTAATTATGAGGATGTTCTGAGTCTTATTTGTCCAAGCTCAGTGTATGGGAGGAGTGTAATTTATTTCATATACAAGCATATACAGTTTTGTTCCACTGATTATATCTGAAACGTAGATACTTAGGACACCTTTTTAAAGATAGGGGAACATCAGTGCAAGAAGGTAAAAAAAAGATTTGTTTAATGTTCCCTTCTCTTTTTAATGTTCGGGATGTGGTGGCGCTGCGGGTTAATTGTTGTTTTAACAATTTCATGAGATGGACGGACTGATCCTAAGCTCCCGCAGTGCCCAGCAGTGCTAAAATGGCTACCGTTGCATCCTGTAGGGCCAGGGAAGTTGCCAGAGGTCTCCTCAGGGTAAGGGGAGGCCTACTTTGATGTGTGCATGCTACTTAGTAGGCACAGAAATGTGGAGACCATGTCAGCCTTCATGGCATCTGTTGCCCCACCCCCCTCCTGGGCACGATCCTCCCCCTCATTCCGTCCTCGCTCAGCCCAGTTCTACTCCCTCCCTGCCTTCCTCCGTGCTCCAAGAAGCCTCCCCACCATCTAGTAGGGGTACTTACCATTCAATAGTCCTCTGGGGTGACCATCTAGCGCAGAGGCCTAGCACTGCCTGGCACTGACCACTCCTCTGGTGCTGGGTGTCTCCCACTGGTGGGAGGCGAGCCGGCTCAGGGAGGGGGATGGAGATGGGACGCAGCCACTAGGCTTGCTCGGATCTGTGCCGGCTAAATAGTGGACGCAGTTCCAAGTAGCCCATTGGGTCAGCTGCCGCCTATCCCGGGTTAAAGAAGCTCCAGGCAGCTTCCAACTTCCACGGGAAATGGCGCAGGCATGCTGGCCTGCCCGCTCCACCACAAGTTAGAATTGCGTCCTCAGTGTAATAACCTATTTTTACTTTTTTAAAAAATTGTAGAATATATTTATTTATGTAACCAATGATGGACAACAAAACACACCTCAACACACCTCAAGCAACAGAAAAAGTAACAAACAATTAAGCCCACTAGACTACAACTCACACACACACACAAACAAATCACGCACACCTTAAACACATAAAATCTATATATATAAAGAAGAGTGTGTGTGTGTGTGTGTGTGTGTGTGTGTGTGTTTCACATAGGCTCCTCAACGCCTGGAGCGATCAGCATGAAACTCAGCACGCATACACCTTGCGGCCTGGCGACAAACACTGCGAGGGTCGGGGGCCCCAAGCACCCCCGGGGGTGGGGGTACGCGGGGGTCCCCACGTGAAAACGGTCAAAAACGGCCGAAATCGGCGTCAAATCCACAGTTCCCGGGGTCACCGAGATGAGCGGCAACGCTCCCGACACCGTCGGAGTCTGGATTCAGCCCCCCTCGACATGGGGGGGCAAGAAGGCGTGCGAAACAAAACGTCCGCCATGCCCCGCTGTGACGCCTGGACCAATTGGCGCCAAATTCGGCATGCGGAAGCCTGGCGGCCTGGCCACAAACACTGCGGGGGGGCGGGCCCCCTAGCACCCCCAGGGGCAGGGGTGCACAGGGGCCCCCATGTGAGGACGGCCAAAAACGGCCGAAATTGGCGTCGAGTCCGTAGTTTCCGGGGTTGCCGGGCCGAGCGGCGACACTCCCAATGCCGATGGAGTCCGGGTTCGGGGCCCCCTCAGCGTGGGGTGCAAGAAGGGGTGCGAAATAAAACATCCGCCGTGCCGTGCTGGAACACGTGATGCGCACCAAGCCGGGCACGAGCGTGCCTTGCGGCCTGGCAACAAACACTGCGGGAGTCAGGCCCCCCCCAGCGCCCCTGGGGGTGGGGATGCACAGGGGGCCCCACGTGAAAATGGTCTAAAACGGCCGAAATCGGAGTCAGAAGCATAGTTTCCAGGGTCACCGAGGTGAGCAGCAATGCTCCCGATGCGGTTGGAGGGTGTCAGCATGGGGGGCAAGAAGGGGTGCAAAACTCAAACTCTGGAAGATCATTTTGTTACCCGGGCAACACCGGGTAACAAAAAGCTAGTTACCTATAAATTAACACAAGCATAGAGGAATATCATTCTCATAAAAACTGTGTCCACACCAGTCCACACCCACATCATAGTACATAAAAGTCTCTTTCACCCATTCTTAAGAAACATGTCTCCCTTTGCCTATCATTCCTCTAATCTCCTCTTAACCATTCATTGTAATTGTTTTTTTATTCTTCAAATCCATGTACGAACACATTTTTAGACTAGCTGGAGACGTGCTTGGAGAATAGAAAGAATGTGTCTGCGGTTGCGATGATGGAGCCAAGCAGGAGTGGCCCACAGCCAAGAGACCTTAAGCCATTAGAGGGATCTTGTATTCAGCTTTCCAACCTGAGAAGAAACAAGTGCCAAACTGAAAAGAATATTTCTATACCCATATGATTAGGAGGAACACACAGTAGCCCTCTGTGACATGTTTGCAGATAAGTCACATGTATTCATCATGACTTGGATGCTACAATGACAGTGTCCAGTGCTCTCCCCCTTGGTGTCTGCTAGCCCAGTTTTGTGGGATTCTTCTCAGTTCATACAGCCTGAGGATGTGGACATGCTTCTTTGGAGTGTGAGACCATCTGCAGGCCTGCTCAACTCTTGCCCAGCTTGGGGAGGTTGGTCAACTCTTCCTTGATGGAGGGAGTGCTACAACTTATGTTGAAGTGGTCAGTGGTTCGACCCCTGTAGAAAAAGGCTGCACTTGATTCCACCATGTTGGACAACTACTGGCTGGTCTCAAACCTCACATTTCTGGGCAAAGTGATCAAGCAGGTGGTGGCAATTCAGTTCCAAAGGGTCCTGGAAGAAATGGATTATCTGGATCCCTTTCAATCTGGTTTCAAGCTGGGCTTTGGGACGGAAGCAGCCTTGGTCACCTTTGTGGGTGACCTTGGTGGATGACTGGACAAGGGAGTAAGTCCCAGTTAGTCCTGCTGAACCGCTCAGTGGCTTTCAACACCATCTATCATGGTGCTCTTCTGGGCTGATTGGCCAGGTTGGGGGCACTGCATTGTGGGTGGTTCCACTTCTACTTGGCAGAATTGTCCCAGACGATGGTGCTGGGGGTGGGGGTGCTTGTTCAATTCCCTGGTCCTTGAGGTGTGGGGTGCCACAGGGTTCAATCCTGTCCTCCATACTATTTAACATCTACATAAAACCTGAGAGATCATTGGGGATTTGGAGTGGGGTACCACCATTATGCTGATGATGACACTCCGCACTCTCTCTCCTTTTCATCTGATTCCAGGGTGGCTGTTGAGTGCTGCCTGGAGGCGTTTGGAGTGCTGCCTGGAGTCGTTTGGGACCTGGATATGGGCCAACAAGCTGGGATTAAATCCAGACAAGACAGAGGTTCGCCTGGTTTAGAAATCCATGATACAGGTGCGAGAGTACTGTCCTGCAATGAATGGGGTTGCTCCCAGAAGGAGCAGGTCCACAGCTTGGGGATCTGCCTGGATTTGTAGCTGCTCCTGGATTCCCATGTGGTGGCTACCACCAAGGGGGGCCTTTGCCCAGCTTTGGTACTTGCCAGAAGCATACCTGGATCATGCAGACCTGGCCACTGTGATCCATGCCATGGTGACATCAAGGTCAGACTATTGTAATGCACTATACATGGGGCTGCCCTTGGAGACAGTTCAAAAATTGCAGTTAGTGAAGAATGCATCAGCCCATGTAGTCACTGGAGGTCAGGGGTTCGACTCTATTGGGTTGCTTCTCCTATGGCCACACTGGCTACCAATTCATTTCCAGGCCCAATTCAAAGTTTTGAAGCTAGGGGGTTTTGGTGGTATTTTTTCCAAATTTTTTTCTTAAAATAGCAAATTGTGGTGTTGTGTTTTTATCCAAATTTTTATTGCAAATTGTACAAACAGCACAATTAATAAGGGTGAATGGCCCTACAAAGTCAACTAATTACTGGCACACACACCCCAGTCCAAAATAATCTGCTAAAAAATTCCCAAGGTACACTCCGATTGCTGTTTGGAGCTTCAAGCAACTGCTACTTGCACATTCTATTAGTCGCCCCAGTATAAACTGTGAACTATGAACATGTGTGTTCATGCAAGTTTAAGCACGCTTCCTCCTGTTTCTGCCTCTCCTCCTCCTGATTCCTTACTAAAAACTATTTGTGGATTCCTCAAAACTGTGTCAAAAATAAACAAAAGTGGTGTTAATTTTGTGAAATTGATCAAAATGTGTGACAAACGCTGCCAAAATAAGCAAAAGCGGTGTTTTGTCACATTTTGACCTAAATTTTGTTTTCAGTAGAAATTCTCATTATATAGCGTTCTGTGTTGATCACTGAAAAAAAACCATCCTGACCTATATAGCTCAGGGCCAGGGTACCTGAGAGACCATCTACTCCTGTACAATCCAGCTCATTTCCTCCAGTCATTAGAGAATGGTCTTTTGTAAGTGCTGTCACCTAGGCAGCTGTGAAGGGCAGCAGCAAGAAATAGGGTCTTCTCAGTAGTGGCACCGTCTCTATGGAATGCCCTCCTTCTCAACTTACAAACTGCTCCTTCTTTGGAGACCTTCCAGTTAGGCTTGAAAACATTTTTGTTCAGGGAAGCCTTCTGAGTTCTTGGCCTTTTTAATAATACATGGCTTTTTTAGGCTTTGTCCTTTTTATGAGGTGTTTGCTGTCACCCTCCTATTTAATTTGTAATCATGTTTTATGATTTTTGAGATTGTTTTATGGGCTTTTAGGGTACAATACCATTTGTTTTTAATTGTGATTTTTTAATTATCCTTTGTACTTGCAATTTATTGTAAGCCACCTTGGTGTATTGGAAAAGGCAGGAGATACCCTGAGGAGATAGGGAATGGTATCAGCAATGGCCCCTTGTCCCAGATAAACCAGGGATTACAGGGTTATCCCCAGAGATCTTTGCAAGCCTAGGGAGCACAGCTGTAGGCTGATGAGGCCCCTGGCTATGAAAGGAGGCCAGCACAGGTGCAGATGGGCATGGCTGATGCCAGAGCCTGCCTAGCAACAGACACCAATTGGCTGGCCTCAGTATAAAGTTGGGGGCAGGAGCTACAGTAAGCAGGTGGATAGGTGCTGGAGGAGGGCACCAGGTAGGTGCTGGATGGATTGGGACTGACTGACTGACTGACTGACTGACTGACTGACTGACTGACTGACTGATGGAATGCTGGCTGGACTGACTGCAGGATGGACTGGTGGATGGACTGAAGGAAGGACTGTTGGACTGGCTAAGGTAAGGTTACTGTGGGAATAACCATTGGGAATTGTGGTATGGCTGCCATGCCCCTGGAGCCACCAAGTAGAGGAGGCAGTTGTGGCTTGGGCAAGCTGACTGCCTATTGTTCGGTGGTGGGATATTTTGAGCAAAGCCAGTGATGAGGGCCGTCTGGAGGAGGCTGGCCAGCTGGTGATCCCAAGCAAAGCTGCTGGAAGAGAGGAGGCCCAGTGGGTGACTGAACCCCCTCCCTCTTGCCTATCTCTGAGGCTGCTCTGGAGGGGAAACTAGTTAGCCTAGTGTGGGCATTAGGGCCCTTGGGGTGGCCCTTCAGGGAGTTTCTGGCAGAACACTTGGGTACCCTCAGAGAGAAAGGTGAGGTAAAAATATTGTAAATAAATATATAGTAAAATCCTAACACTTCAGTCATTTTGAGAATTATGCTTAGCCATCTCATTTTCCCTCACTCCCACTCTTCCTACATTGCCTAGTGTCTCCTCCTAACTGCAAAGTATTTGTTCTTATGGCTAGAGGTGTTTATTTCTGGGAAGGCAGAATTACAACCCAAGTCTTACTTCTGAGTAAGGTAAGTAACCGTTTTCAAACACATCTAATTAAGAACATAAGAACAGCCTTGCTGAATCAGGCCAAGAGCCCATCGAGTCCAGCTTCCTGTATCTCAAAGTGGCCCACCAGATGCCTCAGGGAGACCACAAGACAACCAAATACTTGTTTCTTGCTGCCAGCCCCCTGCATCTGGCATTCTGAAGTAGCCTATTTACCCTTGCAACCCCTCCACCCCCCACAGACTGAGCTACTTTATTAAACACAAGTGACCATTTTTTTAAACACAAAATCAACTGAACACACCATCCTTCCCTCACCAGTTTGGGGTAGGCAAATAAATTAATAAACAAATCTGCCATCTATGGCCAATTTGGATGACAGAAAAAAACTACTCAGCTCTCATGATGAGCGACCAGCTAATCTCAGACTTACCCCTTATAACTTATAACTTGTGATAGATTTTTCCTCCTTATGGCAGACAGCTTTAGTTGATTTTATCCCAAGTGCCTGCTGCACTTGAGGGGAAGTTCTTGAGGGGAAGTTTGTTCAGACCATCACAATTCTTACACTGGAAAATGTTTCCAGTTTGCCAAATTTTACCATATATATATATCTACTGTAGTTCTCCAAAGAAGTAATTTTTCTAGCTTGACAGGGAATGGTAAGTGTAAAATACACTCAACAGGTCCTTATCAGGACAATAAGCCACCCTGAGTCCCCTCACTGAAGAAAAAGGCGGGGTAGAAATTATTTAAATAAATAAATATTGTGGCTCATCAACCAGCAGATAAAGTTTCCAACATTAAACATTCCACACACAGAAGCCCTTGTGCACACTAACATGGAAAACATTTGTAGATCATCACATATTTGACTGCTGTTCCATCTGTTAGGAGGCACAACGTAAGAACACACACAGTGCAATAAAAACAGCATTATACACAGCAGCAATAAGCGCAAACGCTTATTGCAGAGCTGCAGTTGACTGCTGGCCACCACATGGACACACAGTGCACGTCAATACAGTCGAACAGATGTGCACAAAATCACCTCAGGTGAGGATCTGTGGGGGTGCTTGCATAACATTTCCTACACTCAAGTACGTTTCCTGCAGGAAATGTATCACATCTGAAGCAGTTCTTTAGACAGAACCAAAGGGAGATGAAAACAATAGAGGTTTATAACTTGGGAGAACAGCACAGTTTACAGTAGCGAGTTGACAAAGGTTTGTTCTTGGCCCAGTGGAACAAATGGCAAATAAATAAATGTCTTTGAGTCACTCATTGTGGGTGGAGTAGTGGAATTTGGGCCAAAGGATGCCAGTGGAAGAAAGCCTGGTAAATTGGGTGAGGAAAGGGGTTTCCTGTACAGAGATGTTATGATAAATTGTTACCAGAATGATTGTATTGACATAGCTTGGATATTCACAGTTATTTTAGACTAGTCACATTTAGGCTGACTAAGCTTTGTTCTTTTCCCCACATAAAGCCTGAATATTCTCTCTCTCTCTCTCTCTCTCTCTCTCTCTCTCTCTCTCACTCACTCACTCACACGGTATTCTACATTAAAATAGCTCATTAGAAAATACAGGCATGCCCCGGTATCCACAGTTTCAGTTATCCACAGATATAGATACTGGGAGTCCTATTAAAAAGATTGGTGAACACTAAACAAATCCCTTTTTTACCTCGTTGCAGCAAAACCCACCGGTGTTTCCCTATATTTAAAAAGGCATCCCCAGTATCCATGGTTTCAGGTATCCACGGTGGGGTCCGAAACGCAGTGGATACAGGGGCATGCCTGCATCCCAATCTCAAGTTTTCCTAGGGGTTTCATTGGAAGCTGCTTTTTACTACATCCGATCATTAGTCCATTTAGCTCAGAATTGTGCACATGGATCACCAGCAGCTTCCAAGGGTCTCAGACAGGGGTCTTCAGAGATGCCAGGGGTGGAAGCTACAGCCTTCCGAATGTAAAGCATGTGGTCTACTGCTGAGCAACAGCCTTCTTGCGCATGCAACAAAACATCCAGAAAACGTCTTATAAAGGAGAAAAGAGAGTGCTTTGGAGCAGCCTGCAGTAGAGATATACGGGATTGTCCTAGCTGGATGAAAGAGTCAGGGCTGGTTCAAGGCAATACCCCTGCCCTCGGCAACATTCACTTTGGTGCCTCTACTCTGCATTCTGTTGTGTTGGGCTGCATCTCTTCGTCAAGGTTTTCATGATCGCAGCTGCTTTCCAATGCTTTGCCATGAACAGATAAGAGTGGATATATCTGGGAACTGACTGAGAATTGAGAAACTCCTGTCCTTTGCTTCCAACAGTTATCTGAAGGGGTTCTGGAGTGGGACTGGGGAGGGCACAAAGAGTTGTTGGAGTAGCTGGGCACTTCTTGGATCTCTGCACCTCAGGCAGCACCCTAGACTAGGGAGTTGTGCCAAGCCTGCCTGGAGTTGATACATTTTTGGGTTGCCTCTAGATACAACGCAGCAGGTACTTTGAAACTGGAGTGCTTGCTTGAAGTTTATACTTCCTACTTTAGAAGTACTTGAGTAGTTCTTGTTCCTGCTTGCTACAGGCATTACATGGTCCAAGTGGAAGAAAGAATCACAAGGTACAATTGTCTCATGTCTTAATAAATGATTCATTTAATACCTTGCCTGTCTAAATGTTCTTGTAAGCAGAACAAACCGCGTTCCTGCAAAGCACTCCTGAATGTAAGCCACTATTTTTTCCACTGATCCTGCAGCTGGCTGTCAAGAACTGTTATTTAGGTAATGTGTATACCACACAAACACACAGAGCTTTCTAAACTATTCAGAATGAAGAGCGTTTATAATTTCAACATTGGAAGAGAACCAGAAAAACCAGAGACTAGGTTTGACCCTATACGCATAACTAGCAGTTAAAAATCTAGTAAGAGGCAAGGCTCACCTGGAAGGAACACCGGCTATCTGAACTCAGGGAGTTGTGAGATTTCACTGCCTCTGAAGTAGCACACAGACATCTCCTGCCCCTCTTGCTCATGACTGAAGCTCTTGGCTGACTAACCTCCTCCCGGCACTGAGCAAAGCTGTGAGTGTGGCTGAGGAGGAGGAGCAGCAGCAGATCATACTACAATTAGCTGCAGTGCTTGTCATGTCCATTACTGAGGACGTAAGAGCAGACTTGCTGGATCAGGGCTGAAGGACCAGCATTCTGGGGTTCAATGCAGCCAACTAGAAGTTTTTGCCAAGTCCACAAAAGCAAAACATGAAGGTTACCTTCTCCTGCTGACCCCCCCAACATAGCAACTAGTACTGCTTATGAATTATCATGGGTCATAGGACCCTATCCTTCCAAGAATTTGTCTGTGAAACTTACCTATTTACGTATTTGAAGAATTTGTACCCCACCTTTCCCATGCTGAAGCAAATGCCCAAGGAGGCTTACATGGGCATCATTTTTCAATGGGGCTTTTACAGCTATACAGTAATCTGCGATTCACCAAATCCTCAGTCCCAGATGTAGCCTTTGCAATGTGGTTCTCTCTACTGACTGTATGCCATTGAGCTTCAGCAGGCAATTGTAAATCAAACCTGGACAGGTCCTGAAGGTTGTTGTCTGGTGCTTTGCTGGTTGGCCTTCTTACACACTTCCCCACAAGTCTCACTTGTGATAACTAATCAGCTCATCAGTGCCTCTATTCAGCCACAACGAGTACAGCAGCTTGTCACAGTGTGACATTCCATGTCCCGTTCAAAAACAAGACTTAAACGAACTAGTGGTTGTCACTACTTCGTGTGGTAGCAAACTCCAAATGCTAATTGTCTTTTGTGAAGCAATACTTTGTGTATATCTGGAACTGCTTCCAATCAAAGGGCAGATCCCAAGTTCCACCATTACAGAACAGGAGAAATGCTTCTCTCTCTGGATCCCATGCATAATCATATACCCCCTGTGGTGCTCTTGTGGATCCTAGTCTGGGATCCTGACCAGTGGTGTCATTCAAATGATTTAGGAACAGGAACTCACTTTTGTTTGGCACTTGTCGGGAACCCGGAACCAGCCACGGAGCCTGTGAGGATCCGGAACGTCCGTTCTGGTCCATTCCCCCTGAATGACATCACTGCCTTCGCCCCCCTAGGAATCCGGAGTCGCTCCCTTTAACCCTCTGAGTGCCAGGCAACCAGGAAGAAAAGCTCTTTGCAGAGGAATTGGGAGGGGGGAGGAGGGAGAGTGAAGTGGGCGGAGTCAGCCCTAATTTTAACTAGTGGAACTGAGTTCCCCCACATTCCCCCTGCATGACATCACTGATCCTGACACACCAGTCTGTTTGATCTTTCTTCCACTGCCATCTGTCCCTAAACTTGCCTGAGTCTCCACAAGATCTTGAGGGATTTAAGGACACTCTCTTCCAGTCATCTGGCACCCCACCAGAATTTAAGGCAGGACTGAAGTACAGACAGTAGCTCCTCCAGCAAAACTGGGTTTATTTACAAAGGACACTTTGGTAGTAACCCTTCTCTCAAAATGTTCAGGAATGAGATTCAGCAGTGAAATAGCTCAGTGTTTTAGCTCTAACTCCCCAGGTCCTGTTTCATGTTAACGATCAGTTTCCCATGCAGGCCGGTTGCCTACAATTGCATTCTTCTTTGAAGTAAAGACTGTTCCTTTGTCAAAGCAAGAAACTCCCTATTTCCAGCAGTACCAAACAAAAACAAGGGTATGGAAATGATGCCCCCTCCCAGGTCTATTGATAACTGAGTTCACAGATATTGGATCCACAGATACAAGAGGACAGCTGTACAGGAATAATTGGAATAACTGATTCTTTGTTTGCTGTTCCTATACACTTGCATATAAAAATGACTTTGTAAACTTCTGAAACTTTACAAGTGTTGCCGTAAAAAGAAAAAAAAGCACAACGGAGCATTTTAATGTTTTCATTGTGTGACCTTTTCTGGCTACAGACAACTTTATGAGATGAAGTAGGCTCTTACCTGTAATAGCTCAAAACACAAACTGTTAGTTGATAAGATGCCACAAAACACTCAGGGTGCAATCCTAACCAACTTTCCTGCGCTGATACAGCTGTGCCAATGAGCCTATGTTATGGTCATGTTCAGTTATTGTAAATTTTTGGAGAAGTTCTTAACGTCATACAAGCCATGTTATAGCAACCAGCTATATTCATAGATAAGTATGCAATCCAAGGGAGTGGCAACAGGATGCAAGCATCTTGTCGGCTTGTGTGCTCCCTGGGGCACCTGGTGGGCCACTGTGAGATACAGGAAGCTGGACTAGATGGGCCTATGGCTTGATCCAGAAGGGCTCTTATGTTCTTACCTGTACCCTGGAGACTAACATTGAGTCAATGAAAATGGACTCTGTGCCCTCACATTGGCAAAAAAAGTTGATCTTACTTCATTGGAAGGAACGAAGCCCACCAACTTGCACCCAATGGTTAGTGGAACTCTTGCGCCTTTCAGTCTATGAGCAAGTGGCCTATCGACATCAGTTGCAAATCAACGTATTTGAAACTATCTGGAGGCCGTTCTTGGAGAAAATATTTAAAACTACATGAAATATGCAGATTAATGTATTGGGCAGCGCAATCCTAGAACCCATGTAGCGCTGACACAACGTAATTGCATCAGCGCTACGTGCTTAGCGCCGATGCGGGGGCACCAAGCAACACCCCCGTGTCGGCACTAAAGTCCTGAAGCCGACGGAGAGCCTCCCTTGTGCCGACCAAAGGCGGTCGGCATGAGGGAGGCTTTGTGCCGAGGCAGCATGGGGATTGGTGGGAGGGAGGGAGGCGGGGGCGAGACGTGGGTGGGCTCAGGTGGCCGTACCGCCACATCCTAAGCATGTCCGCGAGGCCACACAGCCCCGATTCAGGCCACGTGGGCTCTTTAGCGGGCGCAGAACCGAGGAGCACATAGGGGAGTCTGGAGCCTCCCCTACGGTAAGGGAGCACACGCTCCCTGGCCGTGGGGAGGCTCCAGCCTCTTCTAAACAGCGTTGGATATGGTGCTGGCCCATTGGCCTTGCCAGTCCGGTGCTGTTTAGGATTGCGCCCTGAACGTTGTATCTGTTTTTTTTTAAATTTGGGAACTAAATTAAAAAATATGGTGCTCAATGAGGTGTTTCCATGGGCCAGCAGAACAATTTGGCAGGGGCAGGGGGAAGGCAAGGGGAAGGCAGGGAGGAGGTGGAACTGGGCAGACTGAGGGTGGCCCGAGGAGAGGAGAGGGCCTTCAAGGGTGGGGGCAGAGACTATGGCTAACTGCCACTAAATCCCTCCTGAGCCACAGAGCCTGCACATGCTCTTGGCTCAATAGCAGGCACACTGGAACCCCTGGGGTAAAGGGTAAATGTCCCCCTTATTCCAAGAAGGCACCAGAGGCTGCCCGGGTCCTATTGCATTCAGCAGTGGCCATTTTTTCCCTGCTGTAACCCTGGGCGCAGTCAGGATTTAACGTTGGGCTACAAGTATTGTAATTCTTATTTGCCATTTCAGCTTGTCTTTCTCCCATATCAAGCCATACACAGGTGGTGTTTAGTGGTATGTTCGTTGTTGTATAAGCATTGTATGGTTGAGTCTTTCTTTTTCCAGCCTTCTGATGGTAATCACATGGCCAGAAATGTATTTTTAAAGACTTTATTATAAACCGTCTTGTTCTGCACATAATGCAATACACTATGACACACTAGTCACAGTTCGTCTGCAGTCATTACAGTATGTATGTTTCTTCCACTATAGTAAATCAAAAATCAAGAGAAGTTTTACAGTTCTGTTAGAATGTAGTCTGTTACAAAGAAAGTATCTTTACAAGTCAAAGCAGAAACACACACATACACAAAAGCAGTCACTGAAAACTCTTGACATGTAAAAGACTTCATTGGAACATAAATATGAGTTTATAAAAAGTACTTTTTATGTGCATATAAATTCATTTTGGTTTCTACGGAGATCAAGCCGACAAAGTTGGAAACTAAATTTGAAATTCTCCACTACTTAAATGCAACAAAGCTTGAATGGGGCAAACTAGTTGGAGGAACACAGGAGCCATGAAAGAAGCTGCTGTATATCATTCAAGATCCAAGGAATTGTACACAGTAGGAGGCAAACAGAATGACAACACACAGTTCACAGATACCCAGCAATCTCACATACTGATTTAATATTTCAGGAATGCAGTAGTACATACATCAGACTAGTGCACTGAGAGCCACCTGTGCCACTTAAAAGACCATCAAGTCCCACAAAAGGGCGCATCAGTTTCTGGATTTTGTATAAAACATTAAAGCAAAAACAGCAGCACCTCTTCTGCACCACATTGCAGATACAGCAAAAGCCAGGACATTAAACAATCCCCTACTGCACTGTGAGGCTCAGAAGAGAGCGCTTAAGATAGGACCTTCAAATTTTATGATCCTGCTTTTAAGCAGCACAGTTTAATCAGACCTAGGCTTAGAGAGGGTTAGAGAGTCTTTTAAAGTGTCAGGTTCTTTTTGCCAACAGGGAGGCGTCTGCCACGCTGAGTAATATTTTCAATAAGTGTTGAGCTCAGTAGCCCATTGCACACACGCATATATGCAACCTTTCAGTTAATAAATGATGACACAAGGGAGGAAGACACAAGGAAGAGGAGTGGCGAGCACCCTGTGCTTTGGGAGCTCCCCTCCAGCAGGTCTGGAAATTAAGGGCGTGATCCTAACCTGGAGTTAGGCAGCACAGTTTGGCTGGCACAAGGGACACCGTAAAGTATGTTTGGACCACTCTCGGAGTCAGAGGCCAGCACACAGACAAGCACCATCCTCCCTGACTCCAGGAGTGGTCTAAGTGTGCTTTACAGTGTGCTGGCCTAACTATGCCAGCCTGACTCCAGGTTAGTACTGTGCCCCAAGTCAAGAGGGCGGGACAGTATCTTCTAGCTGTCCATGCATTCCTTCTAGGCAAGAGAGCAGCCATGTTTGGCAATTCAAAATTTTGCTTCAGGCCCACTCATGTAGTTTGCTGTGTAGAAGACAGTTAAGACAATGCATGAGCATTGCCTTTTCTTATCTGGCTGCCTTTATAAAAATCCCTTCTTCCAAAGTCATCTAATTTTCAGTAGTGAAGCACATAGTCTATGTCTCTCAGGGAACAGGTGAAAGAGGAAGGGAAGCATCACACACAGCCATATTCATACCAAACAGTCTGCTGATCCCCGCTGGGATCTGATGACGAGGGGGGGGTTCTTGGCACTAACCCCTCTGCTTGAATCATCCGTGCCCCCTGCTGGACTTTTATTTTCTGGTGAACGACTCTGACCTTTGGTCACGGAGGTGTCGCCTTGGCCCAGCACTGGGCCACTGCTCCCGTCTGTATTGCTGGAGACGGCTCGGACAGGAGTCACAGTGGCCACTTCCCCAGACCGTGCGATTTGCCTGGACTTGATTTTAGCGTACTGCGGGGAGGAGCCGTGCTGCTCCAGGTCTGCTTTTGCTTGCTCCTCCATCCGAGATTCCAAATCATTAGGCGGCGTGGGGGAGTAAGACGGAGGAGGGAACAAGAGCAACCTCTCATCTTTTGGCGGCGCTAAGGAGAGACGTCGAACGTCAAGCTGTCGGCAGCGAGAATCAACACCCTGTACAGAACCCACCACCTTTGCAGACTGTGGCCTCTCCCTTAGGGAGACCTGAGAAGTGGCAGCTACAGGGAGCCGCGGAGTCTGGGTGTTCGAGTCCTTACTCACGCTGATATCCGCAGTTATCTGTTTTGGAAGGCTGTCGTAGCGTCGGTATGTTTCTGGACCAGTGGCTCGGAGGAGGTCCGCTGAAGCCAGGCTGAAGGTGCGGTTCAACGAGGAACTCTGCCTAGTGGTATTACAGTGCTGAGGCTGAGCCGTTTGCTTCGATCCCCTGCTGGATTGATTTGGAGATGCGTGAGTCAGCTTGTAGGCATTTGCTACAAGCTCAGATTCAGTTGGTCTCGGGTTTGGTTTGACACAATGCCCTGGTTTAGCTGGCCTTCCATCTTCATTAGGGCCGGGCATCTTTACTGTGGGAGTGACGTAATTGGTTGGCATCTTGGTTGTCTCTTTCCTAGTTGCCTGGGAAAGCTGATTTCCAATAGATGGAGGCTCATTTGCTTTTCTGAAATAGTCACTTAGCAAGTCATCTCTGCTAGATGCATCCTGAGGGGAAAACAAGAAAAAAATGAATAGGAAGCCAACAAAATCATTATCTGAATGCGTTCACACAAATTTAGTTCCCTAAGCTGTCACAAAACAAATCCTTGCATCAGACAGCTTATTTATGAAACACAAGTAAAATGGAAAATCTTTTCAATGGGCTATTGTACCCATCCATCCACAGCTAAATGTATTCATGTTATAAAAACATATGAAATGCAGAACTACTCTTTTTAGCCAATTTACACAATGGAGTGTGCAATAATCAAATTAAAGTTTCGGATTCATAATATGCATAAGAACATAAGAAGAGCCCCGCTAGATCAGGCCAAGGGCCCATCTAGTCCAGTTACCTGTATCTCTCAGTAGCCCACCAGATGCCTCAGGAAGCACACAAGACAACAAGATAGTTGCATCTTGTTGCCAATCCCCTACATCTGGCATTCTGAGGTAGCCTATTTCGAAAGTAAGAAGGATACACCATCCATCATGGCCTGTAGCCTGCAATGGACTTTTCCACCAGAAATCTGCCCAATCCCCTTTTAAAGGCACCTAGGCCAGATGCCATCATGACCTCCTGTGGCAAGGAGCTCCACAGATTACCTACTGGGTAAAAAAGCATTTCCTTTTATCTGTTCTCCCAACACTAAATTTTAATGGATGTCCCCTGGTTCAATTTTGTGCTCTCTTGATGATCACCTTACCAGCATCCATTCCCATATGCATACAAGCTCCCTCCATGGTTAAATTTACTTACGTTCATTGGAGATAACCTGTTGCTTTCCTCCAAAAATTCTTCCAGAGTTACCATCTCACTGCCTGGAGAGGCAGACCGCTGCTTAATACACTTTTTCTGAGGTATTTCATATGAAAACAAGTCATTCCGTGTAAGGGGGGTGCTGTGTTTAGTGTTTGGACCTCCAGCAGGAGATATGGGACAAAACGGGCTGTCTCTAGATGAGCCAGGGGTGTCTTTACTCAGCATCATGTCTTCACTGCTGAAACTCTCAGATCTGCCAAGATTACAGTCCCAAGAACCTGTGCATGGAGATTCAAAAAGTGACTTGGTTATTTCTCTTCTAGTGTATAAAGAAATTATGTTTGTATTACCAAAATGTCCTCATCTAAAGAACAAAGGTTGTATTAAATCAATGCCTGAACATTGCAGGAGGAATTATTACCAAAAGAGCTGAATTTTAGGGGAATTAACATATTCTACAGGTTCAGCTCAATTGGAACATGAATCGTAAGCTGGATAAACAAGACAACGTAATGCAGAAATCCCTGTTGTCTTCAAGAAGAAGACTGAGAGAAATACTTCCAATAACATGGTGTCTTTATTAAGAGAAAGATACAAAATAGATACTCAAGCATTAATAAGCTAGTGTAATGCCCTGATCAGAATGTACCTATGGTGGTGAGTGTTGTGCGAGTGTGTTTTGGTGTTGCTGGCAAGTTCTGGAAGAGATGGGAGTACCAGACCACCTTATCTGTCTTCTGAGAAACCTGTATGCAGGTCAGGAAGCTACAGTTAGAACTGGACACGGAACAACCAATTGGTTTCAAATTGGAAAAGGAGTATGACAAGGCTGTATACTGTCACCCTGCTTATTTAACTTATATGCAGAGTACATCATGAGAAAGGTTGGGCTGGATGACGCACAAGCTGGAATCAAGATTGCTGGGAGAAATATCAACAACCTCAGATATGC